>CM033687.1:6424539-6793571 GCA_019514585.1 Dendrobium officinale
TTTTCAGGCAAGAAAAGAATAGTTAATAGTTTAACTTTTTAGACCAAATGTGTTTAAGCCAAGCAATTTTGGGAACCTTATGAAACATGAGAGAATGTAATGCCTTTCAGCAAAGGATTCTCTTCCAAGCCAATAGCAAGAAATGGAAGAATCATACATAGTAAACTTAATAATCTGATCCCAAATAGAGGCATTAAGGTTTTGAGGTAAGTCCCCATTGAAGATTATTCATGAAATCAGATAATCTAGTATATTGATTACATTGAAAAATCTGAAATATTTGAAGCAGATGCTAAATGTGCCGATAATTGAAGCAGTAGGCGCTAAACCCAAAAGATAATTAATCATTTTGTGCGAATGCCGAACATCATTCGGAGACCAACCAGAATGCGTCACGTTACCCCTTCACTCGCTATCGAGCTGCTCGGTACCGTTCAGTATCAAGGCTCAGTAACGGTGATGTGGCGTATTCTGGTTGATCTCTAGATGGTGCTATGAGTCTGGCCTCCTCACAGAATAATTTCTCTCCAAAAGAAGCCTTTATATATGGTTCATATCAATAAAGATTGTCATGTAATTTTTTTTTTTTTTTTTTTGTTGTTGATGTAGCAACTCACTTAAGAATTTGACTTAGGTTTTATTTGTACTATTTTTTTACTTTTTTCTAAATTAGATTTTTTGCAAAAAAAATTTTTGAACTAAAAAATTTGTACTAAACGGCAGCTTTAAAAGCATTAAGAAAGCCAACACAAAGGAAGCCTTAATGGATGGCTGCTGTTTCTATTGATTTTTATTTTTTATGGTATCGTTTCTCAATCCCAACCTTAAGAGGTAGCTGTTGGTTGATGTTAAACAGTTTTTTTTGTACATTAATTTTTTAACAAGAACTTTTTTATTAAAAAATTATTTGAAAAAACAATAAATATGAAGCCTTAGGCACAAATGATATCAAATGATTAAACTTGTCAATGCTGGATGGTCGAGGGAGTCAGAACTTCAAACGCTTGAATGGCGTCCCTGGCCAGCTCCAGTCGAACCGCAAAATTTCAGCTATTTGGCTGCGGGTGAACAGTGGGACGCCAATATTGGCATAGCATTGTTCATCTCCACTATTTTTACCTATCTACCAAACTTGCGGCGGGAAAGAAGAGGCGACCGTTACCTGCAAAAGCGTGAAAAATAGAGTTCGATTGGAGATGAATCACGGTATTTTGGAGTGAAAAATGAGATTTTCGATTGGATATGCTCTTAGGCTTCAATTGGGTCAGTCTTCTTACTGTTTCTTAAAACAGATTTTTAGTAAAAAAATTTAATTTTTATACTAGAAAAGCTAATTTAAGAAGCATTAAAAAGACCGTCCCAAACAAACCCTTAGACTTCATTTAGGACACTTTTCTTACTACAATTTAAACAGTTTTTTTGTTAGAAATTTTTCTTTCAAAAAATTTTGGTATTAAATAATTGTTTTAAAAATAGTAAAAAAAAGTCCCAAATTAAACCTTAATTTTAAAAAGAAATTTGAGTCCGAATAATAATGTTGTCTTAATCATTAATTTTATTTCAAGATGAGTGTAATATTGATTAACTATTTTTATATTATACTCATTGTAATATAAATTTAATGACTCGAATATTTATGCTAATTAAATTTAATCTAGATATCTTAATTTATTAAAAAAAATAGTCATGATACTTTGATCAAACTTTAATTAAAATTTATTTCAAAGTCATTAATTTTATTTTGAGATTAGTGCAATGCATATCACAATTAGTTATTATATATTATGGGCAGTATAAGATAAATTCATTAATTATAATAATAATTAAAAAAGAACAATTTTTTTTTTTAATTTGTCTTATTATTTATCATTTACTGAATAAAACTCGATGCCGTAAGATTTAATCAACTGGTCAATATTTAAAAAATTAAGCATTTTCTTTATTTATATTTGCTAAATCTGAAACTGTGACAGGCTATTTTGTGACCTAATCAATTATCATATAAAAAATTAATTAATTTCAACGTACAAAATAAATAATCTTAAAAGTATTAATTAGGTTCCCTTAGGAAAAAATTAATTAAATGATGAAAGTCAAATTGATAAGCTCTTCTGAAAGATAAAAATACTCTCTCTAACTATTAAATGAAGGAAAGGCATCATACTTTTTAGTTTTTATGTTGATATGATGATTTGCACTTAATGAAGAAGATTTATTATCAAATTAAAGCTTTAATTAAAATTAACGTGTTAATTGAAATTAAGAATGTTAACGAGTCAAGTCGAGTCGAGTTCGAATCACCTCTAACTTAAACTTGAACTTTATTAATTAATCGAGTTTCAACTAAGCTTAATTTTTGTAAGTTTGAGTTGGCTTGAGCGTGCTTGATTATAACGAATGTGATAAATTGATTATGATTCAAGCAATTATTATAATAAAATTATAAAAATAATTAGAAATTAGAAGACAAATAATAAATAATCATTTGTTACAAAAAAGTGAGATATAGTTTTTTATTATTTATAATAACTTTATATTTGTACTCCTTAATTCTAATATATTTTTAAGTATATTTTATATTAATATTTTTTAAATGAGCTGACTCACAAGCAAATCAATCGAGTTGAAGTTGGTTAAAGCTTGGCTTGTTATAATTTTGAAGAACAAAATACATCGAAAATCAAGTCGTCGGTGCTTAGAGATTCTACAAGTTGTAGACCAGGATAAGACTAAGAAATATTGGGTTCAACAACCCCACAGGAACATCCATGTTGATTTCTCAAGTAATGATGAAGACTTAGAAGTCCAAGTCCCTCCTAATTATAATTTTTGGGTCAGAAATTTTCAAGGACTCTAAAAATATTTGGACTTAAAAGCACTCATAATCAAACTCGAAATATTTTAAAAATATTTTAGAAGCCATCAATACTATAATTATAAAATTTACTATTGAGATAGTGTGTTTCGGCGAGATAAATCTAATGAGAGCAAAATTGTGTGATTTGAGCGCATTTGGATCTTCGTAGGCTACAAAATCTTGGACAACTTGTGGAGTTTGGTCACTATGTAAGAGAACATTTTGCCATTAAAATGATAGAATTTTATTTGGTATTGATTATTGATTGAAGCTAACAGTAATATCTATCACTACACATTATTTGATAATCGGAACCTACCCTAACACATGATATATGTTGTCACTCCTCATCTCCCAATCATAACGTCTAATATAATTGGCTGACACTTACGTTTGATACTCTAGCTCGATCGCCTAAAACCCATCAAAGGCAGGCACCAATGTTTATTGTCGTCCATTGCCTAAAATTCATTGTTCACTGATACTAATCTTCATTGCCCGCATTTACATAAAGGGGCGAATCATTGCAATTGCTAAGTTGGCCATGGGTCATTATAACTATTTTGTATTGAATTACACCCATAGTTTCTCTCTCTATATCTCTACTTTTAACATTAAAATTCTATGCCTCTCATGTAAATATATATATATATATATATATATATATATATATATATATATATATATAAATGTGTGCATACTATTGATGTAAAGTTAAAGACAGTAAATTCTAATCTTTATTATTTTGTTTTTCTCAACACTAAACAATATCAAAATATTTATATAGATCCATCTTCCAAAAATAAGTGGCCATGAAAGATGCCATTATTGTCAAATTTAAAAAATTTAGTAAAACAAAATAAACAATAATAAAATAATCCTATTCTTTTCAAAAGGGTCATATCAATAATATAAAATGTTTAGAAATTTTATATTCACGAAAAAGCTTAATTTTTTCTGTTGAAACATTTCGCAGATTATTATTCTTTAAGTTGCACAGAATTACTCCAGCATTAAAAGACAAAAAAAACCATATCAACTACACATCAGCTGAAAGCAACTACATATCAACTATTTTTTAAGATCATCGATGCATTTTTTTATTTGTAATTGTGAGTTTAAGCCTCCAAGCATTGCATGGATCAGCGAAGTATATCAAGAACGAAACAAAAAAGCGGAAAGAAAGAACATCAAGATTTAAGGTGAAGAAAACCTAAAATGAGAAAAAATTATGGATTCGTGTTGCACCAAAGAAATCCACAATGAAAAATAGGAGAAATGGTGCATATCTTCACACTCAAACTTTCTTTCTCACTTCATACTGATGCCCACCGTCTTCAAATAGGGACACAAAAGTTTCTGACGAGTTACATAATCTTCAATTGGATGCAACTCTTGAAAATGAAGATACAATTGACTCAACTGACTCGCAATGTTAGCTTATTTGTCTCAAAATGCCTCTATAGTGTTGTGGTGTTGAACTTACAATGCAGTGGCGTCGAGCTCACAACACTGTGGTGTTGAAACTATAACACTGGGGCGTTGTGTTCTCTATTTCAAAGATGGTGTACAATGCCTTGGCACTAGATTTACAACATTACAGTGCTGCACCCCTGAGCAAGGGGCACGTTGTCCCCTTGGAACCCCCAAATAACTCATCATCGAGCTCAATCGACATAATTAAGGTCTAAGTCAACAACACAACCGATTGATCCACACTATCAGATTTTAATAAAATAATACACAACAACAACTAAAAGCAACATAACATCTACATAAAATCACATAAAAGTAATGTAATACCTCTCTATATGCATGATGGTGTGTCACCTCTCATATTCAACACAATAGTGTTATTAGCTTCAAATGAATCAACAAGTAAGAATTTTCTTCATCGCACTCTCATAATTATGTGTTACCCAACCATATATTTTCATATAAAGCAAGAGAAGTTAAATGAGTCAATCACAAAAAAAGGGACAATATAAAAATATTAAATTTGAACTTTGCTCGAAGTTTCATTAAACACTTGCTTGAATTTTGACTAACCTTGCTCTAGAAGTCATTTGAATATTGTTTCCATCATTGATTTATACCATGATCAAACCATCTTCAACACATAATTGAAGTTTCTTTGGCTATTGTTTGATCTTGATTTCGTAAAGCAAACAAGTTTTAAATAAGCTTCAAGGAATATTTGATCATGTGCCAATCATTTTTCCGATCAATGTTAGAACAAAATTTGAGCAACCTTCAAAGTTGATAATCTAAAATCTAATATCCTTTTAGGTTTAAAAGATAAATAGTTTGCCAAATATATAACATCACAAACTTTTAATGACCGTCGGAGGACAAGAAGAGACGAAAATGGAGATGAAAATATAATATTGAAATTTTACCTCAGAATCAGTATCCGCAAACTAGAATCATGAAAGCTCACTTATATAAATTTGCTTCGAATGACTCAATCATATTTCCCCAAGAGGCAAAACAACAAATATGTTTCTTCAATTTCAGACATTATGAGACATACATACTCAAATTTCCATCGAATGGTGAATGTTTTATTGTTGTTAAATTCCCTTTTTTAATGAAGGATTTTGTGAATCATTTATTACAATTTTATGACTATTTAAAAAGATATTTTTAAGGAAGTTCGATGAAAAGTTTATTTGGAGCACCAGTTTATCAAGGAGGGGTCGATTTTTCCAGCAAAATTTGTTTGCTTTCAAATTCAATTTTTAAAATGCAAAATTCATCATGTTCTTTATATTACACTAAAATTTTGTGCTTATAAATAAACAGAATTTGAAGCACTCAAATATTAATAGAAATAGAGATTCATATATCACTGCATGCATATAAGTCAGCATAGTTGGTCAAATTCTCACACTGCCTTAATACTGTTTCATTGCGACCGATTGTTGTGAATGGTTGCAAAAGCTCATGCCCTAGTTTCTCATTTTGTTGTTTTTCTCTTTCGGAATATCGTTGGGATGTTTCACAATCTCATCCACTTGGACGAATTTATAAACACTACGGGACACGTAGTCATTTCCGGCAGGCAAATCCGACAGAAAAACTTCAAAATCGGTTGGTAACTCCGTCGCTACTTCCGACGAGGAATATTCTAATGAAAAAATTGGTGAAAATTCATATTTTTCCTATAGTGAACTAAGGCTTCGTTTGGGGCAACTTTCTTATTGCTTCTTAAACCAACTTTTTCTAGTTCAAAAATAAAAACTTTTGAACTGAAAAGCTGCTTTAAGAAGAAATGAGAAAGCCGTCCCAACCGAAGCTTAAATCTTCACTCCTCGCTCGCCTTATCGCCTTCTTACCTTCACAATTGACCTATATCCAATATCTAGCTCCTTCAGGTGCTGCCAACCACCATCATATATCTCTTTCGCTCAGCCATGTAAATAAATTTTTATTAAAAAAATCTCAAAGTAATTTTAGCAACAAGGTGGTATAGGCATAACTATATAACTATTTTCAAAACTGCTGTATCAGTTTATTCATTTTGACCTAATTATGTTATAAATGTTCTATTTCTATGAAATTATCCTTAAATTCTATATATTATGATATGATGTAGTTTGGTTTATGTATCTTGCAAGGGTGTAGAGAATAAAGAAGCCCATAATTCATGTATGTCAAAAAAACATTTCGCCTACATCGGTCGCAGAAGATCGAGTCGAGCTTAAGCTTCCAACAACTATCTGCAACAATTAATCATCGCAGATCTTGTCGATAAATATTTGCGACGAGCAAATTAGCGATCATCTCAGTGATGCTCGGCGGCCTCAAATAAGTATTTGCAATCAATTTTACAATTGTTAGTGTTATTGCAAATCAGTTGTATCCTGGTTATGTCAATCCAGATAAGCTGTTCTAGTGTTTATATCATATTGTTTACAGTTCCAAATGATTCATTTCTCCCTATTTGGTATATATCTCAAAATTTTCTGCTTATTAAATATCCTAATTATCTTTCTGTTTCTTCTTTCAATCCCATCTACTTCAGATCTGCCGTCTTATGATTCGTCGAAGATATAGGCTTCATTTGGGATGATTTTTTTAATATTTTCTAAATAAAATTTTTTAGAACAAAATTTTTATGCTAAAAAATTATTTTAGAAAACATTACGAAATCCGCCGCAAACGGAGCCATAATTATAAGTAGAATTTATAAATCTTTAAATCCATCATCGTAAAGAGTAAGCTTTAAAAAAAAAAAATTATATTGACAAAAATTTGGCTACACCGATCTCATCTTGCAATTATACAGCTATGCGGCCTCTTGCCATTGCTCTGCTTTTGCCGAAGAAACCTTCCTCTCTCTCTCTCTCTCTCTCTCTCTCTCTCTCTCTCTCTCTCTCTCCATATAGATACATGGTTATGCCGCCATGATTCCGGTGAAGAAAATCCGGCGGCGGCCGCCGCCGGAACACGGTGAGGTAGAGATTTCCGACGGTCTAAGAACTCCGGAGACACATTTCTCCGTGCACTCATCGCTCATAATTTGCTGATGCCTGCACTCAACACTGCAAAATGCCATCTCCCCTCTGCAAATATCAAAATTTATATATTAGAGAAATAATTATTTCGGGATATCAATAATTAATCTTACAATGAGATTCAAAATCATTGAATTTTCTTGATTAATATTATATATGAAAAAAATGTGCTGTAATAATTTCAAAGTAAATCTGACAATTTTTATTCTCGTCTGAATAGAAATCATAGGAGAATATCATGATATTTTTTTTTTTAAATAGAATAATCTATACTGAAAGAAAAGAATGAAAGTCGCATCACTATATATAATAAAAAAATTAAAAATAAATTTAAAAATAATAATAACAAAAATCCAAAATAATTAGGACAAGATTAATGATGATCTAAACCTGAACCACCGCGGACTCTTTAACCAAAGAAGATCTGATTAATTTTACAAATTTTATCAACTCAAAAAGGAAAAAAAAAAAAAAATCAGAGCAAAGACACTATATCCTCACCACCAGAAAATCTTTCACAGAGAAGAAAAAGGTTAAAAAAGGAAGGGCTTAATTACCTATATATGTAAATATCTTTCCCGTCCAATCTCTTCCTGCATAAATTGCAGCAGCTGAGGAACTCCGTCACCGGAAATTCTCCGACAGCGGCAGAAGCCTCCTCGTTCCTCGGCGGCGTGACGTCAATCGGAGCTGACTTCTGAGAAGTGGCGACGATCTTCGACGGTCGGGCCTTCTCCAGCGCAGCCACGATGCCGAGCCCAACGCCTTCGGCCTCTCTCTTCTTCCAGCCCTTCGGCGACTGAAGATTGCGTTCTAGTGGGCTAAACATGGCGTCGCGGTCCAGTAACTGCTTACCGGATTTTGGGATCGGGGCCGGAACGATCCGCGCGGGCCGATGGGCCAACATCGCCGGAGTTGCCTAATCGGAGAAGATTGAGTGAGGTGGTTTTGGCGATTGTGGGAGAGAAAAGGTGAGAATTATTGGCTCCTCCACGACGCTTTTAAAGCCTCTCAAACAATAATTGGGATATCTGAGAAAACTTTAATTATTTCGAGTTTAAAAAATTAATATATTTCATTTTTATATTTTAGTAATATAAATTATGTAATATTAGTTTGAAGATAGATTCAAATTTATTTAAAACATTTATTGTTTAATATATATATATATATATATATATATATATATATATAGTGAAATAATAAATTATTGATATGCAATTATTAGAATAAATATCATAAAACTTGATCTATTAATTTTATAGAACTTTGGTATTCCAACGATGGGCAGAAGCCTGGCGTCGCGTAGAAGTTTGGCAAAAGTACGGTGTCGGGCAAAAGTCCAGTGTCCGGCAAAAGTCTGACGATGGGTGGAATTTCGGCTTCATGTAAAAATCCGGCGACGGGCGGAAGTCCGGCGTCAAGTAGAAGTCAGATGAAAGTCCAATGAATGGCAGAAGTCCAACGACAGGCGGAAGTCTAGCCTTTGGTAGAAGTTTGGCGACGGACAAAAGTCCAGCGACAGGCGGAAGTTCGGTGTCTCGTAGAAGTTCGGCGACGGGTGGAAGTCCAATGTCGGGTAGAAGTCTAATAAAAGTCTGGTGACAGGTAGAAGTTAGGCGATGGGCGGAAGTCCGACGTCTGGTAGAGGTCAGACGATGGATAGAAGTTTGGCGACATATGGAAGTTTGGTGTGGGGTAGAAGTCCAACGAAAGTTCAGTGACAGGAAGAAGTCCGATGACGTCTGGAAATTATGCGTCGAGTAGAAATCTGACGAAGGACAAAAATTCGACGTCTGATAGAAGTCTGACGAAAGTCTGATGACTGGCAGAAGTCCAGCGAATGACGGAAGTCCGGCTCCGCCTGTCGCCTAGAAGTCCGATGATGGATAGAAGTTCGATGGCGGACATTCGGGTAGAAGTCCGACGAAAGTCCTATGAAGGGCAAAAGTCTGATAATGAGTGGAAGTTAGCGTCGTGTAGAAATCCGGCGATAAGCGAAAGTTTGGCTTCGGGTAGAAGACCGACTAAAGTTCGGTGGCTTGCAGAAGTCCGACAACGAGCAAAAGTCCGGCGACGGATGAAAGTCCGGCGTTCAGTAGAAGTCCAACGAAAGTCTAGCAACTAGCAGAAGTCTGTCGACGGGGGGAAGTCTGATGACGAGCATAATTCTGACATCAAGTAGAAATTAGGAGTGAGGAGGAGCATGGTGGCAGTTGATTTCTCTTCCTCACTCTCTTCTTTCCCTTCTTGCTTCGAGCCTTTTTTAGAAAAAAAAATGAGAGGTCTATTTATAGTTTTATGAGAGTGACATAACCAGTAAATAGGAGAAAGATCAAGAATACATTGGGGTTGTTTGAATGAATGATCGATATTGAATCCCTTGATCATGGATCATTTATTGAGCATTTAAATGTTTTTATGATATTAGATTTTGGTGATCTTGGGGTCGTTTGATTTGTCTCATTGAGCCGCTCAATTCGACTATAAGCATATCATGTTCGAAAACTATTCGGTAATCTAAATTATAGTTTGAACCTTCCTAATGCGCTTCAGGTCTTCGATTAGTACCCATTTGAGCTCGGATTGGGTCGAGTTTGATGTTCGTTGGTTGGTATTTTTGAGACGTTCAATTCGACTGTAAGTTTGCCAAAATCGGAGTTCAGATGGTACCATATTTAATATTTGAAGTTTCCAACTTAATTTTGCCTCAAGGTTCATACCTGACCAAAATAAATTTTTTTAAGATATATCTCACATAAACGTTCAATAAGATAAATTAATAAAATTTTCTTTTAAATAAATTTTTGAATATTTAATTATTTGCTTATTAAAGAGAGTTGAATTAATTTTTATTTTCTTCTTTTAAAAAGTGTACCATTAGTCTTAAATTTTTTTATAAATTATCATTTAAAATATTATATATTTTTGAAGAAAAAAAAATGTAATACCATCTTATTTTTTAATATAACAATAATAATAACAATTTTGTATTCCATTGTATGAGGTCGGCAAGTCCAGGGGCGGATCCAGCTCCTTTTTTTAGGGTGGGCAAAAAAAAAATTTTTTTTTTGGGATGGGCAAAGATGCTTAGGATTGATAAAATTAGGACAAAAAAATTGTTTTAGAGGGGGCAAAATGTGCAAAATACCCAAAATATTCTAAAAAATTCCCTCTAAATATTAAAAAAAAAAAAATTTGAGGGTGGGCATTTGCCCACTCTTAGGCCAATGTGGATCCGCCTATGTCGGCAACATGGATATTAATTGTCATAGTTTCATTTAAGCAAATCTATTTAGTTCTATATATATCTACCTTATACTAGGCGATCTGTCACATCGATTAATTTTTTATTTAATTTTCTTAAAAAAAAAATGGAGAGCAGCATTACTTAATAAATTAATATGTATTTAATATTTTGTAATATTAATAATTGAGATTATTCTTCTACGGGGACGCCACCTATTTTATAATTTGGTTATGACTTATGATTGGTTGCGGAAACCGTGGGCTGAAATGGTGGGCGTCTGCGCTTCCTTTGTGCGTCCGGCACACGTTGGCCCACGCTTTGGGATTCGACCTGTCGTGTTTAACCCAATTAATTAATAAAGCACATAGGTACGGTATTTTACTATTAGGAAAAAAAATTAATTATTTAATGTTTATATTACATTAGTATGTAAATCTTTAAAGTATTTAAAATATTTTCATTATTTATTGAACGAAAAATAGGTTCAATTTTATGATTTCGGTGTTCCAAAAATTTTTTTTTGTAAGGGCATTTATATCTGATTTAGGTGCTTGAGATATTTTAGAATTTGAATCAAATTATACACTAGTTTGCTTTATTAGAATATGGCACGTCTAAAATTAATTGAATATACTAAAAAAAATCGAAAATGTGGAGTTTAATATATTTGCATTAAATATTAGCGCGTCTTTTAAAAAAAATTGTTGATCGAAATGAATTTCAGGATAATTTTGAATTGAAAATTTATAGAATTTAGCGTGTTCGAACTTCAATTTCAACAAATTTATAATTGTATTGAATGTTTTGATAAGAATCGATGATTGATAGAACAAATGATTCAATATGAGTTTAAATGATCGAAGATGAAAGACTTGTAAGCATGTTTGAAAACTTAGATATTAAACACACTCTAGCATCATGAATTTTCAAGCAAGTAACAAATATTGACTATTTATATGAGCTTGATATCTTATGAAAATGGTATAACCTTGATTTGGATGGTCACCAAGGGTTAAATTGGGAAGAAAAAAAATTCAAGTGGATGCCTAAAATTCATGCTTGGTAAGATAATTTTTTTATGTTATAACAAATAAATTATTAGATTTTTTTTTTATTGTAACACAAATATTTTTGTGTACTCGTGCATATTATGTAGGTCTTTCACATGTATCTAGCAGGTTTAGGTAGAATAGCTTGGAGTTAACTGGTTCCAACAATAGGAGCTCAACCAAGGTTGTCACCTTACTCTTTATGGGCACTTTTCAAGTTATGAATCTGACTTGCACATATCATTTAAAGCGAAGAGTCATTCTTGGCAGAATTTAAGGCCCTCATATAGATCCATGCATCCTTCCCTTGAGGTTGAGAGCCTAACCCTTTGGACTTGGCTAACCCTAAGCTCACGAAGATTATGACCCGAAGGACTCTTCCTTGGCACTTAAAGGCCCAAGAAGTGTGCACAAAGACTTGTTTTAATATCCGTCATCTGGTGTCCAAATAATTTGTGTTAATGATTGCTAATTTTAATTTGATTGGTGAGTATAAGTCTTAGACTATTCAAGGGAACCTTGGATAAGTCAAAAATTATATGAGATAAGTGAAATTTCAAGTATAAAAGATTACTTTATGAGTGTCATAGCATCAGGATTTGCAACACCGTGACATTGAGCTCTTAGGTGGAGGGGGAGAATGAGCATGAGCTACGACACCGTAAGACGCTACTGTAGTTCCATATGTCAGATGAAAAAGATTCTAAAAGAATATGAAAGTTTCTCTGGCAACGTAATGGTGATATAAAGTTAAATGCTACGGTGCCAAGTCAAATTATTGATTTTTTAAATAATAAAATATATAAAACCATTTTGCCAAATCAAATTCTCTAGCCACCTTGCTAGAGAAGAAGAGAGGAAAAGAGAAGGAGAAGAGAGGAGAGAGAAGAATTAGAGGCCAAGAAGTTGAAATCGTTTGTTGGTCCTATTCATGATATTGTATAGCACAAGATAAACTTCTTAATCCTTATCACTAATTTCAGTTCCAGTAATTTTATAGAGAGTTATAGGTTATATATATATATATATATATATATATATATATATATATATATATATATATATATATATATATATATATATATATATATATATATATATATATATATATATATATATATATATATATATATATATATATATATATACGGTCTTCAAAAAATTTTCTCGCTCCAAAATTTCAAAGGCGACTGTCTAATTTATCGCGCGACGGCTAGGGCTTCGGGGGTCGCGACGACGCGCGACGGCCTGGACTTCGGGCGCGACGGCTCGCCACCGTGCGTCTCCGGCCTTGTTCGCGCGACGACCTGGACTCCGCTCGCGACGGCTTGCCACCGCTGGGGATCCGCCGCTAGGGCTTTGCCCTAGCTCTGTTGGGGCTCGTCTTCTACAGGGAAGTCTCATTTTTTTTGCATTTTCCTTCCATTATGGTGGCTAGTCGTGTTCGTGACCCCGGTTTTTTGGATGGATCCTTTAAATCGCGTTCTTTTGTGGAAGCTTTATCTGGTTCTTCGAGTACAGTTGATTTTCCTGAGTTAAGAAAGGGTTTTTGTCGTGGTTTACCCTCGTTATGGATATCGGAGGAAGAAATTTTAGCTCTGTCTATTCCTTTTCAATTTGCTATGGTTGGTTTCTTTCCTACGCAGCGGCCTTCACTTGATGCTATCCGGAAATTTTTTTTCAGCTTGAAACTTAACGCTGAAATCTCTGTAACTGTTCTGGATCAATCTCATATTCTCATTAAGCTTTCTAATGATTTGGATTATAGTAGAGTTATCAGCCATAGATCTTATTTGGTGAATAACTGCTATTTGAAACTTACTAAATGGTCGCCGGATCTTGATGTCGGGGTTGAGTCTCCGGTTATTCCTATTTGGGTTGCCTTTCCCAGTTTGCGACCACACCTCTTTGCCCCTCGTATCCTTCATGCCTTGGCTTCGATGTTTGGCCATCCTTTAAAAGTTAATAATTCTACATCTATCGGATCTAGACCTTCTCTGGCGAGGGTCCTGGTGGAGATTGACATTACTAAGGACCTTCCTGATAAAATTTGGCTTGGTTCGGATAATTCTGGGTATGTTCAACGAGTTTGTTTCGAGGAGGTGCCTGCTTATTGTGTTGGTTGTAAACGGCTTGGTCATATCAAGGGGGATTGTGGTAATTTTTCTGCTTATTTGCATGCGCAGTATAATGGTGTTGATAGTAGTGACCAAGGACTCCAAAATCTATTTTGGAGTCCTTGGTCACTACTAATCCATCCATTTTGAATGTGGTTGATGTGGTTAATGCTGGGATTGATGCGCCTACTAGTCGTGTTGGTAACTGTTCTGTCTTATCCCCCGATGCAGCTCCTTTTGTACCTCCGGTTGTGACTGATGTTAGTGATCATGTTTCTCCGGTGGTGGTGCCGGAGGTGGTGTTTGGTGCAATAAATGTGGTGAATTCTGATGGCCCGCCAGTTTTGGGTGTTGTGAATTCAATTGGGGGTGGCCAAGGTTCAAAAGATGCAGATGGTGGTTCTGACAGTGTTTTGCCTGTTGTGGTGGTACCGGTTGAAAATGAGAAGGGAAGAGAGGAAGTTAATTTGATTACCAACAGTTTAGTTGTGGTCCCTGTAAGCGAGGTTGATTCCCAAGTGATGGCCAAGTGTGTGGGTAATTCTTCTGGTTTGGATATTCGGAATCAGAATAATTGGTTGGTTGATTCGTCGGATGTGGAGTCGGATTCTCAGTCTGTTGAGTCCGACAATGATTTTACTCTTGTGCGTACTTCAAATGTTGGAGCTCGCGGAAAATTTTGGGGAAGAGGTCAACGCAGGAGATGATTTTTGATTATGTTGAAGCAGTCTTACTGTATGCGCCTTGGATGGTCCGTATTTGGTTGGCAACGTTGGTGGCTCAATGTGGCTTGTTGGCTTGGTTCCCTGACGTTTTATTTGTTCCTCCTTGGATGGCCCCTCCTTCGCAATTTGGTACCGGTCTGAGTTCTATTGCTTCTAATTTGGCCTGTGTTTTTCTCAGATTGTTTGAATTTGTTGCTTTTTGTGTTTCCCAAATTGTAATTCTCCTGATGTGGCCCTGCTGTGGTCTTGTGGTGTATCTTTTGCTATTATTATATATTTTATTTTGATTAAATATATATATATATATATATATATATATATATATATATATATATATATATATATATATATATATATATATATATATATATATATATATATATATATATATATATATATATATTTGACACAAATTTCATGATATTTTCACAGCATAAATTTTAATATGTTATTCTATATTTTATTCTGAATGTTTTGACTATATAAAACTAAATTTTCACTGATTGACTTTTTATATGCAAAATATTTAGTATATAATTGAATTAAGTCTTTCTGGCAATTGAAAAAGTTCTATAAAAGTCTTAAACTATTCCTATGAATACACCCTTGAAGTTATAAATTGAAAGGGAAAAGTTCAATGAGTGTCATGTTATGCATATAATGTGGCTTTTACCTAATAATTCTGGCAATTCATATATCATTTAAATATTGTATTGAAAGCTCAAATTAGCTATTGTTACATTCATGATTGCATGACATAACATGGGAGATGGTTTGATATGTGAAAGTACACTCTTTTATATGTTACAAGAGTCTTTTATGTTTTGTTCATGCACTATCTACCCAGTTAAGTATGGGAGGAATTCTAACTCCATTTATTGAAAGTGGGTATAAGAGGTTATGTGGCACTATTCTGTTCTGATTATAACCCCACTTGCTTCAGATAAGTATGGGAGGTTAAAGAGATGCATAAGTGGAAGTGGAGTTATTAGCATATATTAGGACATATATATGCATTTTAAGCATATCTTTGTGTATGTTAATAGTTACATAAATTGAGTATAATTATTATATTCTAAATTGAATGTTAATAATTCATGAAATTCTGAACGAACCCGATGAAATGTGAAAGGGAAGTGCAAGTGAACCCTTGATAACAAGTATTCAGTGGTGTATCTAAACTCTCTGAACCCTCTTTGGAAGTGGCTTCTAAGGTGCAAGTAAAATATTGAAATCATGTGTCATGTTTTATTATTTTTATATTTTGTTTTTACAAGTCATTTTATTTATTTAATTTAAATAACTGTTATGTAATATTTTAATTTATATATTAATATTTGTGATGGATTTGAGAGAGAAGTATACTACGTTGTTTATGCTCATTTTGTTCTTTTAACATTTCAGGAAAAACTAAAGGCCATCAATGTAGTAGAAAAGTATAGCGACAAGATTTTTGAGTTTAAGAGACTAAGTTATTATTTTATATTTGAGTTCTAATTATTCTGATGTATAGATGATTGGTAAGCTAGATTAATGAAATGAAATATATTTCGTGTTTTATTTATTTGGATTTTATAGTAACTTTGGTTATCTTCATTTTTTTTTATTTGATTCCTGTTATTGATAAGAAAAAAAATATTATAATAATATAATAAACAATCCTGAAAAAGAATTACAAGACAGGCTATTTTTTTTGCTTTGTAAAGGAGTTTTGTAGTACAATTTTTTTTATATTAAAAATTTTTATACTAAAAAGTTATTTTAGAAAAAAATAAAAAATTATCCCAAATGAAATTTTAATTGTGATTTGAATACTAATTTTAACTAATTATAAGTTAATTTAAAGGCTTAATTAAAACTCTTAATATTTATGATTAAAAAAATCATGTTTTAAACTAAAATTATTTAATCATACAAACTTGAATAATTATATTTCTACTCATATTTATTATTGTCAAAAAGTTGTTGTTCATAAATTTTGATGAAGTAGCAATCTGATGTCATTAAAATATATTTAAATGTTGTTACGTGCAAAAAAAAAATAATTGTGGCATTAGAGTGTTAGTTTTGTACACGGATTCAGTACACGCGTACATATGAAAGTTGTAAGAGAAATCATAAATTTTTGTGTAGAAAACTCAAATATGAGAAAAATCTTATGGTCTTGGTCATAGTCGAAGAAGGCGGGTTTACATAATTAAAAATAAATTTGTGATTCATATTGTAAGGATTACAAAAAGTTAAAGATAAATTGACATGATTATTTCAGGTTCTGAAAATTAAAGATAAAAATTATGTTTCTTTTTTAATTAAAGATCAAAAACTTCATAAAAGTAATAAGGGTAATCATGATATTCAACAAAAATTAGGGGTGTCAAAATCTGACATGACCAGAAATCTGACCCGAAAAAATTTGGGTTCGTGTCAATCCGTTTGCTTTACTGGTCGGGTCTGGGTACGAGTTTTGACCCGTTTGGAAAACCGGATCAGGTTCGGGTTGTTCTGGAAACCTAAAATCAACTAGTTTTTGACCGAGTAATTTGACCCAGTGCTGCATCCACGTCTAGGCACGACTATCGCGTCATGACAGCGCTATGTTGCCTCTCATGATCAGGTTGTAGCTTTGTCGTCCCGTCAGGCTGCTCCACAAGCCGAGGCGGTGAGATCGATCCAAATATATGATTTCATTATTCGCTATCATCTTCATGTTATTCCTTCTCGTATTCACATCTCTAGGTGACCCATTAGCCGTTGCCAGCCGTCGTGCCCTTGCCCACTCATCCTCCTCAGACCCACGCCATCGCCAGCACCAGAGGATCCTTGCCAATCTTTCGCACTTATGCCTCACGCAGGCTGCTGCCAATCTTTCGCACTCATCGACGAATTCAAATCTCGCCTGCGCCAATGATTTCAGATCTCGCTTGTGCCAATCTTCCGCTCTGGAAGTTTTTGACCTGTTTGCAAGAGGGTTTTGTGGGTCGGGTCGGGTCAACATAACTACCTGCGCGGGTCGGTCAAGGTTAGAAAACCTCATCTGTTTGTAAAAAAAAAGGGTCTAGTTCGGGTTGACTAGTTTTTGGCTGGGCTAAGTCGGGTTCGACCCAAACCTGACCCATTGACCCGAATTGACACCAACAACAACTACAATAACAACATCAAGCCTTTATCCCACTACGTGGGATTGGCTACATGAATCATTTTTCTCCATTGTGTCCTATTAAAAATCAAATTGGTCCGAATTGACACCCTAACAAAAATATTAAATTTATTAATTAGTAAAATTCATCATATTGAATTTAGAGTTATTCTTGAATCACATCAAATTATATTGAAAATATTATATCAAAAGATAGGAGAACCAGAGAAAAAGAAGAAGAATTTTAGAATTAGAAGCTCTGAGATTTCTGGAAGGTAAGCTTGAGTATATAAGATTATGTAATCTGAGCTCACCCTTCGATCCTCTATTTATAAATTTGATTTGAATTTAATTGAGTGCTATAGAATTGGCTAGATACATTTTTTTATCATAGTTGTGCATAAAGTAAGACAAAAATTTAATAGTTTTTATAGCCTGATTAGAATATCCAACTTGATAATTTTACTTGTCAAACTCCTAAGAAGTTGTTGACTTGTTCATGTATTGATGGTCGAATGGCTAAGTTGTCGATAAATAGATTCTACTAGGAGGTTGTCCTCTGCTAAGGCCAACTTCGCATATCATACTCATTAGGGATGATTGATAAGTCATATTCATCTACGATAACAAATTCTCATATCATAATCATCTACTTGAGGTAAACTTATTTGTAACCCGACAAATATCTCTTGATTTGAGCCCGAGTAGACTAAATTAGCTTTTCTTGAACCAGAATGCTTTAATTGAACCGATCAAACATGACTTGACCCAAATTTTTGAATATTTTGATGTACATTGCAAAAATTTGAAATCAAAACTATTTGATCCTTGAATTCATCTTATGATAAGAACAATAAAAGATAGGATAGGGATAAACGAAGGTTTACCATAGAGTTTGAGATTGGATAAATTCAAATTTAAAATACTCTCTCTCTCTCTCTCTCTCTCTCTCTCTCTCTCTCTCTCTCTCTCTCTCTCCACGTCAAGAACAATAAAGTCAATTACAAAATTATCCTTGATATTGAATTCCTTGATCGTGCACCGTTCGTCAGATATTTAAAGGTCTTAGTGATGTCAGAATTCATCGATATTGGGCTCGTTGGATTCGTCTCGTCGAGATGTTTGATTCGACTATAAGCTCGTTAAAATCAAAGACCGTTTGGTAACTCAAATTGTGGTACGAACTTTCCAACAACACTTCGGATGCTTGATTTGGACTCATTTGGGCTCGGATTGAGTTGAATTTGGTGTCATTGGGTTTGTATTTCCGAGACGCTCAGTTTGACTATAAGTTTGCTGAAATCGGAGTTCAGATGCTCTTGGATTTAATTTTTGAAATTTCCAGCTTAATTTTTGTCCTGAGATTCGTGCCCGATCAAGATAATTTCATGATGACTTATCAATCCTTCAATTATATAATATGTTGCTCAAAGTGTACAAATTAAAAAAAGTCTCAACGAATATGTCAATTTAAAAGATTAATTATTTTTATAATGCAAGTTTACATCACAAAACATTGATAGTATCGATTCAAACATTTATTTATTTAATATATAAAAAATAAAATAAAATGAAAAATAAAAAATAAAAAAAATTATTTATTTAATATATCATATTCCTTCCCCACCACAAGCTAAAATATATTTGTATATGTTGTTGGCCTTCCCCACAATGAACAATCACCGGCATCTTATATATGAAACCTTTATTATAAGAAAAATAAATTGTATTATAATATTTTGAATGAATTTCAAAATTTGTAAAATTTTTAGAAATAGACGTAATATTTAAAAAATTTAATAATGAGACAGAGACTATTTAAAAATAATAATTTAATAACGAGTTATTTTAAAAATAAATTTAACAATTTTGTTACTGATCATGCTGACTAAATTTTAATTGCTTAGCATTTAAATAAAATTATTATTTTAAATTATATTTAATGCTACTCCAATTATTAGTAAGCGACAAGAAATCAATGTGAACCATACTCCAAAGGCAGGGAAAATATAAATTGCTACTTTTTTAGTGTTTCTATGTAAAAATATCATTTTCTTTTGCATATTATATATTAAATGCATTAGTATTAGAAATTTAACTTTTTAAATTAGCATTAAAAACTTCCCCAAAAAAATAGCATAAAAAGAAAAATAATTAAATTAAATGTTTAAATAAAAAAAACTTATAAAATAAATTAAAAAAATACTTTAATCAAACTCTATTATGATTGGGCAATTTCAATTGTTCTTGTCTTTAATAGGAAGGATAAATTAGATTAATTATAAAAGTAAAATATATAAAGAATTGATAAGTTCAAATTAAATATCTTGATAAAGCTATTGCTGTCAACTGAGGTAGATGTGCAAATATATATTTATTAATAGATAAATCTTGCAATACATTTCACAGGCACGAAATCATCCTTAGTTCTCAGGAGGTCAAGTTAGTGACAAACTTATAAATAAATAAAATTATATATAAGGGTTAGAATGCTTTATAATGAGAAATAGCATAATATTTTATATTTGCAAAGTTGATGAGTATTATCTTTAACATGAATAAAATTTATAAATCATTCCTTTTAAAAATATATTTTCATCAACAAATTTTAATGCCATTACCAATATTTTCCTTTTTTTTTCAATTCATTTTGAGATTCAACTACTTTAATATAAAATTTTATTTTGACCAATCACATCTTGTATAAACTATTGAATTTTGCTTAAGCAAAAATAATTAAAATCTCAAGTTTAATATTAGGATATATGTAAAAAGCATTTTGAGAAACATTAAATAATATTAATAATTTTTTAAACTGATACAATTAATAATAAAAAATAAATTATATCATTTAATTAATATAACTACCATATTTATAAATCTAGGGATGACCAATGACCCCCTGAGCCACCTCCTGATTTCACCAACAACTACTTTAAATAACAACTTAAATATAATCAAATAAATAAAATAAAATAAAAATCAAAAAATAATTTTTTTTCATAAAGAATTTTGAAAAAAAAAACACGTCCTAAATTGATTAAATCAAATTAGCTTTCACTAATAGTTAAATAATATGATGACTACACAATATGTGGAGCCTAAATATATTGTAATATACAATTTTTAGCACCACTACTATCTAAGCTAAATCTATAAAAAAATATAAAATTTTGCTATGAATAATACAAATTATTAAACTATCAAAAACATTGTATAAAGGTCAACAAGTTATCCACCAAGGCTTAGGGTGGTTGGTGGGCGAGCAAGGTTGGGAACCCCCCATCTCGGATTCGAATCCCCTTTGCTACAGCCTGACCTCTTCAGTGGGGCAAAACAAGTGTGGGCTCGATGCCGGTGGGTTGTCTCGCTAGGTTACGCCGCCAAGCACTTTCTTTGAAGTAGTAGCGGGTAGATACCGCCGTTCCAAAAAAATAGTTCAACAAGTTAAATAATGATATTCTAAATCCATAATAAAAAATGTTACGACTTCGTTTGTGATAGACTGATAGCTTTCTTACTGCTTTGCTTTTCATATAACAATCAGGAACATCAAGAAATCGAAAAGTCATAAATAAAGCTATAATATGTGTTTGAAAAAATTAAATTCTAAATGAATTATAGATGAGTTAATGGGTTGTTTCCTTCTTATTTATCTTCATTTAAAAATATATATATACTTTTTAAATATTTAACTCTTCATGATTTTGTGGCTACGCGACCATTAGGCAATTTAATAAGGAGAGAAATGTCTCATTCATTTAAATATTAACAATTCATTTGCATTTTTAATATATTTAGTGTGTTGGTGAAGTGTTGGATTTGATTAGTCCTTTAATTTCAAGATGAAAAACAAATGTTTAGAGCACTTTCTAAGTTGAGATCTATAGTTTTCGAGAGCGAATAAGCCTTATGAAAAGGAGAATTGGCTCTTGTATGTTGAATTATCATACGAAGAGGGATGTTGGATTCCTAATTTATTCTTAGAGCTATTAGTTCAAAACTTATAACTATGTATATGTGATACGGCATCACAAAATTAGCTTGATCTGGCACGAATCTCGAGGCAAAAGCTAGTTGGAAACTACAAAAATTAATTTTGGGCGCACTCGAACTCTGATTTCAGCGAGCTTACAGTCAAACTGAGCGTCTCGGAAATACGAACCCAACGACACCAAGATCAACCCAATCCGAGCCCAAATGAGTCCGAATCAAGGGCTCAGAGCGCTGTTGGAAGGTTCAAACTGCAATTTGAGTTACCAAACGGTCTCCGATTTTGACGAGCTTATACTCGAATCGAACGGCTCGACGAGACAAATCCAACGACCCCAAGATCGCAGAATTTTGACATCATTAAGGCCTTCAAATGCCCAACGAACGGTACATGATCAAAGGATTCGATATCGGCCGTCCATTGGACCACTCCCTATTCGCCCCTGATCTCATGCCTATTTACGGGCCATGCCACTCCAGAAAATCTATAAATAGAGCCCTCATTTCTCATAAGAGAGGACTCAAGCAAGAGAGAGAAGAAGAGAAGAGAAGGAAGGAGTTCCTCCTCGACAGCCGCCGGACCACCGCCGGACCACCGCAGAATCTCGCTGGACCACCGCCGGACCACCGCAGGAATCTCGTCGGACCACCGCAGGAATCTCGTCGGACCACCACAAAACCTCGCCGGACCACCGCCTTAAGACCCGACGTTCATCCCTGACGTTCATCCCCGACGTCCTGCCAAAGACCCGACGTCTTGTTCAAGGCCCGACACTCAGTCCCTACATCCTGCCAAAGACCCGACGTCTTGTTCAAGGCCTGACACTCAGTCCCTACTTCCTGCCAGAGACCCGACGTCTTGTTCAAGGCCTGACGTTAAGTCCCGACGTCCTGCTGAAGACCCGACGTTCTGTTTAAAGACCTGACGTCCTGCTTAAGACCCGACGTCCTACTCAAGGCTAGACCATCAACATCCGATCTTCCAAGTGACACTGGGACTAACACCTGACTCCTTATCTCCTACCGCCTACGGTCCTTCAGGCCTTCATCGCCTACTACGGTCCGTCCGACCTCCATCACCAGACAACGGTCTTTCAGACCCCAGTCTCCTGCCGACTATAGTTCTTCAGGCCTTTGTCGCCTACTATGGTCCTTCCGACCTCCATCAACAGGCAACGGTCTTTCTGACCCCGGTCTCCTGCCGACTCCGGTCTCCTGCCGACTCCGGTCTCCTGCCGACCACGGTCCTTCAGGCCAAACAAACCTGTATATGTAACTCTTACCATGTAATGCAATCTATATGATGTACATTTGCTACATCAATCCAAGGCCTTCTCCTAAGGAAGGGCCTCATTTGTAATCGACTACAAATAATAGTGGATTCATTCAAACCGGGCCAGGCCCCGTGGTTTTTCCCCCTTTTTCAGGGGTTTTCCACGTAAAAACTTTTGTGTCTCTTATGAACGCTACACCCTCTCACTTATCTGATTGTGTGCTGGATCTTCGTACAACGCTAAGACGTTAAACTATATATTTCTCTACCGCCGCGAATATTCCAGGACGCAACAATATGATATGTCATCAAAAAATTATCTTGAACGGACACGAATCTCGATGCAAAAATCAAGTTGGAAACTTCAAAAATTAAATCTGTGACCATTTGAACTTCGATTTCAGCAAACTTATAGTCGAACTGAGAATCTCGGAAATATGAACCCAACGACACCAAATTCAACTTGATCCGAGCCCAAATGGGTCCAAATCGATGACCTGAAGCACATTTGGAAGGTTTAATCCATAATTTGGATTACCAAACAGTTTCCAAATATGACATGCTTATAGTCAAATCGAGCGGCTTGACAAGACAAATCCAACGAGCACAAGATCGTCGAATTGCGATATCATTAAGACCTTCAAATGTCTAATGAACGGTCCACGATCAAGCGATTCAATATCGGCCGTCCATCCAAACCACTCCACATTTGCCTTTGATCCTACTCCTATTTACGGGTCATGCCATCCTAAAAAACCTATAAATTGCCCCTCATTTGTCTTGAGAGGGGAGGAGGCAAGAAGGAAGAAGAGGAGGGAAGAAACTCCTCCTCAACCACCTCAGGAGTTCCGCTCGACTTTCAAGTGACGTCGGAGTTCCGTCAGACTTTCAAGTGACGTCAGAGTTCCGACCGACTTTCAAGTGAAGTTGGAATTTTGTTTGATCTCCAAGTAACTCTGGAGTTTTTCCTGAATACCATCTAACGTTGGAGTTCTCCCCTGCCGCCGACACGATGTCAAACTTCTAATCGACGCTGGACCTCTGCTCGTCGCCATATTTCTACCCGACGCCGGATTTCTGCCAATTATCAGACTTTCGTCGTACATATATCTGATGTTGGATTTATGTCCATTGTTGGACTTCTACAGGCAATAGTCCTTCCGACCTCCGTTGTCAGCCGACTACGGTCCTTCTGACTTACGTCGCCCACCGACTACAGTCATTCCAACTTCTATCGCTCGCCGACTACGGTCCTTCTGACTTACGTCGCCCGCCGACTACAGTCCTTCTGACCTCCATCGCCCACTGACTACAGTCCTTCCGACTTACGTCGCCCACCTACTACTGTCCTTCCGACCTCCGTCGCCAGACAACGGTCTTTATGACCTCTGTCGCCCGCCGACTACAGTTCTTCCGACTTAGATCGCCCACCGACTACAATCCTTCTAACTTCCGTCACCAGACTATGGTCATTCTGACCAAACGAACACGTCAATAGTGATTCTTTGTATTCTTACTATATAATGTAATACATATGATGTACATCAAGCCAAGGCCTTTCCCACAAGGAAGGGCATCATTTCTAATCGACTGCAAATAATAGTCGATTCATTCAAACTGGGATAGGCCCCGTGGTTTTTTCCCCTTTTTTAGGGGTTTTTCACGTAAAAATTTTTGTGTCTCATAAATGCTACACCCTCTATCTTATCTGATTGCTTGCCAGATTTTCGTACAAAGTAAAGACGTTAATTTTATATTTCTTTACCGTCGCGAATACTCCTGGACGCAACAATATATAATTTGATTAAATTTTCATGATCATTGTTATCTTACATGCACACTATTAGTGAACATAAAATGATAAAACAAAGCTCTATTTAGGGGTGTAAACAAGTAGAGTCGAGACAAGTCAAGTGCCTGCCTAATCAAGTTAAGCTGTTACTGAGCTCAAGCTAGACTCGATTGCTCGAGCTCGTTTAGAAAGCTCGAGCTCGCCTTGATTGTTAAGCTGATTTTTTTAGTTTAAATTTAAAAAAAAATCAATTTTTTTTAGAAAAGTTATTTTTTAGTATATAGTTAATTTAAAATTATTAAAATATATTATATAATACTAATTTAAGTTAATTATTAAATACATTTTAATTTAATCGAGCAATTTATCAAGCTTTCAAGCTGAACCGAGCTTGAGCTCGAGCTAGTTTAATATACGAACTCGATTATAGGCTCGAACTTCAACTCATAAATTGATAAATTCACCTCTTGAACTCCTTAAGGAGTTGCAAGCCGACTAGGCCCACTTGCACCCATTAACTCCATTCGGTATCATTGATTATGCCCCCTCCTTTTTATTTTATTTTTATTTTAATAGTATTCAGATTCTTTTCATCACGCCAATGTCAGCATGCCGCATGTCAATTTTTTATTGGCAGTTACGTCGAAAATCAGGTGACTTTAAGACCCTCCCCTGCCGCTACACGACGAGCCTCACACCTCAGCGTGGAGCCCACAATGGACAAGTGGGCCCCATAGATTGTTCTGTATTTCTCGATGGCGCGGGCCCACCACGCACTTCCTTCAAGCTAATGCAGTGGTTCTCATAAATGGGCCATACGGGGGCCCACTAATACATCTTGCAAATTTAATCAGTGGTGAGAGGTGGGTCCCAATCCACACAGCCAAGAAACTCTTAATGTAGTGGGCTCATCTTACATTAACTCTCTTTTCCCATAAAGGTGATAGTTCTGCCCCTTTATTTGATCACTAAGAACATTTCTTTCATTTTTTTTCCACCATAAAAAAAGTTTGAAAAACTCTTAAGTATTCATGGAGAATAAATCAAACATTAAATACCAACTTGTTGGCTTTCATATATATATATTTTTAGGCATGAATTCTTATCAACTTTAAGTGTTTATATTATAATGATAATTGATAAGATATATGTCATTTAAAATTTTATATACTTTATTATTGATCATATTTATTTACTTTTTATCATATAATCATTAAGCATGATGAAACAATTACTAAAAAATATCACTTTGGATATTAGGGCTTCGTTTGGAGCAACTTTTTTGTTGTTTTTTAATTTGACTTTCTAGTACAAAAACTTCTAATTCATGAAGTTTTTGTACTAAAAAACTATTTTAGAAACTAGCCAAAAAGCTGTCATAAACGAAGCCTAAGATAGCTATTGGCCACTCCTTCCTGGTTGTTTTCAACAAATTTTTGAACTTTAAAAAGCTATTGTTGAAAGTAGTAAGAAAGTTGTACCAAACGAAACATAAGTTAAGTAAGCAATGGAATGAGCTATGGGTCAAGATGTTAGAAAGCATGATATTGATATCTGAACAAACTTCGGGCCACCCAAACTCATCAAAAAAAGTTTTTTTTCTTAAAAAAGTAGAATTGTAGAGCTTGATTTTGCAAAAGATGTTCTTGATAAATTCAGTGAGCTAAACTTTTCTTCGAAAGTTTTCATCTGACTAGATAGCTCAAGCTCATGTCAAGAGGACGGGGATTTTAGGCAAGCTCTTATACTTGATTGTATTCGCTTGTTTACAATTCAAGCTCCAATAATCAATTAATCTCCAACTCACTTATTAACGAACGAAATAAACACGAGTTTTATCCCAAGCCATACACAAGCTATTAATAAATAACGACTTTTTTGACAGTCCTATATGCATATCATATAATAGGCCTAGTTATAATTATTATTGCTTAATTAAATATATATATATTATAATAGAGAAGTTGTGTGATATGAAGAAGATTAATTAGTGTATTAAATTTCTAACCTAATTAGGATACTGTTGTGCCTAACTCAACAGAACCCTTAGCAGTTGAAGGCACATATTATTGTATTATATATTATCAAACATTATTCCATGAAAACGATTTATCAACTGATGTCATGACAATTTTTATTTTATTAAGGAATTATAGGCGGGAGAATTAATAATGGTCAATTCAAAGCAAAAGAAGAAAGCTCCCGTAATAAGAGAATAAAGTTGTCAATTACATGACTTGTGAAATTGATAAAATATATAAGAATCTATAGAGTACTATCTTATATAAAATTTGTACCTAAATCATAGAACTCCCACCAATATTAAATTTGAAGAGGAGCTTGTCTTGTAGACTTATATATAATTATTTGTCTAATCTCAAATTTGTAGGGGGGTTTGTTGGGTTTATCTATTTTTTAATTATGTGTATCAAATTTATAAAATGATTTGTTTACGAGAATTTGGAGATCATATAGCTTCTACGACGAATGTATAGATCGTGAAATTTTTATATGATTTTTAGGCATATTAAATTATCAAATCGGTATTTTTTGAACTAAAAAAGTATGAATAAGTTCAAAAAAATAAGAGAGAACATCATAAGATGCATGTAGAATAAATTCATGGATATCAAAATCTTGTAATTTGGAGCTAGGACAAATGGGTTTGTAGTGGCTAAACCATCCTCTCTGTACCTCTATCTGATGCGACAAAGATGACAGCAGTGGAAGAAGTGATGCCTCCATCGCATGTGCTCCCCGCCCCCCAACTTGCCTCAACATAAATAGCAAGTCAACAATCTATGACTGCATCGACATCTCGAATCAGATATTGTGAATATTCTTGAAATTTCTTTCATTTAAAAACCATCAAAACATCGTTCCATCAACACCGATGTAATTACACCATTAAGACTTGTGTTGAAACATTGTGCTATAAATGTTAGACTTGTGTTGAAACATTCGCTTGTGCCTCAATCATCGTCAACTCCAGTTGTATCGTAATCTTTTATTTCGTCGCAGTTGCCTCCATCATGACTTTTCTTGTAATCGTCTATAGCAAAATATATATCACAAGCATCTCCGATTATGCTACCACTATACCCTACCTTTAAATATAATATCATTTTTTATAGTTTTGATAATGACATCAACAATTTTTTTGGGTGCATTTTACAAATATCTCTTCAATTGCACATGGAAAGCTAATGCTTTGTTTTGTTTTTTATTTGTTTAACTAGTGGAAGATGTTCAATTAGGCAAACCTCCATCATAAAATATTATATTAAAACTTTAATATCCCAATTTCTTGTTTTATTGAATTTGCAATGTGTATTATGTATACACTAAAATAATTACGACCAATCTTTAATCATTTGATTTCCCATTAGCAACAAAAATAATATCATTATAATTATATATTATGAGAGATTGAACTATAATTAAATTCAAATGGGAAAACATTACACATTTATTCAAAAGACTATATATTTACTTGATCTCGAACATGATAAAAGAAGCAACATGCTCTCCTCGAGATATGCTATCATAATATATAAGGATTGTACATATCTGATCTAATATCAGCACCATTAAAAAGTTTGAATTTTAACTCATTCAAATTATTCCCAACCATCTCGGAATGATAAACCCTATGAAAAGCTTTCTTATAATCTCATGAAATAATCAAACCATGGGGAAAGTGCCAAGAAACTAGATCCATCCAGCATAAAAAGCAACTCCGTCATCACTAGGGGTGCCAATATTTGACATGACACGAAAACCCAACCTCGAAAATCCGGGTTGGACCTGACCCGTTTCAAAACGAGTTGGGTTCGGGTTCTCAGATTCAACCTGTTTGAAAAACAGGTCGGGTTCGGGTTGACGGGTCAACCCACAAACCCATTTAACTTGAACTCCCCGCGCTGCCCGCGCACCGCCCGCGGCTGCCCCGCCTGCCCGCGAAGCTGCCCCACTCAGCTGACCGCGCGACAAAGCCTGCCAGCGCACGCTGCCGCGCCTGCCAGCGCCGGCGCCCCATGCCCGAGGCTGCCAGCTCGTGCTCGCCCGCGCGCGCACCTGCGCTCGCCCGAGCTTGCCGCGCGCACCCGAGCTCGCCGCGCGCACCCGCACCCGCGCTCGCCGCTCGCTCGCCCGTGCGTTTTGGGTCCCGTGTTGGGTCTGGTCAACCCTGCAACCCGCCGAGTCGGGTCAACCCGGCAATCCGCCGGGTCGGGTCTGGGTTCGGATTTCAGACCCGTTTATCTACCCGGGTCGGGTTAGGGTTGACCCATTTGAACCCGGGTCAGTTCCGAGTTCAACCCGAACACGACCCGTGACCCGAAATTGACACCCCTACTCATCACTAGGATAAAATTTGATGACATTGTTTTAAAAACACATCAATTCTTAGCTCAAATGAGATTGAATCGCTCGGATATAGTAAAAATCAACACAAAATGCCCAAAAAAAAAAGAAGCTAAAATTAAACAAAATTCTTACTTGAAAACCAAACTAAGAGGATAAGAGCAGCAAAACACAATAATATTCTTCTTGTATTTGTAATAAAAATTAACCTTTATCGATTCTAGTAACAATAAAAGAAGAATCAGATGAGAAATTCTTGAAATTTTGCTGGAATCTGCAAAGAGAAATAGATAGCTAATCAAAGAAGTTTTCTTTCCCCTCTCTCATGTCAGAGTCCAACAAAACCTCGATAGTTTTGCTCTTCTTAGGTTTTATTCAGAGAGGGATGGGGATGATTTTAGAGAATAATTGAGCCCTTGCAAAGTTAAGGTATTACTTGGGGAGCTTCCTATTCGCGTAATTGCATTTGCAATGCATGTGCTCTCTCTCTCTCTCTCTCTCTCTCTCTCTCTCTCTTAAAAACAACAAAAAACATATGCCCATATAAATGCAAGTGAAGAGAGAAATATAGAAAAAAAAAAAAAAAATCTTAATAATAAGGTTGATATATCATATATCATCAAAAATTTATGTTGGCCGGGCACGAATCTCGAGGCAAAATCAAGTTGGAAACTCCCGAAATTAAATTTGGGAGCATTCGAACTCCGATTTCAGTAAACTTACGGTCGAACTGAGCGTATAAAAAATACGAATCCAACGACACCAAATTAGACTCCATCCGAGCCTAAATGAGCCCAAATCGAAGACTGAATGTACATTTGGAGAGTTCAAACCATAAATTGGATGAACAAACAATTTCCAAACACGACATGCTTATAGTCTATTCGAGCGGCTCAGCTGCTCCTCTATTTATTAATGGATCTCTTTGTGATTTTGGTTTTTGGTTTTGTCTTTTCTTTTGACTGATCTTGTATTTAGTTTGAATCTAAGGCTCATAGGTTTTACTTTAAATGTTGCATTTTTAGATGGCTTTGGATTCATTAAAGACTTGTAACCGTGATTTTAATAAACGTGTAAGCCCCTATTGTGAGTTTTGTTTTCTAAAAAAAAAATCTGAAATACAATAAAAATAGAATATCTTTAATAATAAGATTTAATTGCACTAATTAATAAATTATTACTATTAATATTAATAAATGCATGCTCTAATATCTTTCATTGTAATTCTAATGCTACTACAAACATGCATATGTAAGGCCAAAGAAGAGAGTATCAAAGAAAATACTATAAAAAATAGTATCCTCATTAATAAGCACATATTATACTAAATAAATACTATAAATATTAAACAAATTTTTTATATATATTTATATAACAATAAATAGCATCAATAACTCTAATATTAAACTACATGGAAATTTAAGAGCAATGCACTAAAATATTAACTCATTGAAGTGTTGCTTAGTGGGGTTGCAGAAATACATAAGATATTTTTAATAGATAGGTGGCTTTTGACATTAATAAGGTAATTAGTTTATATTATATTTTTTAGTAAATATTTCAAATTTTATTCCTTTGCATTTTTCTTATTAAAAATAAATAAATAAAAAAAACACATACACATAATATCCTCTTAATAAAAAAAAAATGTCAATGTCATTATTTCATTGCTTGCTATGTTCAATCGACCATTATTGAAAATTTTAAAACTCTTTTGATAATAATGTATTCATTAAATACAAATGGGGTCATTAAATCGCTTAAAGAATAGTGATAGGGCATCAAATCTTTGGTGATATATTTAAGGAAAAAGACCCCCTTTTTTTTCTCAAGAAAGAGTGGACATTGAAAGTTTCATTACAAATGGAGAGAAAGTGACTTTCAAGGAGGAAATGCAAGTTAATAGGAAACAATGAGAGCCCTCCATTATTTTATGAGAGGTTTTGCGCCTCATCTTTGTGGTTTGATTCTGACACCGCAAGTTTTTTATTTTTTTTATATTTGGATAAATGCATCAGGTCGTAAGTTTACAGGGTATCAATAAGCTAGTTAAAAATTATCATTTTTTGTGGCAGAATGAGCGCTCGAATTCAGTCCATCAGTTCTCTCAAATCTTTTTTCCAACTAATGCGCCACACATTTTAGTACTTGTTAAAGCTCTTAAAGTTCAAATTTTTTTTTAATATAATTTCTTGTTCTTCAATTATATTTCTTTTTTTTTTTTTTCTAAGATTAGGAGAACGGTTGATAAAAAAGTTTAAAGGCTTAAATTTACTTACATTAATCAAATTAAATTTATATAACATGTTATCCAACAATAGTAAGCATTCAAGAAAATTTACTTGAATCATCAATTGTAGGACTAAATACCTCAATTGCTCAAGTGTGATCTTCGTTTAAAAAAAGCTTTTCATGGAAGTTGTTGCTAAGAAATTTTATCAAGATAGTTATGAAAATAATATTATTTGGTTAGTTTGATTGATCTGAGATTAAAATTTGTTGTCGAGATTTATGTTCGAACTTCGTATTTGTCGTAATAATTTCCATCTTATGAAATTTGGGATGATTTTTGCCTAAGTACTCTAATACTAATTGTTAATAGTTTGATTGCATGAATACATATTTAGCAAGAAGATTGCATATAAAATGCATTTTTAATTGGCAATTATCACCCTAATATTTGAGAAAACCAATGAATAAATTTATTTCTATGGGTATAACTTAAAGAAAAAGTTGATAGAAATTTAAAAAATCTTCAAACAAATGAGAACAGAAGATGAAGTAAAACAGAATGTGCTGAGTAATATATGACAGATTGTTTTTGGTTGTTCATATCATCCTATTAGCTAAATGATCAAACCATGCAAGTTTATCATTAATTAGCTTGAATAATATTGCAGGTAATTAGTGCTATGTTATTGAGGTTTGGGCCTTCAGATGGTCAAAGAAGCATGACATTGAATTGGATCCAGCTTTACAAATAATTGGAGCTAGTTTGTTTTAGATGATAACCACAAATGGTTTATATTAAACTCATCTCACTTGCATCTAGATTTCATTTGGGACGGCTTTCTTACTGTTTCTTAAAATAATTTTTTAGTACAAAAATTAAAATTATTATACTAAGAATTTACTTTAAGAAACAGCAATAAAATCATCCCAAATGAAACCCAGGTGAAGTTTACAGTCAAAACCTCTAGCACGATAAGGTAATAAACAAACAAAAAATCAAAAAGTTTTTAACTTAGAATAGGATCAGGCTTAGTTTCGACTTCGTTATTGCTAACAAAAAAAAAGCTTAAGCAGGCCGCCACACTCACCAGCCAGGCACGTATAGATCATTTAGGCTTCATTTGGAACGGTTTTTTTATTGCTTCTTAAAACAGAGTTTTAGTACAAAAATTTTAGTCTTATATGCTAACATTATTATTATTATGTCAAACGCAGTAGCAGAAACAACAATAACAAATCAATTACTTACAATTATTGTAAAATTGTAATCAAACTTGTTAAACTTAGGTGAAAGTTCTGTATGTTAATCTTCTTTTCTGTTTCCTACTCTTGTAGTTCTGGGTAATTGGATTAAGTTAACACTATAATCAAACTTGCATTGATAAAGCTATAAGAAGACTTGAAATTCTTTCATAATCCAGTTAGTAGTTAATAAAATGTCTACGAAGATAACTGATAACAAAAGTATAGTTCTGACATTAAAGCAACGATGGGATTTGACTCTGCGAAAGCTCGTAAGTTGCTCAACTGTGGTAGATAGATCGAGGAGGCAATACTTGCAGTGAAGCTCAGCACAGTTGAGACCAATCAATGCAAGTTTTATTGTAGGCTCTACAAGCCAGTCCATTTCGTAATCCGTTTCCAGCATCTTGTCTAACTTGCCCATATACATAGCATTTTCAGTATTGTGCATAACTCCATTGTTGGATTCAGTACAAGTTATGACACCCAGGGTGTAAATATCAGCCGTAGGCTTTGTTTGGGACAGCTTTCTAAGTGCTTTACAAGTATCATTCAGGTTTGGACCTTCAGATGGTCAACGAAGCCTGACAATTGAATTGAATTCAGCTTTACAAATAACTGGAACAAGTTTACTTTAGTTGATGTAGACAAATAGCTTATATTTAAACTCGTCTCACTTGCTTCTAGTGAAGCTTACAGTCAACGCCTCCAGAATGATAAAAGAAGAAAGAAAAAAATAATCAAAAAGTTTTAAACGAATAAGATCAGGCATAGCTTTAGCTTCATTTATGCTTAACAAAAAAAAAAACTTAAATAGGACAGCACACCCCAGCCAGGCGCGCATAGATCACTAAGGCTTCGTGTGGGATGACTTTCTTACTGCTTCTTAAAGTAGTTTTCTAGCACCAGAATTAAAATTTTTGCACTAAAAAGTTGTTTTACAAAACAATAAGAAAGTCATCCCTAACGAAGCCTAAGATTTAGTTGCTAACATTATTTCTAGCCTGTCAAACTGCAGTAGAAGAAACAACAATAACAAATCTATAACTTAAAACTATCATAACATTATAATCAAACTTGTTAAACTAAAACTATTATATAATATATTTTACCCAAGACATGGAAGTAACATGAAGTAAAGGACGAGGCCATTAATTAGTTGGAAATTCTATTTGTTAATCTTCTTTTCTGTTTCCTAATCTTTTAGTTCTGGATTATTGGAAATTGCATCTGAATTGAAGCCATTTCGTATTTTCCTGCTCTTCTCAATAACAATGGGTTGCCTCATACATAACATCCCATGGGAATTCCTGATGGTTACCCCTTTATGATGAGGACAAGACTTAACTTGTGGCTCACTCATGGAAAAATTATTATGTGCGGACATCGGACGGCTTCCGAAGACCAACCAGAACGTGCCATATCATTTTTTTGCTCGGTACCGGTGCTCCGTACCATTGTGTATTAGGTGACGTGGCGTGTTTTGATTGGTCTTCGGACCGTCCGATGTCCGCACAGAATAATTTCTCTTATTGATGAGGGCATTAAACATGCATTATTCACTATTATGAATGACAAAAGTCCTGGACCCGATGATTTCATAATAAAAATTTTTCAATGACACAAAGGTCATTATTGATACACCATTCTTGGAAGCTGCCCACTATTTTTTCTTCTGCCAAGCTTTCTATTTCCATCACACATAAAGCAATCACTCTGATTGCCAAGAACACCCGCACTGAAAGCTTATATGACTTCATATAAATATTCCTCTATAACACTATCTATAAGGTCAAAGCATGTATTTCCAATGTGCATTTTTTTATATCGTTAATGGGGAACTTAATGGGTATATTCTTCTCTACTACTGGCCGCAGGCAATGATGTCTAAACTCTCCATTTATTTCACATTCATTTGGGCTAATTTAATAGCCTCGTAGGCCCGAGTTACCTAGTAGTACCAAATATTTGAAAGTTCGTTAGGAATGTTAAGCCCTTATGAACTAGCCCGAGGCTAACCAAGAGGGAGGGGTGAATTAATGTTTTAAAAATTTCTCAAACAAGAATCACAATTTTAAACCAAACCAACAATCACCACAAAAAAATTAAAGTGCGGAAATTAAATGCGGAAAAAAAAAGAAAAGTAAGAAAGAACACATAGAATTTTATAGTGATTCGGTCAACTTGACCTACGTCTAAAACTCTCCATTTATATTAACTTTCATCACGGACTATTTCTCCAGACTTATAGATTCCCAGATGACTTATTTGCATTTCACTAGTATTATTGGCAATGACACTCATATCTCCCATCTTATATATACTAATGAATTACTTATTTCTTTAAAAGCAAAAATCAAATCTATTAGGTGCTTTTATTACACCATGGCAATATTCAAAGTTGCCTCCGAGCTCTCAGCTAATATCAACAATCTGCTATTTGTTTTTCAAACCTGTCGATGAAAATTGTGATGATTATATTTCTAATTTTTTGGGTTTTACTCCCAAAAGCCTACAATGGGATTATCTTGGTATCAAAATCTTTATTGCCATAAAATTATGTAGAGGTTGCAAAATTGGCTGAGTGGCTAAAAGTAAAAGGTACTTTTATTTGCAAGTATATTTCAATTGTTTAGTGATAAGTATAAATTATGTCATGTATATTATGTTTGAATTTCATTGAGAATGTATTTTTTTAGTTGTTTTTTTACATGAAAAACTCAAAATGGTGAAAAAAAAAACAGACAGCGACAAGGAGCAAGAGGAAACATCGCCGCCGCGCTCCATTCAACACCACCAAAGTGTCACTTCTAGACAATGCAGTGCCATACTCTCTGTTTGCGAGCACTGCAATGGCATTACAGTTAGCGTCACAACGTTTGAAGTGTAGCAACGTAAGAAAATCAACTTGGTGGCGTCAATTTCTCGAGAAAATGAATGTTGCGGCGTCATACATTTCAACACCTTAGCACCATTTTGCCCACTCAGGCACCACAGCCCTCCAATTTCCCAAGCATCGTGGTGTTGCAGTTATAACTTCCAAGAGACACATCGTTGAAGTGAAAGATGTGTCTGTTAACTTGATAACCATTCCACATCATCGAGGGACGCGGTGGAGCGAATATATCTTTCAATGTCGAGGCGCTAGTTCACTTTCGAGTGCCGCAGCGCCACACTTTTAAGTGCCACAACACCAAAAACCTTTTATGTATTTTCCTATAAATATATTTATATGTTTGTAGAAGAGTTCCGTCACTTGGTAAAACTTAGTACTTTTCAGTGTACTTCTCAAGTACCCTCTTAAAGTAAAATCTAAGAGATGCTAGGAAAATACATGATACAATCTTTTTAAGTGTTTGGCATGTGTTTGTTGAAGCAATTTTGTAAGTGAATGAAGGAGTGAAGATACTTTGAACCTATCGGGTGATAAAATTTCACTATTTCTCTTATATTCTGATTCTTCTATGAATACAATGAAAATGTGTTTGCTTATCATTTGTTTTATGTTTGGCTAGATCTTTTATTTTGGATTGATGATGCAAAAAAACATATATAGTATTAATGAAGGCTCTTATACTTTAAAGATTTAATGGAGTTCTCAATTATCTCTCATTCTTCATTTAATACACATAGTGACCATGTGTATAGTTAAAACCTAGTGTGATGTATAATCTGGATAGATGAATATAGGAACAATCAGAAATATTGAGATAGAATATTAGTAGACCTAGACATAGGATGTTTGAATATTTTAGGATCTCAATGAGATATTATAACTATAGGAGGTTAGCATATATCCTTTTCACCCATATAAGCTCGATAGAGATCTATAGATGCACATACTCTGAATCACATCTATAATTAAGAGTCTCATAATAAAAAAATGATAAATTGTATTCATCAATCCAAAATATTTTATTAAATATTATTTTTGATATTTTATTATTTTTATATAGTGATAGAAACTTCAAAAATATCATTTTTATTCAAATAGGATAACTTGTGCATTTAGAGTAAGCAGTAGTAGTTTTTGTTGCAAGTAATTGTGCACTTTCTCATGGATTTAATACTATACTTCATCATTTTATTACTTAATTCAACACGTACATATACTTGCATATATTTAAGTGGGCTTTCATTATTTATATATATAAAAAATCTAAGCACTAATCAACATTGACAGAATATGCATTTATTACACAGTCTATAACAAAGCCTTGATTGCCTACACACATAAGTCCACCCCATCAATTTTTTGGCGCCGTTATCGGAGAACTAATTTGCTTATTAAACATTATAACTATATTGTTGAAACAAGTACATATTTAAACCTATTTTTATCTTGTATCTTATTTTTCTTATTATTTTATTTACTTATTGTTGTGTATCCATTATTGCATACTTTGTAGATTTGGAAAAAATTATTTGTTATTTGATTCTGAGATAAAAATGACTCTTTCAAAACTTAAAAAAAAAAAAAAATTGAAAATGTATGAACCAATACCAAATCAAGATTAATCTAGACCTCTTAGGGCTTATGCTAACAATGAAGTAGAAAGAATTCATCAGAGTATTAATAGACCTACTATCCAAGCTAATAATTTTGAATTAAAACCTATTATAATTCAGATGGTTCAAATTTTTTAGTTTAGGGGAACTCCTACTGATTCCTAGAAATTTGTATAATATTTAAGTATATTAGTATAAGTAATGATGTTATTAAGCTTAGATTATTTCCATTTTCTCTAAGAGGCATGACTAAGATATGGTTGAATTCTTTACCCTTAGGCTTTATAACCACTTGGAATAAGTTGACTAATAAATTTTTTTGCTAAGTATTTCCCTCATTTAAAGATTGTCAAACTTAGAAATGATATCACATATTTATCCAATTTGAAGGATAATCAATTTATAAAAGTTATGAGAGATTTAAGAAAATATTTAGAAAATACCCTCACCAAGCCTTACCTGATTGGTTGGTTATTCAAACCTTTTATAATGAATTACTAAGATCTCTCAAAGCAATCTAAAGGCTACAGCTGGATGATCTTTAATATCCAAGTCATTTGAGGAAGCATATGAGTTAATATAGAAAATGACTAGTAATAATTTTTAATGTCATGCTAATAAAATAAATCTTAAGAAAATAGCTAGAATTTTTGAATTGGATGTATTATTAATTTTAATTGCTCAAGTTGCAATAATTTTGAAGAAACCGAACATAATAGAAAATAATTCAGGATCAATATCTGAATCATCTATACAATAGGAAGATCAAGATTTAAATTCTAATAGAGATAATAGTGTGCAAAAGATTTATCTTTCAATTGGTCAAATAATATTTGTGGTAATAATCAATAAAATTTAAGTCATAATAATCAAGGTAGAATTTGGAACAATCGTTAGGCGCATATTGTTAATCCTAAACCTTCCTATCTTTCATAATTTAATCAAAATAATCAATTTGGAAATATAATGTCACCTTTGGAAGAGGTAGTGATGTAGTTAAGAACTCAATTACAAAGTCAAGCTACTTCTATTAAAAAATTGAAACTAAATTAGCCAAAATTGTGATTTCAGTTAGTAGTAGGCCTCTTGGATCATTGCCAAGCAATACTCAAGTTAATCCAAAGGAGAAAGGGAAAGATTCCAGTGGAATTTACTTGAGTAGTAGTAGTGATGAACATTAGCCAAATTGATAAATCTAGGCAAGTCTAGTTGAAGATTATAAACTTAGCACTGTTTGGGAGACAACACATCTTTATGTTTAGCATGCCATATTAATTGTTATAGTTTTCATGTTTTATGTTGCATATTTTGTCCAAAAAAAAAAACTCATGCGCCACTGCGGTATGATCAGCACCGTTGCGCTCGTGCGTATCAAAAAAACACCATGCTTGTTTAGTTATAAAAAGTTAAGTGTAGTCAACTTCTCTATGAGAATTTAGAATCATTTTTTTGCTTTGTACTTTTAGAGTTCTTTTATTGCTAGCATAACTAAATAAATTCAGAAATGAAGTTATTAAAGATACAAAGATTTATAATACAGAAATGAAGAGATTACATGGTTGTAAGGTTCTCAATTATGATATTCTCCAGATCAAGATGTTTGACTTTTTTATTTTTGAAAGAAATTTTATCGAGAAAAAATTAAATCTGGATGGACTTGGTCATTTATTGTTATTCAAATTCATTAATATGGTGCATTAAAATTTAGGATTTTTTGTTCATATTTTCAAGGTTAATGGTTATAAATTGAAACCTTGCGAATGATGATGATGAGGAGGAAGATGAAGATCTTGTTTTTGCTAGTTAGGAGGCCGGAGTGAGTAGAGGGAGAGTGAATGCTACCCTTATTTTGTAGCATATTTTGTTTTCTTATATTTCTTTTTCATTTGTTTGCTTTAGGGGAGATCCCAATGATGCGATAGTTTAAAATGATTGTAGTTCTTGGTTATGTTTGCTATGATCATAAGAGGCAATGTTATTTAACTTGTTGTTTGGCAGGATTTAGCTCAGATCTTGTCTAACTCTAGCCTAATTCTTGCATCCAAACAAGCTTTTAGGGATGTTTGGTATCAGATTTGTGGCAGGATTTTCGTTGGATTTACGATAATCCTGCCAAACAGTTTTCGAGCACACAGTAAATATAAACTTCCTCATAAATCCTAGATTTACATATTTACGGTACAATAAATCCAGGATTTACCAAATCTTGTCATTCGACAGATTTACGGACTACAAGATTTACAAGCTTAGAGGAAGCGAAGATGTCTACTTAAGCATCGAGCGAGCTCTCATCGTCGCCTCCAATCCAGGTATACAACCTAGGACGGGATCGAAAAAGTTGATCATGCCCCTAAGCACTTGCAAGGTGAAGACTCTCCCCACACTTGAAGGCATCAAATGTTATGGGAGGCGCAAACAATCGAGGTAAAAAAAGGCAAGGGGAAGGTTCATGGGGTCAACAGCTGCTTGTCCTCTGCCTTCTCTGCCTTTGAATTTGGTCATCTTGATTGGGAAAGGCTTTCTAAGGCCAAGGCACGGTATTTAAAAGCTTTATTTGGTGTGGGTTGAATGGGATGTGTTAAATGGATCCTATTTGAACTCAATTTGTGCATGGGTTGTATCAGGTGGACTACTTAAGCTCATTATAGTTCAATTTGACTCAATTTAGGATAAATCAAATGATTAAATTAAATTGAATCAATTGGTTTGATTGTAATATAATAAGTAATTAATAATTAAGTTAACTTCTAATTTGATAATTAAAAATAATTAAGTTAGCTCATAGTTAACACAAATTAATTCAAAATAAATTAAATTAAATTTGTAAATGAACCAACAGACTTGAAATCTAAATTGTGTTGTCAAATAAATTTTCAAATTTTATGAGAATTTAACATATATCATACCAATTTATCTAGAATTTACTAAATTTGAATTTAACGGACTTACTAAATCCAATTAAAGTTAAAAACTTAAACCCTACTTGTTGCTGGTCAATTTAGATCAACGAGTGGGGTTTGGGTTTAACCTGAGTTTGACCTGGGCATAAACGGGTTGACTCGAACTAGAGCCGTTTAGTTAAACGGATTAGGATTTTCAACCCGGACCCAACCCGTGCGGTTTACTGGGTTGACCCGACTCGACCTGCGAAACCTACCTATTTGGCTTTTAAGGCTTCGCTATAGGCGAGGCCAGCCGCCAGCTGGAGGGACCCAGCATTGCAGACGAGGCCAACGCAGCAGGCGAATGCGGCTTGCGGGACTACGAGAGTGACGCGGTGCCGACGAAGTAGGTGATGAAATGAGGCTCGACGTCTCAACTAATGCTCGAGGAGCACCTGTGCGCCCTGTGGGTTTGGACTGACGGACGACATGTTGTCTTGACTAACGCGTGAGAGTCGACGTCTCGACTAGGATGCGACTCGACGCCTCGTCCAGAGTCCAGACGAGGCCACGGTGTCACGCTCACCGGCTCACGCACTAGATGCGGCACGATAGCAACCCTTTTCCCATGTCAAATCAGGTTGAGTTCGGATTCCTGGGTCAACCCAAACCAGACCCGATTTTACAAACGGGTCAAAACTTGAACCCTAACCCAACCCGTATGGTAAACAGATTGTCCCGAAATCTGGAATTTTCTGGGTCGGATTGGAGTCGGATTTCAATTCGGGTCAGTTTTTGACACCCCCTCTAAACTGCCGGACCCGACACCCCCACTAAACTGCCCCCTTAGGCTTTCGTGTTAAGCAAACAGCTTCTGGTAGCCGTGTTTTGGTACTTGGAGCCTCACGGGTGATCCGGCTTCACCGCGTCGTCTCCGCTTGCTTCCTTCCTCCATTACCATGTCGACTCGAAGGGCAAGAACCCTAGTACGCACCGACGAGCTTTTCTTCACCCGTGAAAGTACAAAGCTTACCTATTTTAAGCTATCCTTTTGTTACTCCAACGAATCAGAGAATGTATCCATTCTCTAAAATCTGAGTCCCACTCGTTTTGGTTAGAAGCACAGCCTCCCTTATTGACATCTCGCTTTTTTATTATACCGTGCACGCTTTTGGAGAAATTCCGAATCTGCGATGATCTGCAACTTTCAAAGTATTTTTAGTTTGGGCGAGAGTTGGGTTTCTTACTTTCTATTTGAACATCAGAGGCAGTATTTCTCAACCAAATAGCTAGTGGCGCAGTGAGCTAAGTAAAAGCCGGGATGCATCTACCGGTTACTTCCGGCGACATGGACTACGGTGAGAACGCCCACAGGCAGGAGCAAGACGCCGAGGTTCAGAACGACGGTGATGATGGAATGGAGGGGCCACTCAGGTTTGACCTTTATGCGATGAAGATATAATTTATCGTTTAGGGTTGCATAGTTTCATGCTGTGCAGTTACTTTCATTATGAATGGCTTCTGAGCTACGCCGTGTCCGTTTCAGGTACTATAAAGCTTGCACATGAACACCATGCATGCTTTACGGGGATTTAGGAAATGTATGATGGTATTGCAGTGTTATTGTTTGTGTGGGTCTATACAGTTGTAATCAAGGAAAAGGAAAGTGAACGAGGTCTTGCTAATTTTGTCTGATTTTCCTTAGAGACAAGAATGAACTGGTTATTTTCCATCTTTCCTTGATATCTAAATTATCACACCGATTTGTACAGAATGTTCTTATATTGACACAATAAAAATTAAATAATTAATTTTGAGTTAACCCAAACTCCATGATTTTTTCAAGTCACCAAAGTTAGATCAAATCCGACCCGGATGTTATATTGGCTGACAAGACTCGGATTGTTTATGTTGGGTTCGAGTTCGATTTTCATGTCCGGTCTGATATTAACACCCTAAGCTAGGACAGAGACTACAAAACCATCTCTGAATAGAATCCTTGAAGATTAAAATAACACAACATCCATTTAACATTGAATGGGTATATTGTTAGTGACGATACTGAACATGCAAATCATCCATTATCTTAGCACAACGATGATCAATAGTAACATTTGTTGATGCGAGATTGAGAAGTGCTAGGACTTCTTCAGTACCCATTTATTTTGAGGCCATACATACAACATCTGCCATAATTTTCAGATAATTCTTTGCCACGAAAATTTTTAAAGGAGAATATCTCAAGTTGATGATGAATGCTAGCTTGGCCACAGAAAAAATCATTCAGTAACTTCATTGGTTGCCTTAGTAAACCTAGTGATATAGTCATGAAGTGACTCTCTTGCTTACTATGTGAGAAGATGCCAACGACCTATGGGAATTAGAGAATTAGGTGATATCTTGCTTGTGAAAATCACAAAAAGAATGGATAATGGTAAGATAGAGACTAGAAAGTCATCTTAAAGCAAAATCCTTGAGGGTTAGAAAACAATAACTCAATAACATCAAATAACATCCTTGAATCCAATAGGCTGCTTGACCGGATCAATAAGTCATCGAGATTGTCATTGAGGTGGTCTAAATTTGGGATGAATAGATTCCTGTGATCTTTTAGTAGAGAAAATTGAGGAGAAAGTAGAAGACCATATGTTTGGAGAATTTGGGGATTTATTGCAATGCTTCTTGCTAAGATCATTTCCTTTTGCCAAAACTCTTAGCAAAAACAATTGGTATAGGAACAAGAGCAATATTCATAATAGAAACATTCGATCATGACTAATAGATCAAAGTCTAGATTTTTGCATATAATTTTACAAATTGTACTTGGGTTTTAAAAGTTGAACTTAGAGTTGTAAGATTGAAAATTTAACCATGACGTAATAAGAATCTCCATATTGTTGAGTAGGATGGAGTGTATCCAGGCAAGGTGCATTAAGACTATCGCTCTTGGCTATTTTCCCTTTGCTTAAAGTTCTTAATAATAGGACCCTTGTGATAATCTGATTCTTTGAAAGCCAACGTAGATTACAATATATTTTCTAAGTTCAAAAATCAAGCATAAACAAACTAAGCTCATTCTAGTTAGGGAGAGGTTTAATGATAAATTAACAATTACAACCATACATTTGACATATGCCTTGCCAATTGCAGTGAATTATAAATCACATTACTTTTGGATTAATAAGAAAGAAGAAGACGATCCCACTTTAAGGAAGATTTGAGAGGGTTTAAGATGGCCTGGGATTATTTTGATTGAGCATTGATCACTTTTTTTGCTTAGTAGAATACATTGTACCTAAATTGCCAATGATTAATAAGACAGACATCCAACTGGTGAAGTGATAGGTAACTATGTGGCAGATTGAAGAGGATGAAAATCAATTGTTTGAAGAGGTTTTGGTAGGCATCATTCGGTCCAAGATCATGGGGACACACAATAGTGATGCAAGCAAGGATCATGACAAGTTGCAATTCGTGCTATTTAGAGTAGTGGCAATCATGATTGCAGTTCATCATAAATATTGTGACACATAATGGTGAGTTCAAAATTGATCTGGTACATTAGGATATAAATAAGAGAATTCATGGCCGATGAAAATTCATCAAACTTTTAACGGAAGTTGAGAAGAGAAGTAGAATCTAGTTGGCTTAGGATGACTTTAGTTACTTCGAATAGCTATGTTACTTTAGTTCTTCTCCTCATTTCTAATATTTAGACACTATTTTTTTCTATCAATTTAATCAGTTAAATTTCTTCTATTTATTATTCATGTCCAACTAATAAATTCTTTATTCAATTACCTCACCTTCAATACATGTCACTTTTGCAACGCCTCTTATATGATCATTCCTTAATTTTTTGTTCATAGTTTTGTCAAAGATTCATATTAACATTATTATTTCTTTCACTCTCAAAATATCTATAAATAGCTTTTTATTGCCAAACATTCAGTTATACTAAATTGCTCAGCCCAATTGTAGTTTTATAAAATTGATTTTTAAGTCTGTATGATATTTCTTATTGCATAATACTCTTGTGAAACTTCTCCATTTTAACTACTTAGCATTAACTCTAGTAGTTATATTTTCATTTATGTCCCCTTTCTTATGTATAATGGGCTAGTAATACGTTATATTCTAATAATATGACTTCATGATTAGTATTTAATGCTCATATTCTTTATTAATTTAATGGCTTAATTTTCATGATCTAACTTTGATGTTACTTTGATGTTTTCTTTTCGTGAGGTGAGGTGTGAGCCTCAAGGTACTTTGAGGTATTGGCCTCAAAGCCATTAAATTAATAAAGAATATGAAAAAAAATTAACATCAAAGTAAGATCATAAGAAGTCTAAATAAAATCATAAAAAGTTAAATGAGCATTAAATACTAATCATGAAGTCTAAGATAAACTATTCAACTTAAATAAGAAGTCTAAAATAGGTAAGTCTCTCTCACTTTCAATTCAACATAAACAAGAAATCTAATATCATAAATTATGAATTCAAAAGTCTCCCCTACTTACATCACTGTGAGCTACAAAAATCCTTGCCCTGGCCTCCCCACAACCCCTTTCTTTTTCTTCTAGTTATCATGGAGAGTTATAACAAGTAGGTTATGAGGTAAATTTTCTTATGACATATTGGGTTTTAAATAAGAGACTACCCAAAGATTTCTCCCTCATTTTGCGAGGACTTTATGATATGAGTTTTGGTTTCCTATAGGCGCAAACCCCTATAGTTAATTGTCACTCTCGATAGCGAGAGAGAACTTTCTATGAGCTAGTCATCAAACAGATACAGAGTATCTGGCGTATAGTAGCAACATCTATAGGTGTTTAGAATTTGATATTTAAAATTAGAAATTTACCACCTTGCACTTAAAGGGAATGGTGAGGGGAATGATGATGAACCCAACCACAATCCCATGGCTTAGTTGTCCCGGGTCATCATGGTCCCTAGTCTACTTACTCAGAGGAAGTAGTCTACCCGACCTAACAGAAGGATCCTTGTCGGCAACCATTAGTAACTTGTTGACCTAAAGTGAATATTTGTCTAAGGGGACAAATTTGAATCCACCTTAGCTGACAAAGGGCTTTGTGCTCTATCAATTATATTCTATTGATTCATTGCTCAATGATTTGAAATCATTGGGGAACATACGTGCTATGACCATGAACGTAATTTAATGGTGCTTTTTGGCGATAAAACCATCTAATCAGAGGGTCCCGATCATAATTGTTTACATATGGTGCCATTTAGCGTCAAAACCATCAGTGTGGTGCCATTTAGCGGCGAAACCATCAGTGTGGTGCCATTTGACGGTGAAACCATCATTTAGAATATACGTGCCCTGTCTTTACTATCAAGAGACAGATTGATAATGAATCATAGTGATATTCTCGACTAAACATTAGCTCTTTGTGAGGTGAAGTGACTTTTAGTCTATCCACCCCGACAAACTATTTACAGAGGGTCGATGGATATTTTGCTTTAAGTGTTTGACAATTTATTTTAATTTTAAATATTTTAGAATTTTGGTATTTTAGAATTTTAATTTTTTATGGGCATTTGGGAGTCCTTTTAAATATTGAGATTTTTTGCCAACACGGCTATCATCGGGGTTTTCATAGCCACTTTCATTTTATTTATTGAAACTTGTCGACTCTGTCAACTTATCGACAGATGATCAGGTTCGTTGTCGACTTTATGTTTTCATTAATGAATTTCTTTTGTTTTGGACCTTAAAGGCCTAATATTGATGTATAAAATAAATGCTCGAGCCGACGTCGCAACCGTACATTTATTTGACTATTCGAGTCGTGTCGACTCCTATTTATGTAGAAGGATCGAGCTCAAACTTAGGTTCATTTCTTGACCCTTGTAGCATCCTCATACATCACATGTGCGTACACGACACGCTCGTCGGGGCTCTTGTGGGTATATATTTTTGCATGCAATTTGTATAATGTGTTTTTATAGTGGCTGTATGCACCCATTACGATGGATGTGTATGATCAATGTGCATATTAGCACATATATCTATATTCCCACTTATATGCTAATGTGCTTATGTGTGCATTTATGTATTTGCATGCATGTATATATTTTGGCATATGCATTTGCATTTTTGCATGAAATGCTTGATATACAATATAGTGGCCTAGCACATTAACATAGCGTGTAATACATTTGTATAACATGTATGCGTAATGTATCTACACATCATTGATTTGTTCGCATGATATATTTGAATGATAATTAGGCACTTGCATGTAGTTTATAATGTATCTGCATGCCAGTAGGGCACATTGTTGTTGCACAATACATTTCACATGTTGAATAGCGTGCATGCATAATGCATTTTGTATGCTGCAATGTTTATATGCACAATACATCTGCATACTGAATGACACATTTGTTATGATGCATTTTGCATGTTGCAATTGTATGCATTTGCAATATGTTGGCATGTAAATGTGATGCACTGTTATAGCATAATGCATCTTGCGATGCTGAATGACATGTTTGCATGAATTATTATGCCTACTGCAATCTATATATGAAAGCATTTTAAAATATTTGGCAATAATCAGCTATATGAATGATTATCATTTAAGTGTGCACATCATTCTATCTAGAAGTTTGTAGATGCCTTATGTCTGGTTGTATGAGTGTTGCAGATTCGGTGATGTTGTTTAACAGTGCACTAGGCTTTATTTATCATGCATCGACAATACAATTTAACTCATTTCATCTATTGCACGTCGCTTCTTTCTTTAACGTCCTGCCTGTATGTGTGTACTTTTGTATGCAAACACACTGCATGATGCATCAATGTCTTTCACCCGTTGTTTGCAAATAACCTGATTAGTCTGGTGTGATGACCTAGCGTCATAAGTTAACTGCTTCAGTCCACTAGTGGCCCATAGTTTTTACAACAGATTCATTGTTTATGCATACATGTGAATCTTAGTATTTCATCCAAAATAACCATGATATACTTCATTATTCTAATGCAAGCTCCATCTTCTCGACCTTCGAGAGATCAGATCCGCGAATCATCTAATCCTTTGCTTAGATCAGACGAGAACATCCAAATTACATGGGGTCATTTTATGATAAATGAGGTATCATTATTTGATGAGACCAAAGGCTCGGCTGATGTGTTTTTAGATTTCTTTGTTTCTACTTCATCACAAGGTAGTCTCCTCGAAGCATGAACAGGATGAAGCACAAGATAATTTTCAGTATCCCAACAGCATTCTAGTATCTGATATACACATGAGACGTGAAAGTTTCTCCTATTGTCTTTGACAAGACAACCACGAGCAACTCTCTTCAATCTACATCTGCAATATTTAATGATGCATGTGTAGGACATTTGGTTGTGAAGCTTGAGCTTCGGATATTTGTCCTTCATTTTGCGGCATTTCTCCAGAAGCCTCAATATTTCTGCCAAGATGACAGAATATATAAGTCTCAATGGTACTTTCGTTCAAATCAGCTTTAGTGTGCCCTCCCATCGAGACTTCTTTTCAACTGATCGTTCTTTAACTTTGCAGAATCATTCAACCTTGCATACTTAGTGCCACATTTAGGATCTTCCTCTGGTAAAATGTCAGTAGGTTTTCTCCTTACACTGAATCACCTTTCTTTATCCCAACTGCACTATTAGAACCTCCAAAGTTGTTAATTTGGAGAACTTAGTTGTACTTGATCAACAAAACCTTCAAGTTCAATGTAAAAATGAGAGCGCTTCTTTCTTAGTGTCATTGTTAACTGCGTGGGTTTTCTACAACGGTTCGTAGGCGCTTCCATTTGTTGTAGTCCTCTTGTATTTGCTGCAATCTTCAGTACCTGCTCGCAAATATCACGTTGCTTGCATATCTATGTGTTGACCCTCATGCTATACCCAAAGGAAGAAGAAAGCAAACTGAAAATCCCTTGTACATACCTCTAACCCATTGGATCCCTAAAATCATGCCAAAATCCCGTCGATTCAGCATCATTCGCGTCGCTTCCCCGAAATCTCGCTGGAATCCCGTAGCTCGGCGCCGAATCCATCGCTTCCCCGCGAAATCCTGCGGAAAAGCTGCGAGCTCGTCTCGATCGCATCCCGGATCGGGCCTTTAAAATGAGAAGGAAACCCCCTCATTCGCAGAACACCGACGCCTCCTCTCATCCACGATCGCTGCAGCTCTTCATCCCGATCTCCCAGCTTCTTCCACACACACAAAGCTCCTCCGATCAAAGCCTCTCCCGATCGAGCTCTCACCACGACCAGTCCTTCCTCTCCGACCAAATCCCGTTCGCTATCTGCAGCTCCAACCCGACGCCGAGCTCCACATAGCCCGTCTCCCTCCTCCGCCGAACCCGTCAAACTCCTCTACCTCCTTCGATCCACACGTACAGAGAGAGGGAGAGAGCCGAATCTTCCTCTCCCTACCTGGAGCCGGAATCCTCCTCTCCTCTGCCTTGCTTCTTCGATTCCTCCAGTAGGATCGGAAGCTACAACATTTTGACGGAAGCAACTACAGGAGCCCGCTAGCTGAAGGTAACTTTCTCCCCTTACACGCGCTTCTTTCGGCCTATCTCTGGCCAAACCAGAGAGTAAGAGAGGGAGAGGGAGAGTTATGTATTTTTTTTTATTAATTATGTTATAATTATTATTATTATTATTGTAACTAATTAATTAATGATAATTAATTAAAATTTAATTACATTTAATTAGTAATTATAATTATTATTAATTAATCATTATATGGTTAATTAAATGATAATTACAATTAATATAATTAATTGTGTATTGATTTTAATTAATTAAATTTAATTCTAATTAGTTAATAATAATAATAATTAATTTGTAATTAATTATAATTGCTTGCTCATTCTTCCCCTTTTTTCTGCCTCGGTCCACGAACCTCCAACATCGTCAACCCCACGAAGGTACGAATCCTAAACTCAGATTCTCGCTTCCGTTGTGTGTGGCGGACCGGAAAACCGCCTATACACGCCTTTATTGCGCGTGGTGGGATGGGACCCCGTCCGACGCCTACGACGAGGCGGGAATCGCCTAAACTCTACTTCGGCGTTCGTGGCGCACCGGAAAAAACCGCCTATACACGCCTTTATTGCGCGTGGTGGGAAGGGACCCCGGTGCGGCACCTACGGCGAGGCGGGGTCACTCATAAGTACCCCTGAGCGGGGGGAAAGCAAATTGTGTCATTTATAAGTACCCCCCCGAGCGGGGGGAAAGCAAACTGTGCATCTTTTAAACAGGTACCGTCAGAGCCCCATACACGCCTTTATTGCGCGTGGTGGGAAGAAATATCACGGCCGCGGTGCCCTCGCAAGAGGACACCTACCATACACGCCTTTATTGCGCGTGGTGGGAAAGGCCCAGTTTTCTCTCGTAGTTTTCCCCTAAACGGGGGAGACGCCGGGAGGCTGCCGAAATTTCGGGTGAAGACGGACCGTACTTGGACTTGATTTGCACATCCAATAAGACTCATACCTGGACTATATTTGAACTCAAAAGACATTAATAAAATGCTTAATTCAAACAATCAAACTTGAATAAATGATGGACTTGTGTAAGACTTGAGTCGGACTCAAGCTGAACTGAACTCAAACTTGATACTTGAACAAAGTTGAACTTGAACTTGATTCAATCATTTGAAATCAAACAAGGACTTGGACAAGTTGACATCGGACTTGTGGACTTGATTGGACCAAATTGACTTAAGCGAACTCAAACTCAAATGACTTAAATCAGGTCATAAGACTTGAATCTGCAAGACGAGCAAAGATATGATGGACTAAACATCTGAACTTGAAGATTTGGACTTGCATATGATGCTGATTGCAAGCAAATATCAATTATATAAGTCTGCTATCCACACTACATGTCATTTATAAGAAGAAATTCATAAAGGACTGCAATAAATACAAAGGAGATCCTAAAAGATGTATTGTCCTACGGTCATCATCAATCAGCGAATGAACATGGTGATACTCACAAGCAAAAATATATCGATTCATTGTAAGAAAGGGTGGAGAACATACATCAAGTGTGGATATCTACAAGTCATTATAGTAGATCCACTATACACTCAACATACCACTCATAGGCAAATACAAAAGAATTGTGCGAAAGACGAACTCCTACGAGTTACTACAAAAGCTCATTATGTCGTGCAACTAATATTTTGTCTAAAAGGAAATGTAGGAGAGTCCTCATTCATACAACAATCCCTACAATGCCTGTTGATTGAGAAGGCATTACGGGAGACCAATAATCAAAGATCCGTTCTTACAAACAAGTGCAATCTCAGCAAATCCCACCTGAGATTGGTGAAAGGTGAATGTGATGCAAGAAACGAGGGTCTCCTACGAACATTCCTAGGAGCTCGTAGCAAACACAACGGATCCCTACAGACAAATACGAGCCACTTGTGGATAACAACAGTGGATATATCGTAGGTACAACGAACCACTGTGGGTACAAGTGCAGCGTCACCTACAACAACGGTAATTAAGATCTACAAGCACGTCGGGTACAAAGATAGCTCGATGTACGAAAAAGAACACCTCTTGCATAATGAAAGAGATGTTTGAATATATCCGAGCTAAACTTCCCGGTGTTCCAAAATCCCTAAATTCGAGAGGAAAACAGTTCTGGTATCCACAAATATCAGAAATGACAAGTCCACTACAGTGACGATCTCAAAGGGAGTTCTCTTCAAAGCAACGAACTTCGAAGTCCAAAAGAAATCCATCCCCGGTGATTGAGAAAGGGGGGAGTCAATATCAAGACTAGAACGCCACCGGATCTGCAACATTTATATAAGCAGACAGAAGGCGTCCACAACTACAACGCCACGCCACCGAATCCGCAACACTCGAACTAGCGGACAGAAGGCGTGTATAAGCTCTGAAATCAAATGTTATGTATTCAAATGTCAATTATCTGCACAACTATAAATATTTTAAAATACCCCTGCACGTGCACTAGAGAATGTATACACATAGGTACACTAAAGGGGGTATATAAAAATCACCCGCATGGGCCCCAGCGAGCGTGTTATTGGTACACACGTGGCGCCTAGGGATGCTGCGCGGGTTGATAAGTGAATTCTAGTTCGAACCCGATCCTTCTATACGGATCAATAGAAGTCGATAGGGTTTGAACCTTTAAATAAATACATGATTGTGGGGATCAATGTATTTGTTTCAATACATTCATATTAGGCCTTCAAGGCCTACAATCAATATGAATTCACTAATAAAGGCTCAAAGCCTACAAAACCCAATCCTCCGTCGACAGCCCGACAGAGTTGACAAGGTTCAATCCATAAAAAGAAATAACCCCCAAACACCCCGATGATGGCCGCATTGATTGGTTATCTCAACCGGAGGGGTTCACAAATACTTTTCAAATTCCATTTCAAATAATCCAAAGTTCTACCCAAATACCCACAAAAATCCCAAAATTCCAAAAATATTTAAAATGAAAGAAATCCATCAAAAAACTTAAAGCAAAATCCATCCGCCCTCCGCAACAGTTTGTCGAGGCGGATAAATCAAATAAACTCTAGCTCACAAAGAGCCGAATGCCTAGTCGAAAATATCACTAGGATCCATTCTCAAAAAAGTCTATTGCCAGTAAGGACGTGGTACGTGTCCTCTAACCGGCAGTTTCGCCGCCAAATGGCACTGCAGGTAAACGGTTATGACCCGGGGCCCTCTGAACCGAGTGGTTTTGCCGCCAAATGGCACCACAGATAGCGGTTATGGCCAGAGCCAATACGCTCCTTAATGGCGTTAAATCCTTGAGATATGAATCAATAGGATATGATCGATAGGGCACAAAGCTCTCTGTTAGCTAAGGTGGATCCAAATTTGTCCCCTTAGACAAACATTCAACCCCGGTCTACAAGGTTCCCTTGGACGAAGCAACCCATGGCTGCCGACAAGGATCCTTCTGTCAGGTTGGGTCGACTACCTCCTCTGACTAAGTAGACCAGGGACCATGATGGCCCGGGACGACGGAACCATGGGATCTTGATCGGGTCTATCATCCATTCCCCCACCATCCGCTTTAAGTTCCAGATGGTGAAAATTCCAATTTTAAATATCAAATTTCTCAAATCTTTCAAACCCAAAAATCCAATTCTTTAATTTTCAAATCCCAAATCCTATTGCTGCTACTATATGCCGGATACACGTATTTCTATACGAATCTGATTGACGACTAGCCTTAATCGAAAGTTCTCTCTCGTGATCGAGAGGGGTAATTAACTATAGGGGCTTGCGCCTATAGGAAACCAGAACTCAGATCATAAAGTCCTCGCAAAATGAGGGCGAAATCTCTGGGTAGTGTCTTATCTACAAACCCATCTGCCTTCCAAAATTTACCCCGGAACTTAGTTCGTTAAAACTCCCTCGCCGAATAAGAAAGAGCGAGCGGAGGCCGGGGCCGAATTTTCGGAGCCCACAGATTTCTGGCGACTCCGCTGGGGATTGGTTTCTCTTTCCATATCTGGCTAGTCAATCATAAGCTATAGTAGCAATTATTTCAACCCGTACTCAAGATTTTGAGTCTTTCAAAATGATCGTTTAATGATCCAAAACTCTAAATTTTCTAAAAATGATCATTCAACGAATTCACATGCGTTTAGCGGTTTTTTAAATTTACATTATTTGAATTGCTCGCTAATGTTATCTTCTCTTATTTTTGTGTTCTGTGCAAGTCTCTGCATTTTGAAAGTGCGGGGTGATGTATCAGATTCTGATTACTAACCCTTGCCTTTCATTCATGCAGATGGATCTACAGAACACCCCGATGACTGTCCAACTGGGACAAGGAGCCAGGATCCAACTGGCTAATGCTATTATCGAGACCGGAAATGCCGGAGCTACCATCCAGTTTGGTAGCGTTGACTTCCCGGCGATTGCTGCAAGGAATGCCGCCATTCCTGTGAATGGTAGGAATGCTGAGAAGTCTGCCAGAAGACTTAATGCTGATGAAGCTCCTATTCGTCGTGTGCATCTGCCGGCACAACGACCTGTTGCTGAAAATTCTCGTGGGAGAATCTCTGTATTTGAAAGGCTATCCCAGCCTGAGGCCCTGACCACCAGGAGAATTGTAAATGGTGGAAGAGTTTCTGTGGTGACTACAAACACCACACTCCTATCAACCGGGTTATCTGCACCTGGGAAATACGATGCTGAGGCCTCCTCATCTGGAGGAAGGCCTACGAGAAGGCAAAGAAGGAAGATGAATGCTGAGCTCCGAGCTCAACATCAACAACTCCCGACCCATCCTTCTAATCTGTCGGCCCAAGAGCCTGAAGCCAATGTTCCCACTCGGAACAAGTTTACTGACCTGAAATGGGTCAAGAGAAATAGCTCTACTGGAGAGCTAAAGAAATCTTTTTGGGATCGACGGCCTGAAGCCCCAATCCCTCCAAAGAAGAAAGAGCCTGAAACTCTGTCTGCTCGAGTATACAGAGTCCTAAAGACTGTAAAGGAGAAGGGGCTGAAGAAAAAGAAATTCCAACGGCCTTTGGTGATCGAGGCCAGGAGAACCCCGCCAAGGGAGCATCTATCTGCTGTGGCGGAAAGAAGAGAAAGAAGATATGTTCCACGCGGTGAACATCGGGGTGTGACACCTGAACCATATGTTCAGGGATCCACCGCTGAAAGGTCCCGGTGGAAAGGAAAACAAGTCTGGAGGCCAAAACCTCGGAGAAATGAGAAAGATATAAGAGAAAGGAGGATTGATCTGGGTGTGACATCCGGTGAGGCTTCCCGGAGATCCGCCCCCATCTACAAACAACGTCAGAAGTGGGCCCCAAAAAGGACCCATAATGACATTCCTCCAGACGGTAGACACTTTGGAGAATCCTCCAGGGGATCCCGTCGCCTTCCATCCCCTCCAAAGGAAGAGACTAACTTCGATCGCAGTCCACTGATCGAAGAAGTCCCCGTGCCCAATCAAGAACCGGAAATCCAATGGCGTCGTCGCTCGGAGATCCGACTACTGGAAGAAAATATAAATGAACAAAATATAGAAGATGAGGAATTCCTTGGAGAGGATGAAAATATACAAGAATACCTCGAAGGGGATGGAAACATTGAAGAAAATATTGACGAATTTATGGAGGAAAATTTAGAAGAAAATATTGATGAATTTCTAGAGGAAAATCTAGAAGAAGAAATCAAAGAAATAAATGACACCTTGGATATGGAAGTTGTCTATATGGTGACACATGTAGACATTGATGATGGCGTCAATTATGATGATGATGAAGATGAAGAGCGTTGGCAACCGCCACCCAGGCAAGTATATCGTCGTCGTCGTCGAGAAGGGTCCACCACAGGCAGAAGTCGTCATTCTCAAGAAGAAGAAGAAGTGGAGGAAGTAGATGAAAACCCTTCTGAGGCCGAAAACGTTACACTCGCTGAAATGCGGCGACAGATGAGACGACAAATGAGAGCCAAAGACAGGGAAATCTCTCAGTTAAATGAGAAAATGACTGAGATGATGGCTCAAATGGGGGCAATGATGCAGATGATGCAGAGAACTGCCGCTGTTGGTGCCATGCCTAATCCTCCTGCTGACCCTCCAAACTTCCAAGTGCCACAAGGTTCAGGAGTACAGGGAGCTCCTGAAGGTGGTCGCGAAGCCCATAATATTGTCCGTCAGCAGCCCACCCCACAAAATGTTGCAAGTACCTCCGAGCCAGTAACTGCTGCACAGTTAGAAGGAATTATCACTGAGAAGATCAGGGCTATTATAGCCGTCGATCAAGCAGAAAAGTTGGTGGGCAAAGGTCGTCCGTATCCTGCTGAGTACGACCAAGTACCGTACCCAAAAGGATATTCTGTACCAAAGTTCAATACTTTCAATGGTAATAACAACCCCAGGCAGCACCTGGCACAGTTTAAAGCCACCTGTGGGAATACAGGAGGAAATGACGCCCTACTCTTCCGACAATTCGTCAGCAGTTTGACAGCAACCGCTTTCGAATGGTACGCTGAACTGCTAAATGATTCTGTGAAAACCTTTGCAGAGTTAGAATCTCTGTTCGTGAAGAGGTTTGCCAGTGCAACAGAGAAGATAACGATCGCTGACCTCGCTCTGGATAAGAGAAAAAGAGAAGAATCAGTGACCAAATATATCACTCGCTGGCGCAATTTGAGCATGAAATGTGAGCAACAGTTAGAAGAAGAGCATGCCGTACAGTTGTTAATGGGCAACATTGATGACAAGATGCAACCCTTCCTGTGCATGGCTACAATCAACACATTTCAAGACTTGCTCGACAGAGTGGCCAAATTTGAGAAACTGAATTTGTCCAGATCAGAAAATCACTCTGATAAGCCCAAGAAGGCTAAGGCCCCAGGTGCTAGAAGAGGTGAAGCCGACTCTACATTCTTCTCCAGAGCTGATAGAGAAAAGCAGGTGATTTACAATGTAGACAAGGGCAAACAGTCGATACAATATCAAGAAAAGCCCAAACAGGCCTACAACCCCAATCCCCAACCGAAGTTGATATTCGGGGGAAATGATAAGCCACGGACTTATCAAACTGGAGGCCAGAAACAAACAACAGGAACTGGTGATAGAACGTTCCAATCCCTTAAAGATAAAATGAATAAAGAGTATTCATTCAAAAGGGAAAGTGTCGCCAAATTATTTCGACAAGTATTGAAATCGGGTTTAGAACTGCCTGAATGCAAGAGACCCGAAGAGTCGAAGCACACTGGTGACCCAAATTATTGCCCATATCATCGGGTACTCAGCCATCCTATTGAAGATTGCTACATCTTTAAGGATTGGCTTGAAAGAAAATATCAAAAAGGGGAACTAACATTGTCCGACAATGTGTTGTCTCACCCTAAAAAAGAATCAAACTCGCGTGGTCACATCCTCTTCCGTACCTCTGGTTGAGGAAAGAAGAAATGAAAAGAAGCCAATTCAAGAAGAAAAGTGGGAGACTGCGGTCTCCAAGAAGACTGTGAAAATGTTGAAGCAGCTTGAAGGAGTTTCAGGGTGTAAAGTGGAAATCTCCTATTGAGCCAATGATAGATTTGAAGGCACTGCCAGTGGTACGACCTTCTACTTCAAAAACAGTTTTCCAACCAAGTTAGTTCTTCAAAGACTGAAAAGAAGAAATCATCCAAGAAGAAAACCAAGCTGAAAAAGCCTAAGGAGAAAATGACTGAAACTCAGAGAGTTATCAACAGTTTGGATGAATATTACCAGACTGTGAGGCGACCTGTCAAGCTCGCTGACTTCATGTCGGAGCTTAAGATAGATGAAGCCGAAGAAAATGATGAGAATTCTCTTCACAAAGAAGTATGTCGGGTCATCTCAGTGGCGCCGAGTACCTCAATGAAAGAAGAATACACAGAAGAAGTACCCTCTGAATCCTGTATGATGGTTTTGCCAATGGATTACAGTTCGGAGGAGGATTTGTATTTTCCAGAGGGAGACGAATCAGACCCTAGCATAGCATCTCGGATGGGGCATGTAAATCTGGGTGGTGATTCTGAATCAACAGATGAGTCCCTAGATGCAACGATGGCTGATTCTGAAGAAAATGTACAATTAAATAACTCTGAACCGGAGGAGATTGCTCAAGTGCAGTTAAGAAGCGGCAAGGTACTACCGCCTCCACCGAAGAAAGGGGTCCCTAATAAAGATAAGGAAAAAGAGATAATTATCAACGATGATATTATCTCTGAAGATCTTAAGAAAAAGAACACTTCATCCAAGGGGATAGATTACAATATCTTATCCCATTTGAGAAAAATCCCAGCACAACTCAGTATATACGACGCCTTGGTGATGTCTAAAGACCTTCGGGAGACTCTGATTCAGGCTCTCAAAGATCCCGAAAGATACGAGGCGTATTTTGCTGAACGAAGTTTGACTGAAGTTCTGCAAGCTCGTAATGAGCCATTCATTACTTTCTCCGAAGAGGATATGATGCTCGGAACTGCAGACCATAACCGTCCTCTGTACATTACTGCAGAGAGCGATAAGCTGATTATCAGTCGAATCCTGATCGATCCTGGATCCTCCATAAATCTGATAAGTTTGAAAGCATTGAGATCCCTCTGCCTTGATGTGGAGCACCTCGGGCCAGATAAGTTGATGGTGCATGGTTTCAACGAAAAAGGGCAGAAAACACTTGGATCATTCATGCTTCCTCTTGTATTTGGAGAGCTCCATACAGAAGCCAAATTCCATGTGATCGACGCGGATACTTCATTCAAGGCGCTACTAGGTCGTCCCTGGTTGCATGAGTATGGCATTGTCCCGTCAACATTACACCAGTGTATGAAATATCTCAAAGATGGAGAAGAATTCAGGATCTCTGGTGACATTCAGCCTTTCACAGTTCATGAAGCAACAGTTTATGAAGATGCACGGTATTTCATGCCAAAGAAGCAGAAGTCTTCGAGCTCCCTCGAAGCTAGAGCATCAAATTCAAAGGCTGTAAAGCGACCTGAAAGAGAAGGTGAGAAAAAGCAGGTGGGGAGAAAGAAGGCAGCGCCGACTCTTCCCAAGGCACCGACCATTCCCAAAGAGAAGAAATTTATACCTCATCTGGGAAGTGACACAGATGAAGACGATGTTATTCCTGCCAAATCTCGAAGAGTATGCCAGTCCACAGACGAATGGAGTAGGCATGTTGAATTTTCAAATGATGATTATGACTACGATTCTATTTATATGAACACGGTGCAAAATGTGTTCTCTAGAAGAATAGACAGCCTATCAATTTCAGATAGTGTGCTCGTAGTCACACGTGTTCCCTTGCAACACTTCAAGGAAATCATTTCGCGCGAGGTTCATAAAGTTGAAGAACTCGCCACTCTCTATCTGCCTCCCCGTAAAAATGGGACTGTACCAAAGAATGTGCTATATTCCACGGGAGTTCGTGAAGAGGAGAATCATGACTGGGATTGCATGCTCCTCGACTCCGATGAATTATTTCCTACGAGGCTACCTAGGTTCAATACCAAAAAATATCCAGAGAATGCTACGAAAACAAGTCAATATTCCTACCACCAAGCGACAACTTCGCACAAGCTTGGGCCTTTGGTATGGAAGGAGTCCGCGCCCGTTACGGCAGAAGGATACAGACGCATATAAAGGTATCGGATTCATCAAGCGAAAATTCCTCCGGAAAGAGATTTGTCGCGCCATCACATGCGTGGAAATTGAATCCGAAGAGGGTGATACTGAAGAGATATACGAAGCTGATGATTATGATGAACAGCCCGTAGAAGCCGAGCCTGCACCAGAAGAGCTTGAAGATGGTGGACAGGCAGCCACTATGGATGAACTAAGAGAAGTCAACTTGGGAACTGAGGAGGACCCTCGCCCAACCTTCATTAGCTCTCTCTTCTACCCGAAGAACAAATAGAAGAAATAAAAGAACTTCTCTGTGAATTCAGGGACTGCTTTGCCTGGACATATGCTGAGATGCCTGGCTTATCCCCTGACGTAGCAGTTCACAGATTAGCAATCAAACCGGATGTAACGCCCCGTCAAACAAGCTCCAAGAAGAATGAGATTGGAGATTGAAGAACAGGTGATCGCAGAAACGAAGAAGCTAATAGATGCAGGATTCATCCGAGAAGAAAAGTACGCTGACTGGATTGCTAATATCGTCCCAGTGAAGAAGAAGAACGGGCAAATTCGTGTCTGTATTGACTTTAGGGACCTCAATAAGGCGTGCCCAAAAGATGATTTTCCACTCCCTGTATCCGAACTCCTAGTGGACAACACTTCCAACTACGACATGTTCTCCTTCATGGATGGATCGTCAGGATACAATCAAATCAAGATGGCGCCCGAAGATGAAAAACATACATCATTCAGAACGCCCATCGGCATTTTCTGCTACACAGTTATGCCCTTTGGCCTGAAGAACGCTGGTGCCACCTACCAGCGGGCGATGACTCACATATTCGATGATTTGATACATCAGAAGGTCGAGTGTTATGTAGATGACCTTGTTGTTAAAAGCCTTGGCCGAGATGATCACTTAAAAGATCTCAGAATAGTATTTTTGAGAGAATCAGAAAGTTTGATCTGAAGATGAATCCTCTCAAATGTGCTTTTGGGGTCTCTTCCGGCAAATTCCTGGGGTATGTTGTTCGTCATCGAGGAATAGAGATCGACCCCAACAAAATTAAGGCAATCACGGAGATGCCACCGCCAAGAAACCTTCGACAGCTCCGATCATTGCAAGGACAACTGGCTTTCATTCGGAGATTCATATCAAATCTATCGGGTAGGTGCCAGCCATTTTCAAAACTAATGAAGAAAGACGTCCGTTTCAAAAATGGGATACAGAATGTCAGGAGGCGTTTGATAGCATCAAGAGATATCTGCTGAATCCGCCTATCCTAGCAGCGCGCCGATTCCGGGGAAGCCTCTCATATTGTATACAGCTGCACTAGAAGAGTCCCTCGGAGCACTATTGGCCCAGAATAATGAAGAGGGCAAAGAAAATGCGCTCTACTACATCAGTCGAAGGTTGATTGGAGCAGAAAGTCGTTATTCCCCAATTGAAAAGCATTGTCTGGCGCTGATTTTTGCAGTTCAGAAACTCCGCCACTATATGTTATCTCACAAAATCACACTGATATCAAAGATCGATCCGCTGAAGTTCTTGATGACAAGACCAGCGTTGACAGGTCGTCTAGCCAGGTGGGCGGTATTGTTATTGCAGTTTGAAATTACGTACATGCCACAAAAGGCAGTGAAAGGACAAGCCTTGGCAGATTTTCCTCGCTGCACACCCAATCCCGGCCGATTCTCCACTAAACGACGATTTGCCTGACGAACAAATCATGCAAGTTGAAGAGAATGAAAGGCTACCATTCTGGGAAAATGTACTTTGATGGGGCATCGTCGATTAGACCTGTCCGACCTCCGAATATTGCAAGAGCCCGAGCTGGCATCGGTCTCATTTTCGTAGCACCGGAGGGAGGTATAATGAGATTTTCATTCAGTTTGACTGAACCTCGGACCAATAACGAAGCCGAATACGAAGCTTTATTAGCGGGGTTGGAGATTGCGATCGATATCAGAATCCAACATCTCCAAATCTTTGGTGATTCTCAACTTGTAATAAATCAAGTACTTGGAATTTACAAGGTCGGCAAAGTTGAATTGGCCCACTATCACAAACGAGCTCTCGAGCTTTTGAAACAAGTACCAAATGTCAAAATGGCTCGAGTTCCTCGAGGACAGAATGCTAAAGCAGATTGTCTGGCCAAATTAGCCAAAGAAATGGCGAACATCAACGAGGAGAGTCCTATATTTATCGGGGTTTACACTCGTAGGGTCTTGGAACCTGCTCTACTACAATTCCCGAGGGCAGAAGGAATTCCAGATTCGAGTCAACAGGATGAAACTCTAGTTGACCCTCAACCTCTCCATCAAATCGTTATGGAGAATTTTCCAGAAGAATATCATATGGCCAAGAGACGTAAAGCTAGTCAAGCTTCAGAATCGTGGTGGCATTGTTTAGATATTGAAGTCGAAAATGATTGGAGACAGCCATTCATTGACTACTTCAAGGAAAACAAACTCCCGACAGGAAAGTCTATGGCCGCACAAATTCGAAAAAGGGCGTTGAGATACGCATTTGTTAATGACACGTTGTACAGACGAGCCTTTGATCAAATGTGGCTAAGGTGCCTAGGGACCAAGGAAGCCGAAAAAGTGGTGACAGAAATCCACGAAGGGCTTTGCGGAGCACATCAGTCAGGTCCCAAAATGGCCGCTAAAATCAAGAGGATGGGATATTATTGGCCAACTATGGTCAAGGATTGTATCGATCACGCTAAAAGGTGTCACGAATGTCAAATCCACGGTGATGTTATACATCAACCGCCAAATCCACTACACCCAACAATAGCTTCCTGGCCATTTGAATGCTGGGGTACTGATATTATCGGGCCAATAGATCCGCCATCATCAGCGGGACACACCGTTTTATTCTAGCAGCAACAGACTACTTTTCCCAAGTGGGCAGAAGCAGCTCCATTCAGAGAGGTCACATCCGAACAAGTGATCAATTTCTTCACCCACAATGTCGTTTACAGATTCGGTGTGCCACGCCGAATAATCTCAGACAATGGTACTGCATTCAAAAGTACAAAAATTTATAAGTTCGTTGATCGGTACAAGATCGATTGGCGATATTCATCCATATACAATCCAAGGGCAAATGGATTGGCAGAAGCCTTCAACAAGACGCTGGTGAAGCTGTTGAAGAAGATCCTCACAAGGAACAAAAGGGAGTGGCATACGAAAATGGCAGAAGCTCTATGGGCCTATCGTACAACCTACAAGACGCCAACCAAAGCCACTCCTTATTCATTGGTGTTCGGTGTTGAAGCCGTATTACCATTGGAGATTGAACTACCGTCACTCCGGGTAGCAATTCAGAATGATCTCACTCAAGAGCAAAATGCCCGCCTTAGAATGGAAGAGCTCGATGCACTTGATGAACTAAGGTTACAAGCTCAACAAAATCTGGAAATCTACCGAGGAAGAATGACAAAGTCCTTTGATCGTATGGTGCGTCCTCGATCATTTCAGGAAGGGGAATTGGTCCTGGTGCTGAGAAGACCAATCATCCCACACAGAAAAATTGGTGGCAAATTCGTATCAAATTGGGAAGGTCCCTTCGTCATCGAGAAAGTATACCAAGGAGGAGCATACCAGTTGATCGATCTAAACGGTCAGAGGCCTATGCCGCCAATCAATGGTCGACATTTAAAGAAATATCATGCATGAAAATTTCATATCTGATGTATTTTGTGATAATCAAAATTTTATATGCATATTTATCAGTGCATGTTTACATTCATATTTTGAAATTCTCTTGTGTACCAAGAACGCATTTCAAAATCCCCCATCAGACTGGGGGCATTTTAAATATTTATTTGGGTCGACATCGCGCTGCGTGCCGAGATCCCCAAATAAATATTTAAAATCTCAAAAATACAAAGCATATCCAAAATGTCCCTGTGAGACAGGGGGCATTTTAAATATTTATTCGGGTCGACATCGCGCTGCGTGCCGAGATCCCCGAATAAATATTCAAAATTATCAATTCGAATATTCTTTTGTGCTAAAGAATACAAATACTTGTTTTCTAAAGTATATGCAGGTGATCTTTCAAAAGACAGAGACAACACCTTCTACAACAAACCAAGACTCAAAAGTCAAGAAAGAGACTTTTGTGACTACACACTCCTACAAAATTGAGCCGAAGAAGCTTAAAGTCTTTCGACAGCCTGAAGCTTAAGGTTCGAATGGGTGTAAAAGGTCGGATCCAACACGCCCAAATATGGCCGGATCGCTGGCAGCTCCGTCTACTCAACAAGCCATAAGAAAGGCCGTAGTAGCGGAACCCCCACTTCGTCAACCCGTCAGTAGGGACTGTAGGAAGTACGAAGGCAAATTTGACTCGACAAGTTCAAGTGATCGTAGTCTACAAAATTCTCCTAAATGACTGGAGAATCAAAGTTCCAGTAGAAAGATAAGTCTCGAACAACTACTGAATGTTCGTAGGCTCCAAAATCTACAACCACAAAAGATGACTCCAAATCTACCAACTTCAGCAAAATCAGCATTGGGGAGCGCAATTCCCATAGCTCAAGTCTGAAGCCTGAATGGGTGTAAGAGGTCGGATCCAACAAGCCCAAATATGGCCGGATCGCTGGCAGCTCCGTCTACTCAACTCAACAAGCCATAAGAAAGGCCGCAGTAGAGGAACCCCCATCTCAGCAACCAGAAGACAAAGAGCTATCAAATTCTAGCTCTCCCGACCTGATGAACTCAAGTGATTCAGATTTTAGTCTTCTCAAGTGGTTAAGGATCGAGATACTACCTACGTTCGGTACTATCAACTGAATCCAGAACCTGCAAATCCTTCAACAAATCCGTAAAGCACAAAGCGAGGATCGAAGGAATTTTTCTTCAACAAGTCCGTCAAAGCACGAAGCAAAGGACCGAAGAAAACTATCCCAAAGTTCATGAAGAATCTATGATTGAACTAAGAGGATTCCCGTCATCAACAAGTCCGCTATGCACAAAGCTCTGGACCGATGACTTTACACCATCGACCTAATACAAACCTAAGGGTTTAGGTCATCGACATCTACTCCTTCAGCAAGCCCGCCAAAGCTAGAAGCATAGGGCCGAAGGAACAAAAATCACCTGACAAGTCAGTAAGGACAAATCAGGTAATTCTTCATCAATGTTCGCAGCACAAAGCACAGAACAGAAGAACCAAAATCTCATGACTCAATCTAAAACTACGAAAAGAAGCATCCTGAATAGTATCTACAAGTGTCCCTAAAGACTGGGGGCATTTTAAATATTTATTTTGGTCGACATCGCGCTGCATGCCGAGATCCCCAAATAAATATTTAAAATACCGGGAGCACAGGTCAGAGTACAACCACAGAAGTCTCAAGAGCAGTAAAAAGAGAGCTCATCAACAACTGAATTTATAAAATAACTTTATTTTATTAAGTTCAGAATTTCATATACAAATCTGTGGACTACATCTTTTTACAAGATTACATCAGCTGAAAGAAAAAGAAAAGTACAATGTCCTTCACAGAGGACTCAAATCTGTCTCTTAAACTACATCTGAAGAGGAAGTCCACATTCTTCTCTTTCCAAAGGCCAGGTATTCTGCACTTCTAAGACCTGCACAAAGCAAAAGAGAAGTCAGCAGAAAGAGGAAGAATCATAAAGAATATATGTAAGAAGCTACAAAAAAAAAAAAACTTGTACCTGAAACAGTGGTCTCCTGAGGTGGCAAGCGAACAAGTATTCCGCTCCTCTCGAAACCTGTACAGAAAAAAGGAGTATCAGAAAGCAGCTAAAGAAAGAAAAGGACAGTACAAACAAAGTAAAAACGTACCAAAACTGAAGTCTCCTGAAGCAGTAAACTGGCTGAAGCTCGGATCCTCTTCTTGTAGTAGCCTGCACAAAATACAAAGCAGTATCAGTGGGAGCACAAAATGAAAACAAAAAAAGAGAAGGGGAGAAAAGAGTACCTGAGCCCAAGAAGTAACTGCAGAAATTCTGAAGCAGCCAGAATCCCACTAACTGGTGAATCTACAAAGCACAGGACAAAAGAAATCCGTATCTCAATCATCTATTGACACATCCAAGAGATCCATGGAGAAAGAAAGTTTTAGTGTGACATCCAAGCAAATTTTTGGAGATCCACTAAATGAAAATTGTAGTGTGACATCCAAATAAATTTTGGAAATCCACTAAATGAAAACCTCTGTGTGACATCTAGAACAAATATCTAGAGATCCACAGATTCAATCAGCTTACAACAAACGCGATTCACTTTAGACGCGTACCACATTTGTTGGGGGGCATTTGTTGACCCTCATGCTATACCCAAAGGAAGAAGAAAGCAAACTGAAAATCCCTTGTACATACCTCTAACCCATTGGATCCCTAAAATCATGCCAAAATCCCGTCGATTCAGCATCATTCGCGTCGCTTCCCCGAAATCTCGCTGGAATCCCGTAGCTCGGCGCCGAATCCATCGCTTCCCCGCGAAATCCTGCGGAAAAGCTGCGAGCTCGTCTCGATCGCATCCCGGATCGGGCCTTTAAAATGAGAAGGAAACCCCCTCATTCGCAGAACACCGACGCCTCCTCTCATCCACGATCGCTGCAGCTCTTCATCCCGATCTCCCAGCTTCTTCCACACACACAAAGCTCCTCCGATCAAAGCCTCTCCCGTCGAGCTCTCACCACGACCAGTCCTTCCTCTCCGACCAAATCCCGTTCGCTATCTGCAGCTCCAACCCGACGCCGAGCTCCACATAGCCCGTCTCCCTCCTCCGCCGAACCCGTCAAACTCCTCTACCTCCTTCGATCCACACGTACAGAGAGAGGGAGAGAGCCGAATCTTCCTCTCCCTACCTGGAGCCGGAATCCTCCTCTCCTCTGCCTTGCTTCTTCGATTCCTCCAGTAGGATCGGAAGCTACAACATTTTGACGGAAGCAACTACAGGAGCCCGCTAGCTGAAGGTAACTTTCTCCCCTTACACGCGCTTCTTCGGCCTATCTCTGGCCAAACCAGAGAGTAAGAGAGGGAGAGGGAGAGTTATGTATTTTTTTTTATTAATTATGTTATAATTATTATTATTATTATTGTAACTAATTAATTAATGATAATTAATTAAAATTTAATTACATTTAATTAGTAATTATAATTATTATTAATTAATCATTATATGGTTAATTAAATGATAATTACAATTAATATAATTAATTGTGTATTGATTTTAATTAATTAAATTTAATTCTAATTAGTTAATAATAATAATAATTAATTGTAATTAATTATAATTGCTTGCTCATTCTTCCCCTTTTTCTGCCTCGGTCCACGAACCTCCAACATCGTCAACCCCACGAAGGTACGAATCCTAAACTCAGATTCTCGCTTCCGTTGTGTGTGGCGGACCGGAAAACCGCCTATACACGCCTTTATTGCGCGTGGTGGGATGGGACCCCGGTCCGACGCCTACGACGAGGCGGGAATCGCCTAAACTCTACTTCGGCGTTCGTGGCGCACCGGAAAACCGCCTATACACGCCTTTATTGCGCGTGGTGGGAAGGGACCCCGGTGCGGCACCTACGGCGAGGCGGGGTCACTCATAAGTACCCCTGAGCGGGGGGAAAGCAAATTGTGTCATTTATAAGTACCCCCGAGCGGGGGGAAAGCAAACTGTGCATCTTTTAAACAGGTACCGTCAGAGCCCCATACACGCCTTTATTGCGCGTGGTGGGAAGAAATATCACGGCCGCGGTGCCCTCGCAAGAGGACACCTACCATACACGCCTTTATTGCGCGTGGTGGGAAAGGCTCAGTTTTCTCGTAGTTTTCCCCTAAACGGGGGAGACGCCGGGAGGCTGCCGAAATTTCGGGTGAAGACGGACCGTACTTGGACTTGATTTGCACATCCAATAAGACTCATACCTGGACTATATTTGAACTCAAAAGACATTAATAAAATGCTTAATTCAAACAATCAAACTTGAATAAATGATGGACTTGTGTAAGACTTGAGTCGGACTCAAGCTGAACTGAACTCAAACTTGATACTTGAACAAAGTTGAACTTGAACTTGATTCAATCATTTGAAATCAAACAAGGACTTGGACAAGTTGACATCGGACTTGTGGACTTGATTGGACCAAATTGACTTAAGCGAACTCAAACTCAAATGACTTAAATCAGGTCATAAGACTTGAATCTGCAAGACGAGCAAAGATATGATGGACTAAACATCTGAACTTGAAGATTTGGACACTTGCATATGATGCTGATTGCAAGCAAATATCAATTATATAAGTCTGCTATCCACACTACATGTCATTTATAAGAAGAAATTCATAAAGGACTGCAATAAATACAAAGGAGATCCTAAAAGATGTATTGTCCTACGGGTCATCATCAATCAGCGAATGAACATGGTGATACTCACAAGCAAAAATATATCGATTCATTGTAAGAAAGGGTGGAGAACATACATCAAGTGTGGATATCTACAAGTCATTATAGTAGATCCACTATACACTCAACATACCACTCATAGGCAAATACAAAAGAATTGTGCGAAAGACGAACTCCTACGAGTTACTACAAAAGCTCATTATGTCGTGCAACTAATATTTTGTCTAAAAGGAAATGTAGGAGAGTCCTCATTCATACAACAATCCCTACAATGCCTGTTGATTGAGAAGGCATTACGGGAGACCAATAATCAAAGATCCGTTCTTACAAACAAGTGCAATCTCAGCAAATCCCACCTGAGATTGGTGAAAGGTGAATGTGATGCAAGAAACGAGGGTCTCCTACGAACATTCCTAGGAGCTCGTAGCAAACACAACGGATCCCTACAGACAAATACGAGCCACTTGTGGATAACAACAGTGGATGTATCGTAGGTACAACGAACCACTGTGGGTACAAGTGCAGCGTCACCTACAACAACGGTAATTAAGATCTACAAGCACGTCGGGTACAAAGATAGCTCGATGTACGAAAAAGAACACCTCTTGCATAATGAAAGAGATGTTTGAATATATCCGAGCTAAACTTCCCGGTGTTCCAAAATCCCTAAATTCGAGAGGAAAACAGTTCTGGTATCCACAAATATCAGAAATGACAAGTCCACTACAGTGACGATCTCAAAGGGAGTTCTCTTCAAAGCAACGAACTTCGAAGTCCAAAAGAAATCCATCCCCCGTGATTGAGAAAGGGGGAGTCAATATCAAGACTAGAACGCCACCGGATCTCTGCAACATTTATATAAGCAGACAGAAGGCGTCCACAACTACAACGCCACGCCACCGAATCCGCAACACTCGAACTAGCGGACAGAAGGCGTGTATAAGCTCTGAAATCAAATGTTATGTATTCAAATGTCAATTATCTGCACAACTATAAATATTTTAAAATACCCCCCTGCACGTGCACTAGAGAATGTATACACATAGGTACACTAAAGGGGGTATATAAAAATCACCCGCATGGGCCCCAGCGAGCGTGTTATTGGTACACACGTGGCGCCTAGGGATGCTGCGCGGGTTGATAAGTGAATTCTAGTTCGAACCCGATCCTTCTATACGGATCAATAGAAGTCGATAGGGTTTGAACCTTTAAATAAATACATGATTGTGGGGATCAATGTATTTGTTTCAATACATTCATATTAGGCCTTCAAGGCCTACAATCAATATGAATTCACTAATAAAGGCTCAAAGCCTACAAAACCCAATCCTCCGTCGACAGCCCGACAGAGTTGACAAGGTTCAATCCATAAAAAGAAATAACCCCCAAACACCCCGATGATGGCCGCATTGATTGGTTATCTCAACCGGAGGGGTTCACAAATACTTTTCAAATTCCATTTCAAATAATCCAAAGTTCTACCCAAATACCCACAAAAATCCCAAAATTCCAAAAATATTTAAAATGAAAGAAATCCATCAAAAAACTTAAAGCAAAATCCATCCGCCCTCCGCAACAGTTTGTCGAGGCGGATAAATTCAAATAAACTCTAGCTCACAAAGAGCCGAATGCCTAGTCGAAAATATCACTAGGATCCATTCTCAAAAAAGTCTATTGCCAGTAAGGACGTGGTACGTGTCCTCTAACCGGCAGTTTCGCCGCCAAATGGCACTGCAGGTAAACGGTTATGACCCGGGGCCCTCTGAACCGAGTGGTTTTGCCGCCAAATGGCACCACAGATAGCGGTTATGGCCAGAGCCAATACGCTCCTTAATGGCGTTAAATCCTTGAGATATGAATCAATAGGATATGATCGATAGGGCACAAAGCTCTCTGTTAGCTAAGGTGGATCCAAATTTGTCCCCTTAGACAAACATTCAACCCCGGTCTACAAGGTTCCCTTGGACGAAGCAACCCATGGCTGCCGACAAGGATCCTTCTTGTCAGGTTGGGTCGACTACCTCCTCTGACTAAGTAGACCAGGGACCATGATGGCCCGGGACGACGGAACCATGGGATCTTGATCGGGTCTATCATCCATTCCCCCACCATCCGCTTTAAGTTCCAGATGGTGAAAATTCCAATTTTAAATATCAAATTTCTCAAATCTTTCAAACCCAAAAATCCAATTCTTTAATTTTCAAATCCCAAATCCTATTGCTGCTACTATATGCCGGATACACGTATTTCTATACGAATCTGATTGACGACTAGCCTTAATCGAAAGTTCTCTCTCGTGATCGAGAGGGGTAATTAACTATAGGGGCTTGCGCCTATAGGAAACCAGAACTCAGATCATAAAGTCCTCGCAAAATGAGGGCGAAATCTCTGGGTAGTGTCTTATCTACAAACCCATCTGCCTTCCAAAATTTACCCCGGAACTTAGTTCGTTAAAACTCCCTCGCCGAATAAGAAAGAGCGAGCGGAGGCCGGGGCCGAATTTTCGGAGCCCACACTATGTCCACAGGGGACTTAACATCCTCGCAACATATTTACTATCACTGCTGCTTGTGGATGTCTGCAGGGGATATTGTCATTTGCAAGTAGGTAGATTTAAAAACTCGAAAGTGGGAATCGCGATGTTTTGCTTTAGCTAGGCGAGGCGTAAGCCTCAAAACAGAAAAATAAAAAACACATTAACTTACAAATAATTCATAAAAGAAAAAGAAAAAAAGGGAAATGAAAGTTTTTGTTGTCCTTATCGTCGTGCCCCGGACATCGCCGATACAATCACCTCGCCGATCACAAAGGTATGATCCCTCCAACCTTGTTCTCGGTAGTGCGGCGAGCAACCACCTATGCACGTTTTTTTAGTGCGGTGGAAAGAAACTCATTGTGTTGTTTGCAGCGAGGCATGTAAGCTTTGTGCGCGCTTTTTTTAGCATGGCATGGCATAAATTAAATACACGTGTATGTGCCTCGGTGCCTGTGAGGAAACAATTTTTCATTTTATATAGGTACCCCTAAAGACCCATACACATCTTTCTTGCCATGGTGGGATTGAAAACTATGGCCGCGGTGTCATCTGACACCGACCGTGCACATCTTTTTTTACATAGTGGGAAGGCTAAGACTCCCCCTAAATTTCCCCTAAATGGGGGAGATGTCGGGATGCTGCCTAAATTTTCAGTGAATAGAGGACCTAACTTGAACATCAATACATGAGACTTGAATGAAATACAAGGAACAGAACATGAATAGAACAACAAGGAATTAAACCCTAAAATTGAAAATGCACAATAATAAAATTTGAAAATGCAAATGATAAATGTTAATTCAAATCATTCAAATGAAAACTAATAAACAAGCAGGAGACTCATGGTGGGAAATCTTCAGACATGGACAAATTGCAAATAACATCAGTTAATTGCAAGGAACATAAGTACCTCCTACATACAATAGCGAAAGACTTGTTATGCAAGCAACAACCGGCTTGTGGATTGTAATGGTGACACTTGCTGGCAATGCTAGAAAACCTATCAGGCACACAACAACTCACACAAGGGCCACAAGCAATGAATGTAGTGATGACCTGTAGTCAACATCGACATCTTACATGCAACTATTGTTACTGCAAATAAGCACACTAAGCCATTTGTAGATAATGATTGCGGACATGAGGTAGGTGCAATGAGTTCCCTATAAACATATCCAAGGAGATTGCAGTGAATGAACAAGTAGGGGATCTATGATGTGACAATTCATATGCAAACAATAATCAAGAGCTCATTTTAAATATGAACACTTGCAAGCAACTATAGGAGATTCATCATGCCTACGTAATCCACCTATTGATGACAACGAACAATGTGCAGCAAATGTTGGATCCTTCCTATAGTTAAGAATCAATTGATGGCAAGCAAATACACTAATATCTCGCAAGCAAAGATCAAATGATGAATGTACAACATTCACATCAGTAGTACCCTGCAAGCAGGAGTTATAAATGTGCATTGAATGGCAACTTACTGGCCAACATGCACAGGGAACCAGTGTTGTATGCAGCTTGGTTGGTAGCCTATATCAGCATGCTAGCATACGACCATGGTTTAAAAAATTGTTTTAGGCTAACGCCTCGAGGCACGCCTTGAACTGAGGCACACAATGAACACCTCGAGGCTTGAGCCTCACCGGTGCCAATGAGGCTTGCGTCTTTTTTAAATGAGGCGCATGCCTCAAGACATTTCAAGGCAATGCCTCATTATAGTTAAGTTTTATCATTTTTTATTATATATTATTATTAATAATATATATACTTTATTCTATCACACAAAGAGAATGAACAAATTAGCTATAGGATGAATGAACAAGGTTGAATTATTGTGTTATGTTTAATAAAAATTTGGAAGATACACTCTTCAAATTATAGAGACAAATAACCGGTGATGATGAAATAAATCCTTTGGCTGTTAATGATATATTTTCAAAGGATGAATGAATAATAGCAAAAATAGTAAAAGATTTAAAATTGAAAATGGATGAATGCGTTTGATGATGAAAAAAATGAAAATATCAATGCTAATATTAAAATGATTATTAAATTGAGAATAACTTCTACTTCATAATCAATTTAAAGAAAGTAGCAAAGTAGAGTTCAAACTTTTAAAAAAATATCAAATGGTGATTTAAATATAATGGATTACTTTGTTATATTATTAATATGTTACTTTGTTTTATATTATATTGAATCCATTATTAATTAATATGGGGAGTTAAAAAAATGTCATAATTGAAGAATTAGGTGTAAATCATAATGGAAGTTGGGTTTTGGGCTTATAAATTAAAAAGACCCAACACCAATAACAGAGTAAATTGAGGCTTACGCTCATAAAAAATGCCATAAGGTGTGCCTTACACTCTAAGCTTTTTTTTGCGCGCCTCAATCTATGACCCACTTTAGATGGCATTCTTTTAAACAATGATCACAACCAACACCAACACCAACACCAACAATAAGCCTTTATCTCACTATGTGGGGTCAGCTACATGAATCCTTCTTCTCCATCATATTCTTTTTAGAGTCAAATTTTTATTTAAATCTAAGAAAAGTGTCATTTTTAATGATTTCTAATTAAATATTTTTAGGTCTACCTCTACCTTTCTTAATATATGTTAGATCTAATACTTTTATTCTCCTAAAAAAGTTATCAAAAGGCCGACGTTTAAGTGTCCAAATAATCTAAGACGACTCAATCTTATCTATCATTGGAGCTATTCCAACCCTTTCATGTATATACTTGTTTCACATTCTATCTCTAAGTATAAAGCTACTCATCACCACTTCACTTAATTTTATGCTTCTCTTTTGATGGCCACCGTTCTGCACCATAAGCATTGCAATCTCACCTCCATTTTATAAAAAAATTTCTTAAGTTTGAGGGGTACTTTTCTATCACACAACAGTCCTGATGCATTCCTTCACTTCAACCATCGAACTTGAATTCTACTAATAATATCCCCATCTATTTCACATTGCTTTAAACAATGATCACAACCACTAAAATCAAATATTATATACTCAATTTTTATAACGGTCGCTCACTTTGGATGTTCTTTGTACACATTTTTATTACTAATACAAAAAGATATGAACATAATGCTTATCATTAATGTAATCCTATTATAATTATAATCAAAGTGATAATTATAGGGGAATCAAATTTATGAATCATATTCCATTAGTTGGTTGATATGAAATTGATAATTTTTTATCAATTTTATTGAAAGTGAAAGCAATGTTTATGCACAATTAATCTAATATATAAAAGAATGTGGTTAGAAATATTGAGATATTTTTTTCAGTTGATGTTTTGTTGTTAAATTGGAGAAATGATTCCAAAATACTATGCAATAAATAGATCATTGAGAATCGAGGAATTCAAGTGTGTCAGGGCAATTATTGACAACTAAGTTGAATGTGGCAAAAATGTGCACTTTTAAGATGGATGCATGACAAAATTAGGAACATTCAAATGAGAAATGATTATGTGATAGACAATGGAATGACACCTATGAAATTTTGGTTTTGAATATATGAAAATTGTTTAAGTATGCACAATGAAGTTTAGAAAAAGCACCTATATGATGAGTTAGTACAATGTAAAAGAACTAGCTAGAAAAATGAACCCACAAAATGTAAAATTATTAGAAGCTTTTGGAAAGGCTTATACTAATCTTTGTATCTAATGTTGCATCTGACAAACAATTTGACTCCATATAGTATAAAGCTAGTGATGAGTTGGAGTCCCAATGAAATGGTTTCAGGATCTTATTTCATTCAAATTCAGTCACATAAATTGATTCATCTCTTAGATTAGTCTGCTTGGTTGCATTCCACAACTGTTTCAACAATCCACTGATTTGCACACTCTCTACCTCTCTTTTTTTTCTTTCTGATCATACCTCTATTTTCTTTAGTATCAAACGTATTTGGTTATTAAATCAGGCATACAAAGTATGGCACACAAAAATTTTTAGAATATGCCGTAGTCAACATATCAAATTCTCCCGGAACTTACACATAAAGTGAAGTTTTATTTTGTGAAGAAAGTATTGTATAGTGATATACTTTTGTCTTGTTCTATGTAAGAATGTTTATGTTTCAATCTAAATTATTGCTGCAATTGTGTTAGAAGACATGCAGTCCCTCAACTTATCAGTAAATATTTGTTTGATGAAACTTCAGATGTCTTCGTTGCGGTACTAGTTCGAAGGCCACACCTCACATGCGTCGTGGCCCTGAAGGACCACGGACCTTATGCAATGCTTGTGGAATTGCTTGGACCAAGGTAAATATTTTTTACTTGATTTTTCTATTGTTGTGTAAAGGGAAGAATTGTTGCCTTTTATGTTCAGCTTATTTTCATAAATATTGGAACATTTAAATAGCCTTGTGTTCATTATGTTCGGATTTAATTAAAGTATGGTTTTGTTATTAGCACCAAGAGTCATATTAATGCTGATAATCTTGTTTGGCTCTGCAAACTATACCTCATAGCAATATATGTGAACTATTCTTAAAATTAGAGCAATTAGGACGCAAATCAAAATATAAATAATGATCCCAAGATTTTTATGTAGCATCTTGCCTTTTGTCTTTGTCGAACAAGGGAAATGAATGTAAGATAAAAGCATTATCATTATTATCATATTCTCAAGATTATTACTTTTAAAAATAGTTTTTACAAGTTTGCCGGAATTTATTTTAACTTGTTGTAGCACATGTGAATGAAGATTATGAATATCAAGTGCTAATGAAAATATAGTAGCATATAATGAATGATTTGTCATATTCGATAGATCAAAAGACATAAAACAAATCGTGAATGCTACCATGCAATTTATGCTGCTTAATGGGGCACAACATATATAGCAATAATAATCTAAATGAAAGTGCTAGGTTAGGTTACGTGTCACTAAAAGACGTTGGTTTATTAGTCAACTCAATAACATGTATGTATGTAAAATAAGTTACGCTGAGAATTTGAGATTATAATGCGTATGTGTTTATCAGGGGCAATGATGTAATATGAGGCTCATCAATTCTCACTAGAGGATGTATTAAATAAAATAGTCAAATAATCTAAGAACATAATTTATATATGGCCCTGAACCAGAGGTGCAACATCATTTTTTAGAAAAATAATCTCATCAGTATGGGTATCTAATGTAGATGGGTTCTAGGGTCTTGAAGATAGGTATCTAAAATGATTGGGGAGAAGTATAATGGGTGTCTAAGGTAGTAGGTGAGTTCTCACAATTAACCGGTGCTATGCATTTTTGTTATGGTTGCAGATAGATTGGAGTTCTAGACTTATTGGTTCATTTTGGTACCTCCTTTTCATTTAGCTTGATATAGAATAATGTGATGGTCTTTTGTTGTCTTGAATACACAATTATTACCTGGACCATAGTGAATAATATCCATACTAAATAACCAAGGTCTACCAAAAAAAATTGCTATGTCTATAGGGAGGATATTACGTCGCCTTCATGACATCCTAGTTTTATTGAAATTAAGAATTTAGTGGTTGTAGGCATGAAGGTGTGATTTACCTAGTTATTATGGAATGGTGTAAGGTGTGGCTTATCTTTTAGGGTGTTCCTTATGAGTGCTTAAGTAGATATGATATGCATTGTAATGCCACTATCAATTACTACTCTATACTTCTTTATTATTGCAAAATGTTAGTATATATCAAATCTTCCTAATTGGGTTTTGACACATGGATAGACATCTCAGTAATAGTTGGGGGCAAGAAACTTGTTATCAAACATCTAGAAGATTATCTATATCATCATCATGATCAATTGTTTCAAATTCATTCAATAAGAAGAGTTATGCCTTGCATTGATATTGCATTTCATTTATTGTGATGCTTTAGGATTGAACTTCTTGTGTTGTTCTATTGAGAGACTTTGGACTAGTGCATAAGGGAATGGTCCATAATGCATATTGAGAATTCTTTTGACCATTGCCACTCCTAAGATGTCAACTGGACTTCCTCTTAGGATCTCACAAAAATTGAATGTGTCGGGCTCTTTTCTTTCACAATCACTTCTACCAAATTACTTACAAATTTGCTATGTGCGTAGAGTAGATCATACTCATTGTTCTCACTATTGGCCTTATTACTTGAATTTTTATGGGGATACCATTTCACACCAAGGGCAGGCTTAGATCCATCTTTTTGTGACACATATCATTGGATGTAATTATCTTTTAACATATTCTCACGCCTCATTTTAGAGATCTTGGGTCTATTGTTCAAAGTGATGGTGAAATAGATGAGACTATTATTAGTATAATTCAAGTTGGATGGTTGAAGTGAAGGAATGCTTCGGTTTTGTTGTGTAATAGGAAAGTAGCACTCAAACTTAAGGGAAAATTTTATAAGATGGTGGTGAGACCTGCAATGCTTTATGACACAGAATGTTGGCCATTAAAAGAGAAGAATAATATTAAGTTATATGTTGCTGAGATCAACCATTTAAAAAGCAGACGAGGCGTCCGCATTGAGTCGCGCCTCAAGTCGAGGCGGAAGTCATGCGTATCGGGGCTTACGCCTCGAACCATTCACCGAAGCCTACAATTTTTTCGCACGAGGCGTACGCATCAAAGCGTAATGCCTCGAGGCAGTACAAGGCACCGCCTCGAAATTTTTTCTTTGGTATATATGTAAATACGATGTAGCCGATTCGTGTTCGCGTATTCGCGTATAGGATTAGGGCTTCCTGTGAGAATTGAAAAGTAAACTTGAGGCGAAGCCGTGAGGGAAGAAGACGAAGTCGTGAGTGCAGGAGACGAAGTCGGAAGGAGACGACGCAGGAAATGAAGCCGAAAGCAATAACGGTTTCGAAAGCAGGAAACGAAGTCGAAGTTGTGAGTGCAGGAAATGTTCAGGCCTCAGTTAAGTCGGAAGAGCAGGTGAGCGGTGTTGTGGGCCTTGACTTTGACGTGCAGTAACGAAAGCTTGAATAACTTCTGATTCAGCTTTCTTTTATTCGTCCGCTCAGTACATGCTCAGTATCGCTCCGTTCATGCTCGATACTGAGCCAGTACCGCTCGGTACCAAGCAAGTATATGCTCGGTACTGAGCGGTACTTGCTCGGTACCTGCTCGGTACCGAGCCAGTACCGCTCGGTACCGAGCCAGTACCGCTCGGTGCCGAGCAGTATATGCTCGGTACCGAGCGGTACATGCTCGGTACTACTCAGTATTGAGCATATACAACAAGAAGTATATGCTCGGTACCGAGCGATACATGCTCGGTAGTCGGTACCACTCAGGTCAAACTCTGCCAGGGGGCAGTGCCCCCTTGGACCTCCGGCAGACTGGTATATTGTTGTATTCATGTTGTCTTATTATTGGTAGTACAAATAATTATTAAAATCTATCCTATTTGATGTTGATTATTTATTTCTATAAATTATTAGCATGATTAGTGGTACAAGAAGGAAAGATCTTGCATGAAAATATGGAACTCAAGTTGAAGTGTCAGGCGAAGGTGCAAAGAAGGGATATGTTTATATGAAATGTAATTTCTGTGAGAAACGCATAACTGGTGGCGTCAAGAGGTTGAAGGATCATCTAGCCTGCACTCATGTCAATGTGGAACCATGTGCAAAAGTTCCTGATGAGGTGAAAAATGAATATACATATTATTTAAAGAAGTTTGCCACCACAAAGGAGGTCACATAAAGAAATATGGAAGAGATGATAGGAAACTTTTCTTACTATGGATCACAGCATGAAGGTTCCAATAGTGGAAGCCATCTATATTCTTCTAATCGAGGCACTCGGGGTCCTATGGATAGATTTATGATAAATATTAATGACGATGATAACATAAACACTCAGGATTTTCAACCTCCTACAGCTACAAAAGAACTCAGGAACAGAGTTTGTTTGGATATCATCAGATTCATCTATAAAAATGGGATTCCATTTAATGTTGTTAGGAGTCTGTCATGGATCAATATGTTACGATCCGTTGGAAGCTATGTAAGAGGACTACAACTTTCAAGCATGTATGAGCTGAGGACTTGGATGTTGAATGAGGAGGTTAAGACAACTTCAAAAATGGTGGATGATATTAAGAAGACTTGGATTGAGACATGAGTGACAATAATGTCAGATGGTTGGTCAGATATTCAACACAGAAGTATATTTAATTTCTTGGTCAACAATCCATATGGAACAGTTGTTCTCAAATCAGTAGATGCTTCAAGCTTTGTAAAGGATGCACAATTATTGTTTGAAATGTTGGATGAAGTTGTGGAGGAAGTGGGAGATGCCTTAGTAGTACAGGTTGTTAGTGATAATGCATGTGTATACAAAGCTGCAGGGAGAATGTTAATGGAGAACACTAGAAGAGGCATCACCTTTACTGGACTCATTGTACTGCACATTGTATGTACTTGATGCTTGAGAGGTTGGGACAGTTGCCTCAACATAAATCAGTCATATTGAAGGCCAAATATGTTAGTAAGTTTATATACAATCATTCTTGGGTACTCAGCTTGATGAGAAAATTTACTGATAAGGAAATTATTAAACCTGTTGTTACAAGATTTGTTACTGCATATTTAACATTGCAGAGATTCAAGGAGTTCAGACAACCTTTGGAAGCAATGTTTGCTTCTGAAGAGTGGGATAAAAGTTCATGGGCCAAAAAACAAGAAGGAAAACAAGTTAAAAAAATTGTTATGAAAGATGATTCATTTTGGCTCAGTACAAATTATGCTTTGAAGACAACAGGACCATTAGTAAAAGTGCTTAGAATGGTTGATGGTGAGAGGGCACCGGCTATGAGATTTATTTATGAAGCAATGAATAGGACTAAAGAAGACATTGCAAAAGAATTGAGAGGTTAAGAAAGCGCCTACAAAGAAATATAGGATATTATAGATGAAAAGTGTGATCGACAATTACACCAACACTTACATGCTGCTGCGTACTATTTAAACCCCCCAATTTCATTATGATAAGGATTTTTATATTGACAAAGAGGTGAAAACTGGTTTGTATGTATGTATGGACAGACTCATTTCTGAAGAAGACTACCTCAAAGTGATGATCAATTTGAGGATTTTCATTTGAAGAAGGAAATATTTGGATTTAGAGCAGCATAAGCATGCTACAAAACACGATCTTCTGGTATGTTTATAGTTTGTGTATTTATAATTTTAATGTTAATATTTATGTTCAAGTCTTTTACTTCAACCAATATTCATAAAATATTATGTTTGTCTTCATGTAGAACTTTGGTAGTTGGTGGGCTCAGTTTGGAGATGATGTTCTTGAATTGAAAGCTTTTGCAGTTAAAGTTCTTAGCCTAATGTGTTTGGCTTCCGCATGCGAGCATAATTGGAGTATTTTCAATCAAATTCATACAAAGAGAAGAAATCGATTGACGGCAGATCGAATGAACAAACTAGTTTATGTTATGTTTAACAAAAAACTGAAAGATAGCCATCTCAAATTGCATAATCAAGAAAATATTGAGAATGAAATTGATCATTTACTTGTTGATGAGTTATAATCTGATGTTGAATGGATTACTCCTAAGAATGTTGATGTTTCTAAAGTTGAAGCAGAAGGAGAAACTCATGTCAATGAAGAAGACAATGAAGCAACTACCCAAGTATATAAAAGAAAGAAACAAAGTGAGATTGGAGCTTCAAAAAAATTCAAATGTATTCTTAAATATAATGAATTATTTTGTATGTTACTATTATTTCATTTTAGAGCTAATAAAATATTAACTGATATAGGAGATAAAGAAAAAAAATATTATAGATGAAGAAGAGTTTGAGAATGATGATAGGAAATACTTGGTTTCAAGTAGCTCCTAGCCAAATCTGAATTAAAAAAAGAAGAAAATTGCCGTTTTCTGCAGTGGACAGCAGCCAAACACAGGAAAACAGCGAGAAATTGTGAGAAAACTGAGAGAAAACTCATTTTACTAGTAGACGAATAAAATTAGCAAAGATACAAGTGTTCTTTAATTCGAGAGGAAGAACAACTCTCCAATCTCCGGCAACGCCAAGAGCCCAAGAAAAACCCTAGATCTCAAATAAGATTCAAATTCCAGATAATCCCCTCATTCCTCCTATTCTTCCTAATTAATATGAAATGATAATTAACACTTACCTAAACTACCCTTACATTCAAAATTTTCCCCCCAATTTGCATTAAGCCAAGCCAGGGGCCCACCCCATTGTCCCCCCCTGCTCTGTTTTTCCGCCTGCAGTAGACATGGACCGGTCCAACCGGCCCAGGAGGGGCCGGCTCCGTAACATTACCCCCCTCCCAAAAACTCACCTTGTCCTCAAGGTGAAACGAGGGAAATTGCTCTTTCATTCTTTACAGCGGTTCCCACGTAGCATCGAAATCAGGGAGACCCCCCTCCATTTAATCAGTACTTCTTTATTCCCCATTTTGTTTGATTGAACTCCTGCCAGCTATAGTGGCTCTATAACCACCTCTAAGCCCTGCGTCATGGTATATGGAAGTTCTTCACTTGTTGCATGCTCCCTTATGGCCTTCCTTAGCTGAGACACATGGAACACTGGATGTATGGTGGCTAATGGGGGTAACTTCAATCGGTACGCCACCGCACTGACCCTGTTCAACACTTCATAGGGACCAAAGTACCTGGGTGCTAGTTTCTGATTCATTCTTCTGGCCACTGTCTGTTGCCGTTAGGGTTGTAATTTCAGGAACACTTCCCCCACTTCAAACCGCATGTCTCTCCTATGTGAATTCGCCTGCTTCTTCATGATCTGTTGGGCCCTCATCAGATGTTTCTTTAATTCTTCCAGCACCTTGTCTCTGTCTTCCAAATACTGCTCGACTGACGACACAGGTCTACTACCTCTCCCACAGTGCACCAAGGGTAGAGGGTCAATTCCATACAACACTTTGAATGGGGTCATCTGGAAGGCGGAATGGTACGAGGTATTGTACCAATATTCGGCCCATGGTAGCTATTTTGCCCACATCCGCGGGATCTCCGACCCAAAACACCTCAAATAGGTCTCCAAACTTCGGTTCACCACCTCCATCTGACCGTCTGTCTGTGGATGGTAAGTGGTGCTTCTCTTGAGGATAGTGCCCTGCAATCGGAACAGCTCCTTCCAAAACTGACTAAGGAACACCTTGTCTCGGTCCGTCACTATCGATTCAGGAACCCCGTGCAGTCTAACAACCTCCCTGATAAATGTTGCTGCCACTGACACTGCGGTATAGGGATGTCGCAAGAGGATGAAGTGTGCATACTTACTAAGCCTGTCCACCACCACCATGATGACAGTGTATCCCTCTGATCGAGGTAATCCGTCGATGAAGTCCATTGACACCTCCTCCCAAACTTTGTTTGGGAGTGTCAAAGGTTGTAGCAATCCTTCTGGAGCCATGGCCATGTATTTGTTTCTCTGGCACACTTCACACCTCGCCACCATCTCCTCTACATCCTTATGCATTCCTTTCCAAGAGAGCTCGACCGCTAACCTCATGTATGTCTTCTGAACTCCTGAATGGCCCCCAACTGCGCTGCCATGGAACTCTTGCAATAAGTGGGGAATATGGATGTAGGTTCATGGCATCACAAACCTCCCTTGATACAGTAGCCTCTCCCCCTCAATGCAGTACCCACGATGGCTACTCTTATCTTTCTTCAGATCTTCTCTGATCTTTCTCGATTCTTCATTCAACCCACTTTCTTCCTTAATGGCCCCCCAATCTACCATCAATGGAACATACAACCAACTCCTGAAGCCCCCCAACACATCTGGATAAAGCATCGGCTTCCTTATTCTCCAAACCAGACTTATATTGGATCTCAAAATCATAGCCTAATAGTTTGGATAACCACCTCTGATGCTCTTCAGTCACCATCCTTTGCTCTAACAAATAATTCAAGCTCCTCTGATCAGTCCGCACGATAAAGTGTCTTCCCAAGAGCGCCACTTTTGAATAGCCAAGACAATGGTCATCAGCTCTCTTTCATACACTGACTTCAATCTAGCTCTGGCTGAAAGCACTTGACTGAAGTATGCTACTGGCCTGTGATTCTGCATCAACACTGCATCTAGCCCATATCCTGATGCATCTGTCTCTACTACAAAGACCTGACCAAAGTTTGGAAGAGCTAGAACAGGAACAGTTGTCATGGCTTCCTTTAACCTCTCGAATGCCTGGGTGGCTGTCTCTCCCCAGCAAAAATTGTCCTTCTTCAACTGCTCAGTCAAAGGCCAGGCAATGGTATCGTACCCCTTTACAAACTTTCTGTAGTATCCAGTCAATCCTAGGAAACCCCTCAACTCCCTGAGGTTCCTAGGCAGTGATCATTTCTGCATTGCCTCAATTTTAGTTTGAACTATTGTCACTCCTTGGGATACCACATGTCCCAAGTACTCCACACTTGCCTGAGCAAAATTGCACTTCTTCAGGTTAGCTTTCAACTGATGCTTCTGAAGCACTTCCAATACCACCCTTAGATGCTCCAAGTGCTCCTTCACAGTACTGTTATACACCAGGATGTCATCAAAAAAGACCAGGACAAACTTCCTGAGGTGCTGCTTGAATATCCTGTTCATCAAGGATTGAAAAGTTGCAGGAGCGTTAGTCAATCGGAAGGGCATTACCAGAAATTCATAATGTCCCTCATGTGTCCTGAAGGCTGTCTTCGGGACATCAGCCTCTCTCATCCTGATCTGGTGGTACCCATATTTTAAATCCAACTTGGAAAACACCACTGCCCCATGTAGCTCGTCCAACAGCTTGTCAATCACTGGAATTGGGAACTTGTCTGGTACAGTTCCCTTATTCAGAGCCCTGTAATTCATGCAGAATCTCCAACTCCCATCCTTCTTCTTAACCAGGAGAACTGGACTAGAAAAAGGGCTAACACTGGGTCTGATGATCCTCGCCTCCAGCATTTCCCGGATCTGCTTCTCAATCTTGTCTTTCTGGATCTGCGGGTAACGGTAACGTCGGACGCTGATCAATTTTTCCCCTTCTTTCAAGGTGATGGTGTGCTCCAGCTCTCTCTAAGGAGATAAACCCTAGGGGTTTGAAATACCTCGTTTAACTGATGTATGAGCGGCTGCACTGATGATGGAACATTGCCTTCTTCCTCAAGTCTGACCCCTTCCAAGCGGTGCAACTCCACCAAGTAGCCTCCTCCCTCCCCCTTAATGGTTCTAATTAGGGATTTGAGAGAAACCCCAGCCTTGGTCAGCTCAACATCAACCTGAATCATCCTCCTTTTTCCCTCTATCACCAGCTCCATCCTCAGTGTCCCCCAATTGATCTTGGTCTCCCCCAATGTCTGCAGCCACTTCATCCCCAATATGACGTCAGTGCTCCCCAATTCCATGGGGAGGAAGTCCTCCCTCACCTGGATCCCCTGAATCTTCAGCAACACTCCTATACAAATTCATCTACCCATCTCCACTTTCCCCATGCCCATCATCACCCTATACCCTCCAGTATCCACTAACTCCATCCCTAGATGCTCAACAATCTGGGTGGAAATGAAGTTGTGGGTTGCCCCACTATCTATCAGCACCACCACCTTCCGGTCAGTTATCTCTCCTTTCACTTTCATAGTGTGACTCGGAGTGAATCCCACTACAGAGTTCAGAGAGACTTCTGTTACATCCAGGTGTAGCTTCTCCTCCTCTCCAGATCTGCTCCCACCTCTCTCCTTGTCTTCCTCGTCTTCGCAGACAAGGAGAACCTGAAGAGTTTGGTCCTTGCATCTATGCCCCGGCATGTATTTCTCATCACATCTGAAGCACAACCCTTTTGCCCTCTTATCCTGCATCTCTTTTTCTGTCAGCTTTTTGAAATGTCCCCCATTTCTTCCCCCGGCTTTCTCCTTTGGTGCTTCCTTCAGATTCTCTGGCGCTGCCCCTCTTGAAGGTAAAAAAAGTGGTGGTCATCCTATATGACCCCCCCGAATAGCTCCCTCTAGCTCCCCTTTCTGATTTCTTTTGATCCTCCACCAATTGTGCCAGCTCCATAGCCTTGCCTAGGTCCCTCGGCTCCAGCACCCTAACTGCTGCCCGTAACTCAGGTTTCAGCCCCTTCATGAAGTTCCCTTCTAGGGCTGACTCTGAGATGTGATTCAATCTGCTAGTCAGGTACTCAAATTTATCCCGGTAATCCGCCACAGTCCCTTCCTGAGTTAAGGCAAAGAATTGCTCATAGAAGTCTCCTCCCCCATCGACTCGGAAACGCTCTAATAAGCAATCTTTGAATTCTCTCCAGCTCCGGATAGGCTCCCTCCTGTCACACCACTGATACCATGCCAAAGCTTTTCCTTCCAAGCACAATCCCACCGCCGTCAGCTTCTCCTCCTCTGTCAACCCGTTGACAGCAAATTAACGCTCCACCTTGTAGATCCAACCATGGCCGTCTTCACCCTCAAAGACGGACATCTTCAGTTTCCTCACACGTTTGTCTCCTCCGTTTCCCCGTTATCCTCCATAACCTCCCATTCCTCGAAGGGGAAGAGTTCCCCATGTGTCCCGATCATCCCTCCGATGATTATACTTGAATCCCTCTTCATACTCTCCTCTTCTCCCTTCAAGATCATAACCTCGACGCTGAATTCCTTCAAATTTAGCTCCGAATAGGCTCCCTCCTGGCTCTGATACCAATTTGATAGGAAATACTTGGTTTCAAGTAGTTCCTAGCCAATTCTGAATTAAAACAAGAAGAAAACTGTTGTTTTCTGCAGTGGACAGCAGCCAAACACAGGAAAACAACGAGAAATTGCGAGAAAACTCAAGCAAAGGCTTGTATTTTACTAGTAGACGAAGAAAATCAGCAAAGATACAAGTGTTCTTCAATTTGAGAGGAAGAACAACTCCCAATTTCTGGCAACGACAAGAGCCCAAGAAAAACCCTAGATCTCAAATAAGATTCAAATTCCAGATAATCCCCTCATCCCTCCTATTCCTCCTAATTAACATGAAAGGATAATTAACACTTACCTAAACTACCCTTACATTCAAAAATTTTCCCCCAATTTGCATTAAGCAAAGCCAGGGGCCCACCCCATTATTCCCCCCTGCTCTATTTTTCCGCCTGCAGTAGACCTGGACCAATCCAGCCGGCCCAGGAGGGGCCGGCTCCGTAACAAATGACTTTGACATTAATTATGACGATTCTTTTGAAGACAATCAAAGTGATGATGAGACTGCTTTGAGTCTTGATCCTAAGGGGATGTTTTATTTTTAAGTGAGTTTATTTTAAATCTTGTATTCTAGTAATATTATCTTAAAAAAATCTTCAAATTCATAGTTGACATAATATTTTGTTATTTTTTGTCATTATTTATAATTTTAAATTAATTTATTTTAATCGTTTTAGGCTTACGTCTCAATCCGCCTCGAGGCTTACGCCTCGCCTCGCTTAGAAAAAACGCCTCGATTCCCAATTTCGCCTTTTAAAACCTTGCTTTTATCCCTTTTAGCGTACCTATGTGTATACAAACCACGGTGCACGTGCTGGGGTACTTTGAAATCATTTGTAGACGCCTTTTGTCTGCTTGTATAGAAGTTGCAGATCCGATGGCGTGGCATAGCAGCTTCTGAATAGAGTTATTCGCTGCTTTATGCAGATAGACTGTTGTGCACTATTTGTTGTTATCTGCATGTGGATTAGAGCGCACTAACTAATCTCATGCTTTAACATATGGATAGTTGCATTTGTCATAGTCCCTTGCATTTTGCTTATGGAGAATATATTGGATGTATAACGGGTCTTCTACAGCAATTTGTGGGAGCTCATATCTACCACATTTCTCTTTTGTATTTACCCTATAGATGACGTATTGAGTACACAAGAGATCTTTTACGATGATTCATAGATTTTTGTATTGGTTGCGTATTATCTACCCTTGCTCGTAAACAACTTGTTGTTTACACAACAAATCTACTTTAACGACCAGTGGGTGTTTGAATTTGTTGTGCATCTTCTATCTTTGTCCGTGGTAGATTAGTGTATTTGCCTACGGCTGAATAGTATTAACTGCATGAAAGCTGCATTTTTTTGAATTATTCAAAGACGTCATTTCCTTCAATTTAACACATGTTGAATTCCCCCTGCTTGTAGGAGATAGGTGCATCTTCTTGCATTGCTCGCTGGCATTTGCATTTAGATGGGCATTAGGGTATCTAACGTCTACTGGAAGCTTCATATTTTTTATTATGAGCATACTGATTGGAGTGTCATTGCCTTTGTCACACATCTCTTTCTTCCACTCATAAGCTTGTTGATGTGTTCGTAGAGAATCCCTCCTACTAGTAGTCTAAATATTGTATGCGTGGAAGATTCCCCATGATGAATTATAAGGTCTTCTTTATTTTATTAATGTGTTGTATTCTGCTTATCGATGGCATGCCACACTTGTTCGTATGCCTTTTAGTGCTTTAGTCATGGGTATATTACCTCACACTATTGCTATCATTCGTGGATAATTCATTATATGCAATAAAGCTCTTCTATTGCTTGATGTGTCTGTTTGCAATGGTTCGAATGTTATAGATTCATTAATCTTCATTCTCTTCTACGATCATCCACAAATATTCATAAGCTCTCTATAGCTTATTGTAAATGAACTATTATATATGTGATAGGTTCACATCCTCGCTTGTAGGCGCATTATCATGTCCACCACAAGTCCTCAACCTATGCTTGTACATGAATGGTTAATCATTATAAGTTTCTCGTTGTCATTTACAAGCAGGTCATTGTGGATATTATAAGTCATTATTCATTAAATCATTCGTTAGCATTTGCATCTTATATGAGTGTGAATTTATCGAATCAAAGCTTGGTTGTCCGTGGTTCATGCAAGTCTGAGTATTATTGCATTCTATTCAAATCAAGTCTTTGCTCTCTCTCTTTTCATCCAAGTTATGATTCAAACTTAAGCTTCAATTATTCAAGTCTTCTTCGAGTTCTTTGTAATTACTTCAGTCCGAGTTCCCTATAATTCATTTGAGTTCAAGTTCCTTGGCATTATGATCAAGTTTAAATTCAATTCATCATTCAAGTCCAAATCTTATAGTTCATTCATTTGAGTTTGAGCTGAGTCCCAATTCATGTCCTTTGTATGTGTCCAATCTAGTTCAAATTCTTGTCCAAAGGTTCACAAGTTTTAGCTCAGTTTATTGAAGTCAATGTGCAAGCCGATAAGTCTTCATCATCTGATTCAAGTCAAGTTCGTGTCCACTATGGTTTTGAATCAAATTTTACTTGAGTTCTAATTATGCAAGTTCACTTGAGTCCAAATCAAGTCCTTTGCATGAGTTCAAGTTCAAATCATTTGAGTCCTTGTTCAATTCGAGAAATTATTCTGTACGCAGTCCGAACACAGAATTGGGTTTGGATGCTACGTATTTACTGCTTATTTTACTGCGTATTTTTTGATACATTATGTTTTCTACGTATTTTTTGCGTATTAATTGTGTATTTAGTGAGTATTTAGTGAGTATTATTTATGTGTTGCTTTTTGACACGAAAAAATTTGATATCAAAAAATACGCAACACAATAAGCAGTAAATACGCAGCATCCGAACGCGTTCGGATTACTTACAGAATAATTTCTCGTTCAATTCAGGCTTATGTTATCTTTTATATTCACTTAAGATTGAGTTCACTTAAGTCCCTTGTTCAATCAAGTTCAGGTACTGCCTTGTGTTCACCCGAAATTTCGGCAGCCTCCCGGCATCTCCCCCGTTTAGGGGAAAACTACGAGAAATTGGGCCTTCCCACCACGTGCAATAAAGGCGTGTATGTTAGACGTCCTCGGACGAGGACACCACGGCCGTGATCTTTCTTCCCACCACGCGCAATAAAGGCATGTATGGGGTCTTTGACAGTACCTGTTTTAAAAAGCAGTTTGTTTTCCCCCTGCTCGGAGGTACTTATGAGTAACCCCGCTTCGCTGTAGGTGCCGCACTGGGGTCTCATCCCACCACGCGCAATAAAGGCGTGTATAGGCAATTTTTCGTTGCATCACGAACTTTGAAATGGAGCTTTTAGGTGAATACCCGCCTTGTTGTAGGCGCCGCACTGGGGTTACATCTCACCACCCTCAATAAAGGCGTGTATAGGCGGTTTTCCGGTGCGCCGCGAACTCTGAGAACGGACTTTTGAGTTTAAGATGATCACCCGCCTCGTCGTAGGCGCCGCACAGGGGTCCCATCCCACCACGCGCAATAAAGGCGTGTATGGGCGGTTTTCCGATCTGCTGCTAACTTCGAGAGCGAGACTCTGAGTTTAGGAAAATTCATACCTTCGCGGGGTTGTGGTGTTGGCACGCGGATCGAGGCAAGAGGAGGGAAGGGGATTTTCCCCCTTTTTTCTTTGTTTAAATTAATTAAAAATAATTCATTATAATTAAATTTAATTATAACTAATTATAACTATTATTATTTAATTATGATTAAAAAAATATTTAAAATATAATTAATCTAACTAATTATTTATAATTACTAATAATTATTAATTAATAAATAAAATAAAATACTCATTCATAATTATTTAATTATGATTAAAAAATATTTAAAATATAATTAATCTAACTAATTATTTATAATTACTAATAATTATTAATTAATAAATAAAAAATAAAATACTCATTAATAATTAAAATAAATTAATTATGAATGATTATGATTATTATTAATTAATGATAATTAAAGTAATTGAATATAATTAATTAATTATATTTAAATATAATTAATAATAATTAATTAATATTAGGATAATTATTTATAATTAAATTAAGTTAATTGTAACTAATATTATTTTAATTAATTTAAAATTATGATAATTAAATAATAATAATAAATAAACAAAATCCCCCCTCTCCCTTCTCTAGTTTATGGGATTTGGCCGAATGAGTGTGAAAGGGAGAGAGTTACCTTCATAGCTAGTGAGTTCCTTTGTTGCTTGCGATCAAAATGGTGTAACTTCCGATCTAATAGGAGGAAGAGCCGTCGGAGGAGTCGGTGGGTCTAGGGCTTCAAGAGGTCGGCCTTCTCTCTCTCTCTCTCTCTCTCTCTCTCTCTCTCTCTCTCTCTCTCTCTCTCTCTCTCTCTCTCTCTCTCTCGACTGAAGGAACCGAGAGGATCGGGATGGAGGGAGCTCGACAGAGTTCGGTTGCAAGAGGGGAGATCGGGATCAAGGATGTAGTGACGGGCGTGGGAGTTCGGCCGTGGCTTGGAGTCGAGAGCTTGCGACAGAGTGGGAAGAGGGAGATACGGTCGTGGCTTTGGGTTTGAGATCGTGTGGGGGGAACCAGCGGGAATAAATGGGAGCATCGTTCTCATTTTAAAGGTCATGAAGGGTAGCGATCGAGGCTGTCGTCGCAGGATTTGCGGGAATAGACGCAAATGGCGCCATGTATACAGTGGTTTTGATGGGATTTCTGGGATTTTCAGCGAGTTTTAGGCTGGGTTTTGGCACTGTATTCGGTGGTCAACATCCAACTCACATAAAAACGTAGCACCATGTGCGAATGTGCTGGATAAGGTAGAGGAGGAAATTACTGCTTAAATGAAGAAGAGTACAACAGCCAAACATTTACAATATGAGCAATTTGATGAGATAGATTTGCCATTATCAGACATGCAACTAGATGATCTAAGTGTGGATGTCTTGAGGGACGAAGCAGATCAAGAGGACACATCCACTTGTATCACACCACACACATCCACTAGTACTGCAGCACAACAAGCAAACAAAGGTATCTCACAATATCTTATGTGCTATTAAATTTAAGATATATGTAATTAACAACACACTAATCATTATTATTGAACAAGAAGAAAAAAAAGTGGGTAAGATTGAAGATGATGAAGATTTGACATTCATAGATATAATTAGAGATGAATATGCCTCCACTGAAGACTCATTTAGTGATGAGACATGATTGGATTTTAGATGTTCTTTTTTATTTGTACTTTGGGAGTTCTGATAGACTTCAATTTGTAGTTTTGCACTTGAATTATGTTAGATGCATATATTGCATCTATTTTATTGTTTTCCACTAAGTTCACTTCTTATTTAGATGTTTTTATTATATCATAGATTCTTACTGTTATTTACCTGCTAGAATACTTAAATTTGTATTTACGCAATTCTTCGTCCGTGAGTCTTACGCCTCAAGGCTTATGCCTCGCCTCAGGGACGAAAAACGTCTCGAAGCTTATTTACGTAATTTTAAACCTTGACTAGTGTACCAAGATGAATTTCGTATTATATTTGGATGCATTAGTGGGTTACCATGTGCTAGTCCTTCATGAGGTTTATTTGCAATTCAGCCTGTAAAAAAGGTTGAAAATAAACTGTTGTCCGAATTTAGAGTTGTACCAAACTTTATGAAGTCAAAGAAATGTGTTATTCATGCAATTATAATTAGTCTAGACAAAGTTTTGATACACCTAATTTCTCATGGGCATTTTGGTGGTTTGAGCCTTCTTGTTCAAACGTCATATGAAGAGCACATTTGTTGTTTGAAGTGCATGGCCTGCATCAAACTGTTATGCTAAAATAGCACGTTTAAAATCTTTCAAGATTCTTCTATTTGATATTCTTATCTAGTATCCTATTCTATTTGCAACATGGTAACAGACTTGCCTAATTCATTCCTAAATGATGGTTATTCTAGACTTTGAATAAACAGGGTAAAATGCGGAAAGTGATTGAATCTGATATTCATAGAGAAGATGGAACTGCACAAATGGTTCCAGAAATTGATATGGAATTCGAAAGTGAAGACAAGGCATATGAATTCTATAACAAGTATGCAGGATTTATTGGTTTCAGTGTCAGGAAAAGTTCATCGGATAAGTCCTCTGAAAATATCACTAGATCCAGAACTTTTGTTTGCTCAAGGGAAGGATTTCGCAAAGACAAGAAAGGCGCCAAGGAAGTGAAGAGACCACGACCTGAGACTAGGATTGGCTGTCCGGCACGCATGACAATTAAAATTACACCAACAGGTAACTACCGTGTTACTGAATTCATAGCAGAACATAACCATCAGCCTGCGCCGCCATCAAGTACACACCTGCTAAGGTCTCAAAGGATAACAATGGAGGTTCAAGCTGCTGATGCAGAGTTGTCAGATGATTCAGGAGCAACACCTAGATCTGCCAATGAGTCTATGGGGAGACAAGTTGGTGGTTTTTGTAATGTTAATTTTTCTTCCTTCAGATTACAAAAATTATCTGAGTTCAAAGCGTATGAAAGCAATGCAGATGGGAGATGCTGGTTCTGTGTTGAAAATACTTGCAAAACATGCAACTTAATAGTCAATCCTTCTTTTATGCTATACAGGTTGATGAGGATGATAAACTGACCAATATTTTCTGGGCTGATGAAAGATCTGTGGTTGATTTTAACTGCTTTGGTGATGTTGTATGTTTCGACACAACATTCAAAATAAATGGTTATGGAAGACCATTCACACCATTCCTTGGAGTTAATCATCATAAACAAACGATTATCTTTGGTGCAGCTTTGCTCTATGATGAATCTACTGAATCTTTTAAGTGGCTATTTGAGACATTCAAAATTGCAATGCGTGGAAAGCAGCCAAAGACAATACTTACAGACCTATCAATCACATTAAGTAGTGCAATAGCTGCAGTATGGCCAGGAACAAATCATCGACTTTGTGAGTGGCATGTCTACCAGAATGCTGCCAAGCACCTCAATCAGGTTTTTCAAGGTTCGAAGACTTTTGCGAAGGATTTTAGCCGATGCGTCTATGATTATGAAGAAGAGGAAGACTTCTTGTTAGCATGGAGAACAATGTTGGAGAAGTATGACCTCCAAAACAATGAGTGGCTTTGTAAGTTGTTTGAAGACAGAGAGAAATGGGCTTTGGCATATAATCGCCATATCTTTTGTGCTGATATTAAAAGCACTCTTAGGAATGAAAGCTTAAGTAGTGTGCTGAAAAAATACCTGAGTCCGCAGCTCGATCTTTTGTCATTTTTCAAGCACTATGAAAGAGTAGTAGAAGAGCATCGTTATTCAGAGCTACAAGCTGACTTCCATGCAAGCCAAAGTTTCCCGAGAATTCCTCCTTCAAAGATGTTGAGGCAAGCTGCTAATCTCTATACACCTGTGGTGTGTTTGAAATATTCCGGAGAGAGTTTGAGATGTTCATGGATTGTATGTTATTCAGCTGTGGTGAGGTTGATACAATTTCCGATTATAAAGTTGCGGTCACTGAGAAACCTAAAGAACATTATGTCAGATTTGATTCAAGTGACTGTTCTGTTGCATGTAATTGCAAAAAGTTTGAATTCATGGGAATTCAATGTTGCCATGCGTTGAAAGTGCTTGATTTTAGAAATATTAAAGAGTTACCACTGAAATATTTTTTGAAGAGATGGACAAAGGAAGCAAAAATGGGGAAGAAAAAGGATGGTCAGTTGGCTACAAATGAGTCTGAACCCAAATCTCCTACATCCACATCGATGCATGCTCCCATGGCATTATATGGTCAGCACCATGGGTTTCATGGCTTGAACCATTTCAACCAAGTAAGCCTCGATGATGCTATGTATCAGAGCATGTCATGTTTATTTTTATGCTTACTGAAATTATTTTCTTATGAGCTTTAGGATTCTCCAGCCTCTGACCTGCATCATCCATTTCATACAAACTCTCATTTGGGTCAGGTAAAAACTACCCATCCTTATATATTTTTTTTTAGAAGTAGATTGTTTTGCTTTTAATTTTACGGTATTTACAATCTCTTAAGGATTTTTTTTTCTGACTTGAGCAGTCGTCTCCTTTCATTAGTTTGGCAAAACCTCTCTCTCTCTCTCACACGTGTCACACACACACTCACAAAAAATTTATGAACCAAATTAGCCCCTTCCTAGATCATTTCCTTCTCATTTATGTTCCCAAACTCCCTTCAAAGTTCAAGTTCACACGCATGTCTATGGACTTAGCCATAAGTGAGAGCTTCCAGTCCTCCATTGGTGTCTGCAATTTCAACGACTTTAATTCCTGCTCAAATATTTTGTTAAAAATGGTAACATAAACCTAGAATCATTAACAGGACATGCTTAAATTTGCATGACCACGGAAATAGTGATTAAGATAATATTCCTATTTTCTGATGTAGGGTCTTTATTGTGAAGGCAATAACTTGATTAGTATCTTTTTTAGGGTAATTGTGAAAGGGTTATTTGGGTTGTGATAAAATGGGTATTCATAATTTGGTTTTGAAACTTCTGAGCTATCAAAGGATAAGTTTTCCTTCGAGAAAATAAAGAGAAGTTTTGAATTAGAAATTTTGAATATTAGGAATTTTGTATCATTGATTAAGGAGTTATGATATATCTAATTTGATTGCTAATTCGATTGCTTATAGTAGGAAATTGTTTCGCTATATTGAGATTTGGTTAGGATATTCTAGCATTAGTGGGGAGTTGAGGCCTTGGAAGGTTATGAGGATGTGGGAGAATATTTAGGAGTGTTTTGAAGAGGTTGGATATATTTTGGTGTTGAGGGACGCTAGGCTCAAAGATAGGTAGGCAAGATTAAATTTATGTGGGAAAGATAATAAGAAAAAATAGCAAGAAAATATAATTACGGATTCACCAAAGCCCTAGGGGTCAACCACCAAACTTTACCAAAGAGTAGAGCAGCCGCCAAGCTTTTCCCACAAAATTTACACATGCAAAAAATAATTTTTATTCAATGAATCAAAATTTGCAAAGCAATATCTAATTTATAAAAATTTTCCGAACTTAGAAAGCTTTGAAAAGCTTTAAGAGCTAATAAAATACTAGTATGTGGATTGATGGCTTGTTCTATTACAAAGAAAAAGAGAATAAGAGATAATATAAAGATTAAAGCTTCCAAATACATTAAAATTTTTATTGGCCAAACAAGACAAGCAAATTCTGAAATCAAGCCATTTATAAAAATGTTTGCCTGCTTGACTTGTATGGCCCACCTACTTACTCATCAAATGATCTTAATTTAAGCCTCTTAATTATTCTTTCATAATTTTAAAATGATTATGGATCATTTATGACTTGTATGGTGAGGTACACATGATGCGCAGCCCTGCAGAGTCTTGATTTGTAATCTTATCATTAGTCTTTATTTTTTTGCTTCATTACCTCTATGAATGATTGTTGTTTCAACAATATTTTGTGTCATTCTCCTTTGAAACATTTGCATTAAATTTCACCAGTAGCATGCCTTCCAACCATGTCTAGGGTTTCCATGTAAAATTACAGTACAATTAGGGTCATATCAAACCCTAAATACACCATAAGGATGTGTAATCAACAACTTTTGCTTACCAAATAGCCTTTAGCTTAGTGGACACAACTAAGGTGAATTTTCTTAGATATACATAGATTTGATTTCTATAATGATCTTCTGCCTACATTATATTTATACTGACATTGCATTTTGTAATGAAAATATGAGATAGATTTATATCTTCTTAAAAAAAAAAACATAATTTTGTTCATTGATTATTAAACTGCAGGAATTCTCTGCTCAGCAACCGCAGTTCACATTATGAAAGAATTTGCCGCCTTTGAATGCATATAGTGCACAGCCATCAAAAGACATGAAGAACTACAAATTGCTGTTAGTTTAGTAAGGGCACGATCTACATTTGATAGCAAAGTGTATTATTTGGTGAGAATTTGTACCCAATTTTAGTAGGCTGATGGCTTCAATAGGGAACTTTTCTCTCAGCACCACACTTAGGTTTCATTTGGGACGGCTTTTTTACTATTTAAAACAGTTTTTTAGTACAAAAAATTTAATTTTTGTACTAAAAAATTGCTTTAAGAAGCAGTATGAAAGCAGCCCCAAACAAAACCTTAGTTAAATATAAGGTGCATCAAATAAAAAGAAAAAGAAATGCACAATGGGGACTGTGCTTGTCTTTCATGGTTTGCCCAATACATACAGCTAGAATTGTAAATCCATTAGCAATATGTAATAGAGATTATTTTTATGTTTCCAGAGAGTTATTTTATGAATCCCATCTCTTCATTTATTAGCGGCATGTAAGTTGTAGGAACAATTATTACTTCCTCTGACCGGACGTAGAGGAATGTCCGGTCGGAGGCCAAATCGCGCCAAAAAATGAGAAATACCGAGCAATATCAAACAATAACGAGGAATACCATCACGTGAAGACCCAATACTCGAGTTATACCGAGCTATACCGAACAATATCGAGTTATACAAAAATTGTACCGAGTTATTTCTAGAAAAAATTCGGTACAACTCGGTATTGCTCGGTATAACTCGGTATTGGTCTTTACAGAGCGGTATTCTTCGTTATTATTAAATAATACCTAGCAAATATCAAATTTTTTGACGAAATTCTATCTCCAACCGGACATTCCTCTACGTCCTTACACCGGACCTAATAAAAGTTCAAGTTGTAGACTTTATTCTATGTATTTTCTGGTACAATTTCAGCCCTCGTTATTCTTGCCTATCTTTCTTCTTTTTTCTTTTTTCCTTAAATTTTTGCATTGTTTTATCTTTGTTGTATATAATTGAAGCATTGAAATGTATTTTTACCAAGCCATTCCTGATCTTGCTAATAATTTGTGCATCACTAAATTTTTCTTTGATATTTATTTCACAAATCATAAAAAAAATAAAGAACTTGCTTTAAAAAAGCAAAAATAAAGACATTATGAAGCAATAGCTGTCACTCAAATATATCCTATGTAGCCTGAAGGCAGTAGTCACTTCGCCTGTCTGCTTTGGCAACTAATATGACATCGCAGATTGAAAAGCATGATCTAAAGAGAGATTATTCTATGCATAGATCAAACAAAGAGAATCAACGAAATTTGCTGCTTTTTTACTATGCTTTTACAAATACTTAGTAAAAGAATAACAAATATGTATTCATAATTGTACTTTTGTTGTCATTTTATTAAATATTTGCAAAAATATAACAAAAGGAGAATTAAAACGCATCAAATATCATGAATATTTGTTTTGTTTTAACAGCTCTTTTGTTGTAAATTTATAAATACTCAACAAAAGGACAACAAAAATATAACTATAAATATATATTTGCTGTCATTTTATTGAGTATTTGTAAGAACACAACAAAAAGACAACTAAAATGTAACAAATTTGAACAGTTCCGTCTGATCTCCGCGCAGAATAATTTTTCCTCCACTTAGTATTTCCTACCCTTAGAACTCTTTAACTATAAGACAACACTGAAATCTTATAGAAACTAGTATAATCAACAATTGCGCCAGTTCAAGTAAGGCTGATTGCAGCTAACGCACGATAGGAGTATAAAAACAATATTCAAAATATCGCAAAACAAAAGATAAACTAAAGCTACATAAAACAAGTAAACAACCTCTCCCTATCTGCTCTCAAAATAAACATCATTAAGCTACCAGTTCCAACTATCATACAGCACATTGCTTGGTCAATATTACATTACTAAGTGCGCAATCAAACTATTCAAAGTTCAGAAATGACAAAAATAACAATTATACAAATCCTAATTAACCTAAAACGAACGGCCACCTTTGTCTCTAAGAAAAATTGGCACATATCTTACAGGTAAATTACTTGATTTCCATGTTTACAAGGAAAAAAAGTAAGCTAATTTGACCAGACATGTATCAATCCTTGTTTGTTTCCAGTGTAGATCTCATTCCTATCCTCATCGTAGAACAAAGCTGTAACATCTTCAAGGGCTTCACGAACACTACATCTAATGGAAGATCTACTGGCATCTCCTCTTTTACGTGGACTCGTCTGGATTAAAGGGTCATTTGCCGATATTTTCGCAATGCACTTTCCAGTAAGGATATTGCTCATGTTGATGGATCCAACTGCAGAAGCTGCAGAGATAACTATTCTCCATATTTCAGAGCTAATCCTTGATTATAAATTAGGGAGATTTACATATATATCATCCTATAATATTCTATTTACATATTTAATAGCTAAAACTTTAGAACATCTCCAACCGAAAATCTCATTTTTCACTCCAAAATGCCGTGAAACTTAAAAATGTCGTGATTCATCTCCAATCAAACTCCATTTTGCCCCGTAACGGTCGTTCTCTTCTTTCGCGTGTTTCTTCGGCAAGTTCGGTAGAGACCAAAAAATGGCAAAGATAAACAGTGCAACACCAATATTGGCGTCGCACTGTGCATCCGCGATGAAATGAAGTAAGAATTGCCGCTCGGTTGGAGCGACGGAAGAAAGAATGCAAACAATTGTTTTCATATCAAATATGCGCGATAGAAATGAAATTATGAGTAGTAGGAAGGAAATATGAGTGGTATAATTGATATTAAAATAATATAGGATGGTATGTATGTAATATTAAAATTTTGGGTGTTAAATATATAAATAGGATGGTATAAAGTGATATGCATGTAAATTTCCCTTATAAATTATTATATATATAGAAACGTAGGAAAATCAGATAAGCATGTATATACCTTCACCTTCATCTTCACATCCTTCTTCTGATTTGCAGTAAGAGATTATCAAATCCTGATCACTGGTAATATAGATGTTGTTCGTATTACAGTCAGGGTGCCACAACAAGTGGTCTTCAAAAGAGGTGACCAGTTCTCCCCGGAAATTCCACACAGCGACGGTCCTGCTTCTAAATGTCAGGAAAAGATGATTTTCGTACAGGAAGATGAATGCCGAAGGAGTCATGAATTGTGTCTTTTCCACTTCAGTTAGTTCTGAATTCCTAACCTGATAGAAATTAGGAAGAGTGAGAAAATGTAGCTCGAAAAAATCAACTAAATAGGAGGTGTGGATGAAAATTTTCTACATCTAGGATCTGAAGATTTTCATTCTCTTGCTTGACTAGAAGCTTCTCATTGAACTGCTCAATGAAGTCGACCTTTTTGTTACGGTGTAACAAGTGATTGAAAGATTTTAAAACTGTGCCATCTTCAATTGAAAGTATCTTTAATGGAACATAACCAGGATTTCTACGACATATCAATAGCATGATTCCTGGACTGTGAGAAATAATCAATAGTTAGAAGTTAAAAGAAATGTTAAAAAGTATTAAAAAGCATAGTGAGTTTAAAACAGGTAATTGTTTGGAAGCATCAAACCTGATCTTAATCTCCTGTACATTCTTATCGGATATTGAGTACAAAAAGGAATAGTTCTTTAGGTCAAAAACCTTGTATATTCTGAGAAAGAATGCACAAATTCAGGAATTCACTACAATAAGTTGAATTATCATCTCTTTTATTAGATCAACAATATAGCTTACCCGTCCTGAGCTGAATAGGTAAGAACTTTGCCATTCACGTCATCAAATTCAACAAAACCTGGCCATTTTAGAGATTCGGTTTCAAAAAGAGGGAATCCAGCATCAAGTTGATTTCTCCTTATATATCTGCCAGAATTCAATGATGATATGAGTGTATTGATCAAGAAGAACCAACATACTCATAATCCATAAACTTTACAGAAAATAAAGAAGCACACGGTGGGCACTGGTTAACATTCGATAACACTAGATTCTACTGCAGAGAGCTTTTTCTAGCATTCACAATATTTATTATACAGTGAAAGCAAAAAAATAAAAAACTTTTGAAACAATGAGAAAGCCCAAATATGGCTTACATAAAATGACCAAAGATGTAAGAATTGTCCAACAAATCTATTTTTAAAATTTTTATAACATTCTAACAAAGATATGAACAAGTGATTCATGCATTTGGAAAAAATACAATTATGCATCAAAACGGACAGTCAAAAGCCATTAAAATATGGGGGTATAGTACCTCGAGCATGTTTGAAAAAAAAAAGCATCTTACTCTATTGGAGTGGTCCGGCATTTCAAGGAACTGAAGTGGTCAGAGGCATAAACTGATACTGTAATCAATGATTCGTTGTTCTTATTATAGAAAAGGCTTCTAATTACTTCATCAGGACTTATATTCAAGAAGCAAATGCGTTTGTTAGATGCTGCAAACAAAAAAAAAAAAAAAAAACACAATATGTCAATCAGAACTGAAGACAGATCAACCAAAAAACAGAAGAGAACCTGAACAGCTTACTGCGACTAAAGGCTGCACAGAGACCAGACTGAGCAAGAGCAAATATGACATCCTTTGCCGCAACAATCTCTATAATCTTAGATCTCTTCTTGAGAAATTGTAATTTTAAAAACCAATGAACATTGTGATCATAAGTATCAAACTCCTCCTGCATCATCAAAAAATGGGGCTTAAATTTCAGCTTGAAGTCAACACTTGTGGCATGAGGTTACGCCAAGCAGGAACTAGTTAGCTTTTTGCTGACAATAGACAATGCAAAAGGCCGAATATTTCACATATTCAATAGATAAAAATAAGCTATACCAGAATATAGCAACAAGACGTGCAATATCTGAAATACCAGCATAACTTGCAAAGAAAAAAAAAAAAAACAATCAGAAAAAATGTAGAAAAGCAATATAAAGCTAGAATGAAAACCGTTCTATCCATTGGCGCACTCTTCATGAAGAAATAAAGATTCGTCAACTCCTTTCTAACTAGAGAGATGGCAATGGGATCAAATTAACTAGAACATATTTTAGTGGGTTTGCAATAAAAGGGTTTAAACATTGGGCATTGTAAAACAAGGTGTAGCATGAGATTTCATTGCATTCATAATTTCATATATGGGACTACACATAAGCTTCCTATAACCCAACTATAGAGTATAGACATCAATCAACTAAATAAATTAGCATGCTTAACCCTTTAGAAGATTGATGACAAACAATCTTTCATACACTACTTTAATAAAAAATAGAACAAAATTAATGATTGGTTTTATATGGAATAAATGTCAAACAACGCTTAACATGGATGAATGAAATAAATAGCATTCATAAAACTAACTCAAAATAATTAGGATAAGGCTAACGAAGACGAAATTACAACACAAACTCAAGCTTATCTAAAAAATTGTAAAGGGATGGGTGCATTAGTAAAAAAAAATTGGGAGGGATTAACAAAAACTGATATAAACAGGAGAGAGTGAGCAAATGATATTTAAGGTTAGAATATGGGTGATGTGATTTCCTTAACAAACCCATTCTAACATCCCAGAACTACTACTTATTTATCAATTATCATGAGCAATTTCCATATATCTAAAACAAATAATTAATAATAAGCGAGAAGGGAGCTCGGGGGACAAATAGGAGAGAGCAGGAAAATATTCAAGGTTACCATATGGATCGTATAACTTCCCTGAAAACCCCATTCTAACATATCTGGATATACTAATTTTATCAATTATCATAATTATTCATGCCCTTGCAACAATAACCTAGCATGCTCATTAAAAATTAAAATATTAACATTCAACAAGAAGAGGGGAAGATTAGGCTATAAACAAGAAAATGGGAAAAAAAAATATTCAAGATAATTGTAGTATAATTTCCCTTGAAAATCCATTCTAACACCTCATTGCATATACTATTTTTTAATCAACTATCGGCATAATTCATGCCCATGCAAAAAAAAGTGTAACCTCGCCCCTACTAATTAAATGAAGCAAGAAAAGGTGAAACTTGGGGATTTAAACAACAGCAAGTCAAAAAATGACGCAAGTGTATTCCTTTATGAAGAACAATTTTGGGTATTTCCCATTCAGAATAAGCATATGACAGGGTCAACGAGTCAAATGATAGATAAACTGAAGAGAAGTTAATCAAATTCTTTGATTAAAAATTATCTTTCAACAAAGAAAGCAAGACATGAAATACATAGCATTGATCTTGCATAGGCACAATTTTCATAACAGGTTTGTAGGGGTTGCAGTTCTAATACAATAATGTACTGAATTTTTAATTTTCTTGTCAAGCAACAAAAATAAATACGCATAATTAGCATCTGCCGCATTCAAGCATCAGTACTCCTAACACTGATGCAGTTCTAAGGATCACGATAGAGGTTATTAGGTAAGAGTTCTGCAGACATTTTCTTTATCAGTTTTGATGAGGTTATAAATTATAAAAATACAAAACATGTAAAATATCAACCCTTTGGGAATTAATTTCTTGTCATAAAACAAAAATAAGTACTCAAACATCAGGAATCGCTCAGGTTAAGCATAAATACATCAACACAACACTCAAGTGCACATTTACAGCAACCATTAAAAACCATAAATTAATAAAATAAACACCACTCCAATCTGTTTATTTACTAGAGATTAATCATTCAAAAGAGCAGAGCATGCATTGCTGACAAGTCCAGAGGTGATGCAGGACTACATGCAAAGATCGGAAACTTGCACAAAATAAATTAAGAACAATTTCAGATTTTCGTTAATAGTGATTAGAACAACAATGTAAAACTCATAAATGGTCAATCCCATTTAGGCCAAGCGACACAAGAGACTAAACCAAATCAAAACACTTAGAAAATTAAAACATTGCATAAGTAGTAGTTTCCAACATAACCAAACTATAACAATTAGATCTAAGAGCCAAGAAGTAACAAACCTACGATTACTAATGGATGGCGATTGGTAGACACAATCTCTTGCGTGAACAAACTCTCATAAAAGTAAGTAGAATTTGAAAGAAAATGAATCAAGGAAGAAGATCACCTTTCCGGAGAGACGTTGTGAATTACCATGCACCTTTCGTTGGTCCCTTTCAACAAGTACTACGGGAAGAAGATATCTCTATGGATCCGCCAAGGATTGAAATCACGCCAACGACGGGAAGGGGAGAAGATCCACAACGCCTTGGCCGTCGGATGCAAAGTCGAAATCACCCTTCGAGTCGACCATGAATCAATATCATGTAAAGGGAGAACAAACTAGAGAAGGAGAGAGAGATATGGCGGTGGGAGGGAGGAAAAGGCTAGGGTTAAGAAAAGACTAGATGGGATGAAGAAATAATATTAGATCTTCATACCAAAAAAATATTCTCAGATTTTAAGTGAAAGAGGAGGGAAAAATCTGAGATTTGAATTTTCAAAACCAAGTAATGAAGAGTTTTAATGGAGCATTAAAGGGAGGGGACCACATGGGAGGCCGGCAGCATGGAGAGAGGGAGTGGGGGTTAGGGGAAAAGGAGTTATGCGTTTCCAAATCCGCTCCGACTAATTAATGATGAAAATTTCAAATCCGCTCAAATTCAAATTTGAAATTTGAATTCTCATTGAAACTTTCCTAATTTGGTGTTGGACAAATTTGGAAACTTCCACTTTGAATTTTGAAATTCAAAATTAGTGGAGAAAGCAAGAAGGGGGGCCGGTGATTGGTGGAAGGGATGGTGGTGGAAGAAGGGGAGGCCGGCGGTTAGGGTGGAGGCCGGCGGTTAGGGTGGAGGCCGGCGGGATGATGGGAAGGTGGGGGTTTTAAGGATATGGTGAGGTTGAGCTTGAGCGGGTGCGATTAGGAGGTGGAGGTTGGTGGTGGGGAATGGCCGGAGGTGGATATTGGGGTAAATGAAAAGAAAGAAGGGAGATAGACCAAGAGCCACCGGAGGTGACTGTTGGGTACGACGGGTGGCCTTTCCTAGGCTCCACCAAACTCACAACTCTCTCTCAAGCTCTCACAAAAGCTTCAAGAAGACAAATGCATGAAATTTCTTAATATCATTCATTAACCATCAAAAGTACAAGATGAAGGCTATAAATAGCCTAATACAATGACATAAAATAAAAGGACTCAAATACCCTCAAGGGCTACATGACTCAATCCCTCAAGCAAGGGTAAAAAAGGGAAAATGCAGAAATAAAATACATCAAAATAAAATGACAATACTAAAATCAGAAATACATCGGGTAAATCGTGGCCATAGATCTACGGCCACGTCGTCGGTAGACTTTCCAACTGATGTCCCCATCAAGAGGCCTAACCATAGAAATGTCACAAATCACAATCTAATAAAAAAACAATTAAATGAGCAATTAATACTCAATGCACTACAATAGGATACTTAAAATTTTCTAATACAAACCTCATTTCATAATATGGAAGGATATTTGGGTTTAAGTTCATTTGACAGCATCATTAGCCATATCTTAACTATTAGGAGTCAGCTTTATTGATCTTTATTATTTAATAATTAATGATGAGTATTGAATGAGATGTTAAATCAATTTTGTAAATATCATTTTGCACAACTTCCATGTGATAACATTCGGTCAAACAAAATTGCTTTCCTAGCCCTTCAACATTAATTTCATTCTTTTTTGGTGAATCTTCTATCCTCTCTTATATATACCACCAAACCACAGAAGTCTGCTTTCCACTATCACATCCTCAATAGATACGACCCAGGAAATCTCTCATTTAATAACTTTTATACTTAGTTTCGCCACATAGCCATCTTAGCATTCTCATTTCACCTATACTCAACTTGGCAATGCCCCGTTTATCATCAAACAATTGAATCTATATAACATAGATGCTACTCATAGTTTCATAAATATTCATTTTAAGTGTCAATTAAATTCCCTTTTCACAAATGAATGTTGAGAAACTTATCCATTTTAAACACACGATCATACCTATTAAAGTCATATCTTTGTCTATATTCCAACTATCCTAAATATTAAATCAAAGTATTTAAACATACCACACCAAAGTGTAACTTCATTCAAATAATGAGGCAAATGATTATCAATTTCATACCAACAAATGATATATTAAATACTCGGTCTTTATTCTACAAAGCCTAAGTTGTATATATATATATAAGGCTTTGTCGACTATCATTAATTGCCAGAAAATAATGGGGTATATTCCTCTAGTTGATGGTACAAAAAAATGAAAAGAAAAATGATGAAACAAGCACATTAGTATGATGAATTCACAAATTCTAGGTATCAAAAAGAGTTTTTTCCATCATATCCATCCAAATAAGCACTAACTACTTTAAAGTCTTCATTAGTATTGATCTCAAGAGTAGCAGATACAAGGAAAATGATCAAGTCACAAGAAATTGTCCATAGAGGTAAAAATATGGCTTAATAATAAACTCAGAAATATATGCATGTGAAAAAAATAGATGACTAAAAGGAAGAATGGTGGGAAAAAGAGCAACGTTGCAATAACAAAGAATGATTTTCTCAAACCAACATAAATGAAGTTCCTCTCATTTATAGTGTAAAAAAACTTTTACAAGGATGACACAAGCACGTTACTGAGGTAGATGTACAAACTTCTTGGTGTCAAGAGCATCCATTATCATAACATATGCCCGAATCTCTGTTTAAAATTGCGCAATAAGAGGCGCGCCTTGAGGCACGCCTCTGCGCAATTTGACCCAAAACCGCCTCGAGGCTTACGCAATTCCTCTCCTGGCAGAGGCGTACGCCTCACTTGGACTGAGGCGCGCCTCAGAGACGCAATTGTGCAATTCTGGTAGAGGCGTACGCCTCATGGAAACGAGCACACCCACTTAAAATGAAGACTTTTTCTTTCTTAATCCCGCACGACTCCCACCAGTTCTCCCGAGAATTTCCTCCCCGCACACTGTGTTCGCAAAACAGAGAGCTCCCGCACCCGTCGGCTTCCCTTCCCGCCGCTTCTCCCGCTGGCGCCGCCTCTCTCCGGCGAAGTTGAAGTGTCCGGCCGCCCTCTAGGAGTACTCCACAATTGATTTTAGGTTTTTTTTGTTTAGGGTTATATTTTTCAAGTGTAAGAAAATCTAGGGTTTATGTTTTTTTGATTGTTTTTGGATTTTTGCTTTAGAAAACATGGTTAGAGGCAAAGAAAAGGCGAATACGTCATTTTGTACTTTGGGACAAGATTTTATTGCATCTATTTTCTTACTTTCCACTATTTTCATATATCATTTAGATGTTTTTATTGTAATATAGAATATTGCTATTATTTACCTGCTAAAATTCTTAATTTCTCATTTACGCAATTCTGTGTCCGTGAGGCTTACGCCTCAGACCGCCTCGAGGCTTACGCCTCGCCTCACGGACGAAAACCGCCTCGAGGCTTAATTACGCAATTTTAAACCTTGGCCCGAATAAGTACTAAAATCTTTAAAGTCATCATCAAAACCACCTTAAGAGTAGATGATATGTAATCATTTAATTACCTAGCAGATGGCCATTGAGGCAAGAATTGGGCTACTAATGAAATGATGGATACAATTGTCCATAGGAAAAGGGAGAATGATGGCAAAGAGAATAGGTTGAAATGACATAGAATGATTTTCTAAAACAAGTATAACTATGCTTTAAAAGGCAATTTGAAAAGAAATTTCACTATTCATATCAGCACAATATTCTAATTACTAAATCTGAACCAGCCATTTATTTGCTTTGAAAGTTGAATATCTAGGCATAGAACACTAATATCTATTCATCAAACATAGCCATGGTAAACTATGAAGAACTACGAGGATCCCCATGGATTAAAATGTGTCAGACCTAAAAAAATGCAACATTTGTGAAATATTTCTACAGTATAAAACATATTTCCAAACACGAAGGGTAGAGGAGAGAGATGATAGATAAACTTGGAGTGACTCATAATGGAAAATGTGATTTAAGTTGGCAATTTGAGCATGAACGACCACAATTCCTAAAAAAGCCCAAGGGAAACTGACGAGATAATTCAGATTAATAAAGAAGCTCATTAACTTAAAAAACTAACTCTTATAATTAAAAATAGTCAAATGAACATTTTTATTAAAAAAAAAGGAAAATATTGATCCAATCTTCTTTCTAAAAGTTTTGTTTGAGTGCTACATGTCACTGCCACAGCTTTAGCTAATCAGAACAATCTAAGAAACTAAATCAAGCGAATATAACTGCTTCAAAAAGTAATGCTTTGAGAAATTTTATGCAAGCATTCTAAGTTATGCCTTCTATACAAAAATAGGCATTCAAGTCCTCTTAAGTTACTTGGTCTTGATTTGCCTCAAGCATCATCTTTAATGATAAAAAGTAGATTATACTAAAATCCATGCTAACCCAAATTTTTGAAAAATATTACACTAAGTATAGCAACAAATTAGCCCTTAAAAGGAAGAGCTATGTCCAAATAGTGCACTTGTCCACGGGAAACTTTAGCTGAAAGTAATAGTATAAACTATAACAGAGGCAAACATTTTCAACAGGAAATAGCTCTCTTTTCTGGTTTCATAGCATAAACGTAAAGATTCACACTCTGCTAACGAGTATTTGACCTTGCTAAGCCGCCCACATGCTTGAGGGCATCTCCAACCAAAAATACCATTTTTCACTCCAAAATGCAGTGAAATTAAAAAATGCCGTGATTCATCTCCAATCAAACTCTAATTTGCGCACTTCTGCGAAGGTAACCGTATTTCCCCTCTTTCGCATGTTTCTTCGGCAAATCCGGTTGAGACAAAAAAATCACGTAGGTGAGCAGTGCCACGCCAATATTGGCGTCGCGCTGTTCACCCGCAAGCAAATCGCGGAAGATTTTGCATTCCGCTGGAGCGACCGAATGACGCCATATGCATGTTTGGCGTACAGTTGAAGATGCCCTTAGAGAATAGCACGATTGGTTCCTAGAGTTATCTTGCTAGAGAGCATTGCATATGACAAGGAAATCCGCATACGTAAATAGAGAAAGCCAACAATAAATTCATAATAGCATGGATTAATCAACTACGTGGATTTATCAATGTAAGAGCAACTCATTTCAGCCCACATTCCTAAACGTCAACTAAGTATCCATGGAAGACAGTAGACCCACCTAGTCTCATATGCAACATAGATCATCCATAAAGAAACTAGAAGCATCAAATCAAACCCATCTAATTGTGACGAATCTAAAAGACCAAGGGCCAATATCGAATGAAAAAGCCATAAAAACTCATAACCATACTCGCATCCCATTCCTCCTCCATCTCAAGAGATAGACCCTAATACTACGTCCAACCGTGCTATTAAATCATAACGCACGAACAAACAAGCTACCACAACCAGGAGTTTTGACAGCAGCCGTGGCAAGATGATGCCAATCCAGAATGAACTGAGACAATTCATAATCAAAATCCGGAAGGCCCGGAAACTAAACCCTAACACCTCGCAAATTGTAAGAAAATAAGATTGCGCGAGAGGGTTGCGAAGCAGAACAAACCTGGAGCTGTATGTTCCGGAACTTCTCAGGTGCATTCGACGAGGTGCCCCGCGCGATTCTAGGGAACCCTCCGATCTCGCGCCGCTGGAGCTTGGTGACCGAATTCACACACTCTCGCTCCCGCGGCTTTTTCGAGGATCCTGCAGAAGAATCCTGCTCCTTCCCCCGCTTCTTCGCCGTCACGCGAACGCGAAGACGGGGAACGTTTCTCTTGTGATTTTCCATCCCGACTCTGACTCCGCTGCGGCCGCTCTTCCGACTGATGGGCGGGGAAAGATATCGAGGATATGGTAGGCGGGAGAACCGCCGGGAGCTAGGGTTAGGGTTTAGAAGAGCTCTCTCATGGCAACAGCAGTAGAGAAACAAGTAAGAACAGGCCTCAGATAATCAGATCCGGTTTTCTGTCCGCTTCGCTAATGAGTTCAAATTGAATAGGCTTTATGAACTTTTTAATTCCATGTTAACTGCGAAGGCGGATGAGATTTGTTCCGCCTGAAATTCAAACAGGTTTGAAATTCAACACGTGCAGTCGTGCAGATATTAAGAACAGCATATTCGATATAATATTCAAAATTAAGGAAATATTTTCTTTATTTTATTTTTTAAAAATTATGTTTAAAGGGTAAGTTAGGATCAAAATATATTTGCTATAGGCTATCAATATAATATTCAAAGTAAAAGAAATATATATATCAAATATATATCAATGACACATGGTAATGAGATGTGCCAAGAGAGAGGGAAATTATTCGGTGCGGTCGAGTCGTCAAGGCGTCGGGGTGCAACGTGGCATTTTTGTTTGGCGTTCGAATGTAGAGCTACATCAAGTGTCTGCACAGAATAATTTCCCCAAAAGAGGATATACTATGTGATATAATATCAGCTAGCCATAAAGACAACATCCATGGGGCCAACCTATCTATATATGTTAATGTGAGTCATTTCATGTACACATGCAAATATTCAATTCAGGCTTCACAGAGGGATGGTAGCATGAGTATGTTCTAATGATAGCCTATATTTGGCTTACATTGGAGAGGATCAGAGAGTGCTTAAAATTAATAAGCATGCATATTAGAGACTCTGTCATCATAAATTATTCTACATCATAAGGATATATATAAAAAAAAGCCATTAAATAACTCTAAAGGACCCACACCATTTACGAGATGGCCCAATGTAGGCTCTGTCACGACCCAACCCGACCGGAACGAATCCCTTCGCATCGGGCCGCGACAAATATTGAAAATCCAGGATCTAGTTTTGGAATCTCAATGGATTCTGACCCTTTATGTCTCTCTTGTGCTTACAGCACCAGAACTTGTCAGATATACATAATTTCAGATCAAATCAGACTTTTCAGATTTCTCTGACACAGACTGAATCTTGAAGGATTCTGGCCTCTTATAACTCCCTTCTGATAGCATATTAACATATCAATTCATTTAATTCAGGAAATCAGATTACGTCAGAAAAATCGTCAGCGGCATAACGGTAGTATACGAAATTTCCACAGAATTCACAAATTCAAAGATTTATCAAATTACCACAGATAGTACAAAACATCAATATAAGACTTTCATTGTACTGAAGCAACATATATCAACATCCATATACTTCGTTATTCGATTAAAACACCGCAGAATTCAAAATACCCGATAAAAATCTTCCAGAAAATACTCAAAACGTGCAAAGTTATAATCTCTATAACATACCAAAAGTTACGCGGTAAAATTTTACTGGTGCGAAGTTATACCCATTTTTCGCTAATGGAAAACGAATTTGAAACAGAAAATCCGTCAAAAATCACATTTCTAACAATTGAGAAAGGCGGAATGTGTCTTACCTCGAGGCGATCAACTTTCCCAACTACGGCGGCGGATGAAAAAGGACCGAAGTCGCCCAAAACGCGGATTTTCTTCGTCTCCCTTCGTTTTTCTCTCTCCTCAGCTTTCTCTCTCTTAAAAAATGACACTATTCAGATATTTATCAAACAGGATCGTCCAGGACGATGTCTCGATCGTCCCGGGACAATCTCCTCTAGATTGCCATCGTGCAGACGAAAATTAATTCCAATTTGTTTTGTCCCTGGACGATGCTCTCTGTTCGATTGGTCCCGATGATCCCAGGTTCGTCCAGACGAACCATACAGATTTTCAACATTTTCTTCAGTTCGTCCAAACGGTTTGTCCTGATGATTCCAGGTTCGTCCGGACTAACAGCACAAAAAAAAAAATCAAACATAAATTGAAAATTTAAGGATTTCACAGACTCCATATCACTGCACAACAAAGACTAATACTATACTATATAGACTACATCACAGGAATTATGATGTTATATATAATCTTTATTTTATTCCCAATTTATTTCAATTTGTGATTGATATTGTTTGTACTATGAATCATCACTATAATGTTACTTTTTTCTTGTCAAGGTGATGCTCCAACTAACAAATTGATATAAATTGTATGTCTTGGCTTCAACATTATTTGAAAAAGGTTCTTTAAAAACATGTGAATATAATGTATGATTTAACAATCAAAAGTGAAATATTCTACTTTATAATAATTTTATGGAGTGTATAATGACTACTACATCATCCTAGCAACACAATCAAAAGAATGGGAAGATAAAATTAATTATATAGCCAACACATCAAGAATCAAAATGCAACATGAACATTAAAATATGAACATCTTTTATAAATTCTTCATGAGCTTTTGTTCATAATGCCTCAGTCATTCAATTTTCTCTTATCTCTCTTCTATACATATTCAACTCTGTAAATGATTCCATGTGATGGTGTGACTAGATCTACAACATAAGTTAAACTCTCTTTGAATTTCTTGCTAGTCCTCGCCATCTAAGAACTAGTTCTTGTGATCAAGATGTGGTATTTAAAGAAGATGCAAGTATATATTGTAACAGTCCAAAGTCTTAACTATCAAGATATTGTCCATTTTGGCTTAAGAGTCTCACGATTTTGTCATATTAGTATAACTTCCCAGGAGGTCGTCTATCCCAAGATTTCTTCGAGATGAGCACGCTTAACTGCAAAATTTCTTAAATGAAATTCCAATCATTGCACTAAAATGCAGCTCGATGTTTAAAAGTTTAGCTTCTTTTTATTTAAGGGGTTTCGCAATCTCCACCACTTAAGTAACTGACATCCTCGTCAGTATTTTTATCTCATAATAATCCACTATGTAAATAATATTCTAGAGGCGACTTCTATAAGTTCAAGTGGTGACTCCCACCACATAGCACTCTGTCACATTTAGAATTCAAGAGGTGACTGCCATGACATAACACTCTATCTTATATGGTACTTGTTGCGTCCTGGAATATTCGCGGCGGTAGAGAAATATATAGTTTAACGTCTTAGCGTTGTACGAAGATCCAGCACACAATCAGATAAGTGAGAGGGTGTAGCGTTCATAAGAGACACCAAAGTTTTTACGTGGAAAACCCCTGAAAAAAGGGGGAAAAACCACGGGGCCTGGCCCGGTTTGAATGAATCCACTAGTATTTGTAGTCGATTACAAATGAGGCCCTTCCTTAGGAGAAGGCCTTGGATTGATGTAGCAAATGTACATCATATAGATTGCATTACATGGTAAGAGTTACATATACAGGTTTGTTTGGCCTGAAGGACCGTGGTCGGCAGGAGACCGGAGTCGGCAGGAGACCGGGGTCAGAAAGACCGTTGCCTGTTGATGGAGGTCGGAAGGACCATAGTAGGCGACAAAGGCCTGAAGAACTGTAGTCGGCAGGAGACCGTAGTCGGCCGGAGACCGTAGTCGGCAGGAGACCGTAGTCGGCCGGAGACCGTAGTCGGAAGGAGACCGTAGTCGGCAGGAGACCGTAGTCGGCCGAGAGACCGTAGTCCGCAGGAGACCGTAGTCGGCAGGAGACCGTAGTCGGCCGGGGACCGTTGTCTGGTTATGGAGGTCGGACGGACCGTATTAGGCGACAGTGGTCAGAAAGACCGTAGGCGGTAGGAGATAAGGAGTCAGGTGTTAGTCCCAGTGTCGCTTGGAAAATCGGATGTTGATGGTCTGGCCTTGAGTAGGACGTCGGGTCTTAAGCAGGACGTCAGGTCTTCAGCAGGACGTCGGGACTTAACTTCAGGCCTTGAACAAGGCGTCGGGTCTTTGGCAGGAAGTAGGGACTGAGTGTCAGGCCTTGAACAAGACGTCGGGTCTTTGGCAGGATGTAGGGACTGAGTGTCGGGCCTTGAACAAGACGTCGGGTCTTTGGCAGGACGTCGGGGATGAACGTCGGGCCTTAAGGTGGTGGTCCGGCGAGGTTTTGTGGTGGTCCGGCGAGGTTCCTGCGGTGGTCCGGCGGTGGTCCGACGAGATTCCTGCGGTGGTCCGGCGGTGGTCCGGCGAGATTCTGCGGTGGTCGGGCGGTGGTCCGGCGGCTGTCGAGGAGGAACTCCTTCCTTCTCTTCTCTTCTTCTCTCTCTTGCTTGGCCCCCCTCTTGTGAAGAATGAGGGCTCTATTTATAGATTTTCTGGAGTGGCATGGCCCGTAAATAGGCGTGAGATCAGGGGCGAATAGGGAGTGGTCCAATGGACGGCCGATATTGAATCCTACAATCATGCACCGTTCATTGGACATTTGAAGGCCTTAGTGATGTCGGAATTCAGTGATCTTGGGCTCGTTGGATTCGTCTCGTCGAGCCCTTCGATTCGAGTATAAGCTCGTCAAAATCGGAGTCTGTTTGGTAACTCAAATAGTGGTTTGAACCTTCCAACAGCGCTTTGGATCCATGATTTGGACCCATTTGGGCTCGGATTGGGTTGATCTTGGTGTCGTTGGGTTCGTATTTCCGAGACGCTCAGTTTGATTGTAAGCTCGCTGAAAAAGGAGTTCGGGTTCTCCCATAATTAATTTTTGAAGTTTCCAACTAGCTTTTGCCTCGAGATTCGTGCCCGATCAAGCTAATTTTGCATGACGTATCAGTTGCCCCCCTATTTTCGGATGTTGAAGCTCCAGCAATCCGAAAATATATGTGTCGACAATTTGTTTTAGGCGAAACGCAAAAAATTGCATCCCAAAAATTAAATGTTTGCTCAAACATGATCGTAGAGGCCCTATTGAGTTCCGAAAGTGTCAAAATTGAGTCCGGGACGTCGAAAAACGTGTCCGGGGACCCCAAAAATGTCTGAATCGGACCGTCCGGGCCGAAAATTGGGCCCGGACATGTGTTGGCGGCCGAACCGGCCGGCCGGCCGGCCGGCCGCCGCCTGCCGCCGCCGCACGCCGGCAGCGGCCCGCGCCCCCCGCGCGCGAAACGGCGCGACCGCGCGCGCGCTGTACCGTGCGGTTAACTGTGCGGTTTGAATTTTTTTTTTTTTTTTTTTTTTTTTTTTTTTTTTTTTTTTGGGGCCACAAGGATTTAAAAAATCCGAAAAAATCCCAGAAAAATCCAAAAAATTCCGAAAAAAATTCTGGAAAATTCAGAAAAATTCAAATTTTTTGAGAATTCTAGAAAACTCTAGAAACTTCCTATCTTCACTCACAGAAACTATAAATAGGCCCCATAGGCCTTTAGAAAAATTGTCCTTCTCCTCTTCTCTTTCTTTTCTTCTCTTCTCCTTCTCTTTTCTTCTTTTCTTCTTCTCTTCTCCTTCTCTGTCCCTTCCTTTCTATTGAGGCCTTCCCTCGATTTTTCGAGGCCCCTCTCTTGGCAAGGAAGCCCGGAGATTTCCCCTCCTTCTCTTCTCCCTCTGTCCTTTCTATTGAGGCCTTCCCTCGATTTTTCGAGGCCCCTCTCTTGGCAAGGAAGTCCGGAGATTTCCCCTCCTTCTCTTCTCCCTCTGTCCTTTCTATTGAGGCCTTCCCTCGATTTTTCGAGGCCCCTCTCTTGGCAAGGAAGTTCGGAGATTTTTCCTCATTCTCTTCTCCCTCTGTCCTTTCTATTGAGGCCTTCCCTCGATTTTTCGAGGCCCCTCTCTTGGCAAGGAAGTTCGGAGATTTTCCCTCATTCTCTTCTCCCTCTGTCCTTTCTATTGAGGCCTTCCCTCGATTTTTCGAGGCCCCTCTCTTGGCAAGGAAGTTCGGAGATTTCCCCTCCTTCTCTTCTCCCTATGTCCTTTCCATTGAGGCCTTCCCTCGATTTTTCGAGGCCCCTCTCTTGGCAAGGAAGTCCGGAGATTTCCCCTCCTTCTCTCTTTTCTTCGAGAGATCTTGTGGAGTTCCAATGTTTGGTGGTTGTCAATGGAGGTCGGATAGACCGTTGTAAGGAGAGAGGTTGCAATGACGGGCAAACTTCCAGCATCGGGGAGAAGTATGATGACAGGCATGAATTCAACATCGGGTAGTCGTACAGCGTCGGGTAGAAGACCGACGAAAGTCTATTAACTGGTAGAAGTCCGACACCTGGTAGAAGTACGAAGTCGGGTAGAGGTGCAGCTTCGGATAGAATACCGCCAAAGGTTTGTCGACGGGCAGAAGTTCGACGACAAGTAGAAGTCCGCTGACGAGCAGAAGTCCGACAACAGGGAGAAGTCCGACGTCATGTAGAAGTACGGCCTGGGGCAGAACACCGATGAAAGTTCGTCGACGGGCAGAAGTTCGACGACGAGTAGAAGTCCGCTGACGAGCAGAAGTTCGACGACAAGGAGAAGTCCGACGTCGCGTAGAAGTACGGCCTCGGGCAGAAGACCGATGAAAGTTCGTCGATGGGCAGAAGTCCGACGACGAGTAGAAGTCCGCTGATGAGCAGAAGTTTGACGACAGGGAGAAGTCCGACGTCGTGTAGAAGTATGGCCTCGGGCAGAAGTCTGATAAAAGTTCATCGACAGGCAGAAGTCTGACGACGAGTAGAAGTCTGCTGATGAGAAGAAGTTCGACGACAAGGTGAAATCCGACGTCGTGTAGAAGTACAGCCTCTGGCAGAAGACCGATGAAAGTTCATCGACGGGCAGAAGTCCGACGACGAGTAGAAGTCCGCTGACGAGCAGAAGTTCGACGACAAGGTAAAATCCGACGTCGTGTAGAAGTACGGCCTCTGGCAGAAGACCGATGAAAGTTCGTCGATGGGCAGAAGTCCGACGACGAGTAGAAGTCCGCTGATGAGCAGAAGTTTGACGACAGGGAGAAGTCCGACGTCGTGTAGAAGTATGGCCTCGGGCAGAAGTCTGATAAAAGTTCATCGACAGGCAGAAGTCTGACGACGAGTAGAAGTCTGCTGATGAGAAGAAGTTCGACGACAAGGTGAAATCCGACGTCGTGTAGAAGTACAGCCTCTGGCAGAAGACCGATGAAAGTTCATCGACGGGCAGAAGTCCGACGACGAGTAGAAGTCCGCTGACGAGCAGAAGTTCGACGACAAGGTAAAATCCGACGTCGTGTAGAAGTACGGCCTCTGGCAGAAGACCGATGAAAGTTTATCGACGGGCAGAAGTTCGCTGACGAGCAGAAGTCCTACGACGGGGAGAAGTCCGCTGACGAGCAGAAGTTCGACGTCGGGTAGAAGTATGGCCTCTGGCAGAAGATCGATGAAAGTTCGTCGACAGGCAGAAGTCTGACGACGAGTAGAAGTCCGCTGATGAGCAGAAGTTCTACGACGGGGAGAAGTCCACTGACGAGCAGAAGTCCGACGTCAGGCAGAAGTCTGCTGACGAGCAGAAGTTCGACGTTGGGCAGAAGTCTGCTGACGAGTAGAAGTTCGACGTCGGGTAGAAGTATGGCCTCTGGCAGAAGACCGATGAAAGTTCGTCGACAGGCAGAAGTCTGACGACGAGTAGAAGTCCGCTGATGAGCAGAAGTTTGACGACAAGGTGAAATCCGACGTCGTGTAGAAGTACGGCCTCTGGCAGAAGACCGATGAAAGTTCATCGACGGGCAGAAGTCCGACGACGAGTAGAAGTCCACTGACAAGCAGAAGTTTGATGACAAGGTGAAGTCCGACGTCATGTAGAAGTCCTCTGACTAGCAGAAGTCCTACGTCAGGTAGAAGTCTGCTGACGAGCAGAAGTCCGACGTCAAGGAGAAGTCCATTGAGGAGCAAAAGTCCAACGTCGGGTATTAGTCCGACAATAGGAAGAATTCCGGTGCCAAGTATTAGTCCGTCGAAAGTCCTGCAAGGCAAAAGTTCAGCGATAGGAGAAAATTCAAAATCGTGTAGAATTTTAACATTGTGGAGAAGTCAGATAGAAGTCCATTGACGACATTCTGGCGACGTTTAACCAATGATGTGAGACTTTTCCGAGGTTGTATGCCGGAGCCCTGCTCGACGACGTTAACCTGTGTGGAAGAGGTCGGGAGAATCCACTAAGGATGTGAGACCTTTCCGAGGTTGTATGTCGGAGCCCTGCTCGACGACGTTAACCTGTGTGGAAGAGGTCGGGAGAATCCACCAAGGATGTGAGACCTTTCCGAGGTTGTATGTCAGAGCCTTTGCTCGACGACGTTAACCTGTGTGGAAGAGGTCGGGAGAATCCACCAAGGATGTGAGACCTTTCCGAGGTTGTATGTCGGAGCCTTGCTCGACGACGTTAACCTGTGTGGAAGAGGTCGGGAGAATCCACTAAGGATGTGAGACCTTTTCGAGGTTGTATGTCGGAGCCCTGCTCGATGACGTTAACCTGTGTGGAAGAGGTCGGGAGAATCCACCAAGGATGTGAGACCTTTCCGAGGTTGTATGTCGGAGCCTTTGCTCGACGACGTTAACCTGTGTGGAAGAGGTCGGGAGAATCCACCAAGGATGTGAGACCTTTCCGAGGTTGTATGTCGGAGCCTTTGCTCGACGACGTTAACCTGTGTGGAAGAGGTCGGGAGAATCCACCAAGGATGTGAGACCTTTCCGAGGTTGTATGCCGGAGCCATGCTTGACGACGTTAACCTGTGTGGAAGAGGTCGGGAGAATCCACCAAGGATGTGAGACCTTTCCGAGGTTGTATGCCGGAGCCATGCTTGACGACGTTAACCTGTGTGGAAGAGGCCGGGAGAATCCATTAAGGATGTGAGACCTTTCCGAGGTTGTATGCCGGAGCCCTGCTCGACGACGTTAACCTGTGTGGAAGAGGCCGGGAGAATCCACTAAGGATGTGAGACCTTTCCGAGGTTGTATGCCGGAGCCATGCTCGACGACGTTAACCTGTGTGGAAGAGGCCGGGAGAATCCATTAAGGATGTGAGACCTTTCCGAGGTTGTATGCCGGAGCCCTGCTCGACGACGTTAACCTGTGTGGAAGAGATCGGGAGAATCCACTAAGGATGTTAGACCTTTCCGAGGTTGTATGTCGGAGCCCTGCTCGATGACGTTAACCTGTGTGGAAGAGGTCGAATCGGATCCCCCTGGGATCGATTTTGCTTTGATTGGGAGAGGGGGCGAATGCCGCGTATATCCCGAATCAAAGATAATGAGGGGTCTATCTTTAGACCATTACTACCTTTTTAAGGTTGAGATCAGGACCTTGTCCAAGGAGTATGAGTCCTGTAGGGGACTGCATGAAACTTAGAAGTGATAGAAAGTATCCTTGCATTTGCTTGGATTTTTCTGAAATATCATCTTGATGTTGGAAGTATTGAAGGATCTTTTTGACCAGAATTGGGGTCAAAGTTTCCCCCCAGTCCGCATTTGATGCAACAATGACTGATGTCAGGAAGTTGATAAGAGCGATCTTTTGAGATTGGAGCAAAAGTTGCCCCCCAGTCGGGAATCACTTTCCCACAGACGGCGCCAAACTGTTGCGTCCTGGAATATTCGCGGCGGTAGAGAAATATATAGTTTAACGTCTTAGCGTTGTACGAAGATCCAGCACACAATCAGATAAGTGAGAGGGTGTAGCGTTCATAAGAGACACCAAAGTTTTTACGTGGAAAACCCCTGAAAAAAGGGGGAAAAACCACGGGGCCTGGCCCGGTTTGAATGAATCCACTAGTATTTGTAGTCGATTACAAATGAGGCCCTTCCTTAGGAGAAGGCCTTGGATTGATGTAGCAAATGTACATCATATAGATTGCATTACATGGTAAGAGTTACATATACAGGTTTGTTTGGCCTGAAGGACCGTGGTCGGCAGGAGACCGGAGTCGGCAGGAGACCGGGGTCAGAAAGACCGTTGCCTGTTGATGGAGGTCGGAAGGACCATAGTAGGCGACAAAGGCCTGAAGAACTGTAGTCGGCAGGAGACCGTAGTCGGCCGGAGACCGTAGTCGGCAGGAGACCGTAGTCGGCCGGAGACCGTAGTCGGAAGGAGACCGTAGTCGGCAGGAGACCGTAGTCGGCCGGAGACCGTAGTCCGCAGGAGACCGTAGTCGGCAGGAGACCGTAGTCGGCCGGCCGGGGACCGTTGTCTGGTTATGGAGGTCGGACGGACCGTATTAGGCGACAGTGGTCAGAAAGACCGTAGGCGGTAGGAGATAAGGAGTCAGGTGTTAGTCCCAGTGTCGCTTGGAAAATCGGATGTTGATGGTCTGGCCTTGAGTAGGACGTCGGGTCTTAAGCAGGACGTCAGGTCTTCAGCAGGACGTCGGGACTTAACTTCAGGCCTTGAACAAGGCGTCGGGTCTTTGGCAGGAAGTAGGGACTGAGTGTCAGGCCTTGAACAAGACGTCGGGTCTTTGGCAGGATGTAGGGACTGAGTGTCGGGCCTTGAACAAGACGTCGGGTCTTTGGCAGGACGTCGGGGATGAACGTCGGGCCTTAAGGTGGTGGTCCGGCGAGGTTTTGTGGTGGTCCGGCGAGGTTCCTGCGGTGGTCCGGCGGTGGTCCGACGAGATTCCTGCGGTGGTCCGGCGGTGGTCCGGCGAGATTCTGCGGTGGTCGGGCGGTGGTCCGGCGGCTGTCGAGGAGGAACTCCTTCCTTCTCTTCTCTTCTTCTCTCTCTTGCTTGGCCCCCCTCTTGTGAAGAATGAGGGCTCTATTTATAGATTTTCTGGAGTGGCATGGCCCGTAAATAGGCGTGAGATCAGGGGCGAATAGGGAGTGGTCCAATGGACGGCCGATATTGAATCCTACAATCATGCACCGTTCATTGGACATTTGAAGGCCTTAGTGATGTCGGAATTCAGTGATCTTGGGCTCGTTGGATTCGTCTCGTCGAGCCCTTCGATTCGAGTATAAGCTCGTCAAAATCGGAGTCTGTTTGGTAACTCAAATAGTGGTTTGAACCTTCCAACAGCGCTTTGGATCCATGATTTGGACCCATTTGGGCTCGGATTGGGTTGATCTTGGTGTCGTTGGGTTCGTATTTCCGAGACGCTCAGTTTGATTGTAAGCTCGCTGAAAAAGGAGTTCGGGTTCTCCCATAATTAATTTTTGAAGTTTCCAACTAGCTTTTGCCTCGAGATTCGTGCCCGATCAAGCTAATTTTGCATGACGTATCAGTACTTAATTCTCATCTTACGGCTGATGTATTTCTCTAATATTATTTGTAACAGTCTAAACTCTTATCTATCAAGATATTATCTGCTTTGGCCTAAGGCCTCACAGTTTTGTTATGTTGGTGTGACTTCCCAACAAGAGATCACTCATCCTAAAAAACCAAATGACATGTTATCTCAACAAACCTTTTATGAACAAATATCCAATTAGGTTCGGTAATACAATCACCACCAATGTCTTTATTCTTCATCAACACCTTTGAATGTAATAATATTCACAATTTGCCATGCTTTCGTGACCATCAATATTTATAACATCGAGTGATCTAATTTGTTAGCTCATTTGAGACTCGAGCAAGCTTTAGTGGATGCCACTAGTAATAAAAGTTCTTTGATACCAAATATTACATATCTTTATATTGCATAGGATAAATTCAAATCTACAAATTTTGATTATAATTAGACCTGTCAATATTGGACCCGACCCGAAAACCCGACCCGAACCCGACCCGAAAATTTTGGGTTCGGGACCTCGGGTTAGAGATTTCGACCCGTTTGTAAAACCGGGTCGGGTTCGGGTTGACCCGGAAACCCGAAATCGACCCGGTTTGACCCGTTTTTAATTAATTTTGGAGGATTTTAATGAATTTTTATGAAATAAGTAAATAATATTTCAAAAAATTATAAATATTATTGCTCAAATTAAATTAATCTTGATTTATTTTAAATTAATTGAAGTAAATCTACCCTTAATTTGATTTAAATTTAAATAAAATGAATTAAATAAAAAAATTTTAATTAAATATACCCGAAGCGGGTCGGGTCGGGTTGACCCGGACCCGAAGCGGGTCGGGTTCGGGTTCGGAAAACCGACCCGTTTGCAAAAACGGATCGGGTCGGGTCGGGTTGAACAGTGTCGGGTCAATTTCGGGTTGGACCCGAACCCGACCCGTGACCCGTTTTTGACAGGTCTAATTATAATATATCAAATCTACAAAATTTAATATAATGAATGTTGGGCTGAACTATGATCTGACCAAATTTTGAACAAATTGATTTAATTAAAAATATTGATTTAACAATAGATTGCAAAATTTGTGTTCATCACACGTAAATGAATTTGTATAAATTTTAAATATATTTTTCATCTTGAACTAGCTTTATTTTAAAAAAGAAAAATTATAAAAAATTGATATAAATAATTATTATATTTTCAATTCCAAAAAATAGTTAAGCTCCGGCTGAAAATTTAACAAAAAAAAAAGAGCTAGTCTCCATTTGATGGAAAAAATTAAAAAATTTGATTCAATTTAAATAACTATATTAATATGAGTCATATATATTATTTTTCAACAGCAGCTCTGACATGGCTGCACTATATTAATATGAGTCATATATTACAAATAATGCCCTTCTTATAATTAGGGGTGTCAATTTTTGACACGACACAAAACACGACCCGAAGCCGACCCGAAAAAATCCGGGTTCGGGTCAACCTAAACCTGAAACGGGTCGGGTTCGGGTTGAAGAAATCAACCCGTTTTAAAAATCAGGTCGGGTTCGAGTTGACACGGAAACACGAAATTGACCCGAAAGTGACACGAAAACTCATATTTGACCCGAAAATCCGAGTTTGACCCGTTTTTGACCCGAAAAACGAAGATTGACCCGATTTTGACCCGAAAAATAGCAATTTTGGGTCAATTCCGTGTCATTCGTGTCGGGTCGGGTTGACCCGGACCCGAATCAGGTCGGGTTCGGGTCCGGAAACCTGACCCGTTTTTAAAAACGGGTCGGGTTCGGGTTGACCCGAACAGTGCCGGGTCAGTTCCGGGTTCGACCCGAACCCGACCCGTTGACCCGAATTGACACCCCTACTTATAACCCACCCTTTATATCTCTTAAGTTTTTTCTAAAATAGCTTTCTAGCTACTAAAAAAAATTTTAGCATTAAAAAGTTGCTTTAGGCTTCATTTGGGGCAGTTTTCTTAATATTTTTTAAAATAATTTTTTAGTATAAAAATTTTTAAATTAATAAATTGTGATACTAAAAATTGTTTTAGAAAATAGTAAAAAAGCTGTCTCAAATGAGATCTTAGTTTAAAGAGTATTTGTACATAAAATTTATTTTAAAAGTAGTAAGAAAGCTACCCAACAAAGCCTTAATTGCTTAATTTAAAGGAGATTAGATTTTTTTTTTTTTTTTGCCTTGGAGAATATATATTTAAGAAAACTTGTAAATAGTGTTTAACCAGCTCTCAAAGCACTCACTAATTATGTATAAAAGGGGTAGCTTGCAGCAGAATCCCAAAGAAGATAAAAATTATGTAATGCTTTGAGATTGCAACTAAGACAAGTCAAATTCTTAAATGGTGGTGATTGGATTACCTATAAATACTATTTATATAGAATATTAACTTCAATATTATATAATATTTTAAGTGCAATGAGGAAGAACTCTTAAACGCTGATATATTTTTTTGTTTAATAATTAAACTTATGCTCAAACCCTCAAATTAAGGCTTCGTTTGAGACGGCTTTCTTACTGCTTCTTAAAACAAAGTACTAAAACACTGTTTTAAGAAGCAGTAAGAAAGCCGTCCCAAATAAAGTCTAAGCTTGTTTGTGATAGAACACTTTTACGACGGTGATCATGGGCGGATCCACCCTAGTCTTAGGGTGGGCAAATGCCCACCCTAAAATTTTTTTTTTAATATTTATAGGAGATTTTTTGGAATATTTTGAGTATTTTAGGCATTTTGCCCCCCCTTAAAAATATTTTTTGCCCTAATTTTATCAATCCTAGGCATTTTTGTCCATCCCCACCAAAAAAAATTTTTTTGCCCACCCTGAGAAAAGAAGCTGGATCCGCCCCTGACGATGATTGTATCTTGAAAAGTTATGTGAATGGGATAAAATAGCGAAACCAATGAATTATTCATCACTTATGATTGCAAGTAGAGAGCCCTATCGATTAAATGTGTCACTTAATTATGCTCTTTTAATCAAAACAACTTAAAAAAAAAGTTGCTTTTTCATAATAATTTTATAATCAACTTTATAAATTGTTATAACTATCCCAAATAGACACTAGGCTTAATTTGTGACAGTTTTTTTGCTATCATATTTTTACTACTTTCAAAAAACTTTTTATCTCAGAGACAATGATTTAAATTAAGCGAAATAAATTTTAAATCGAGCTTTAATTTGAACTTTTTATTTTTGGGGGAATTTAGATCATTTAAGGCAAACTCATAGATATAATGTGTGCACAAAGACTCGAATTCAAGACCTTTTAGTTGGAAGCCTAAGTTCTCAATCAATAGGATGTGTCCTTAATTTGAACTTGATTCAAACATAGATTGAACTTGCAGTCGTTGGAGTAGGCATTGCAGGACTATGATATACTAAAACTTATGGTGATGTGACTTCGCTGGGGGCTCACGGTCAAGACCATCCAAGGTCATTAGGTCTTGCAAATGAGATCGATGAACGTCATTTGCGCTGATATTGTGGACCTAGTGTAACACCCACGATGCGATGCAATTTTTTTAGGGGCTAGGCCTCATAGATGGGAACAATTACAAAGCTGGCTGGAGCTTGCACCCCCATTTGAATACAGATTTTATGCAGGATTTGAGCTGGATTTGGCGAAGAAGTGAAGAAAGATGGCTACCTTCTCATTGAGCAAGTGATGGGACTATCATACTCCGCAGGATCACCATACACCTTGGCATTCTCCACTACCGCAGCATTGCCTCCTTTTTCCTGACTTTCTGTTTTAAGTTCTGCTAAGCACGTTCTGCTATTTTCCCTTTTTCTTATTTTTAGTCATAGCAATTATAGTAGCTGGAGGAGTATATGATCCTCAGAGAATGATCATATTGGCAGAGAAAACATATATTAAAGTTAGTATTACTACTATCCCTGTTCCATTGGTTTTTTCTGCTTAACCCTCTTGCAGGTTCTTCTCTCTGGTACTCCTCCGCTGAAGGCCCCAGCTCCGGCATTCGTTTGCGGAAGGTACATCAGCAAGCACCTGTTATCGTCGTTACTTTCGATCGAACAAATATACGGCGAGGAAGTGGGATTTTGGATCCGACAGGAAGGAACGTCGTTGAAGGAGGCGAAGAAGTTATTTAGTAACACATTTGGCGAAGGATCGAGAAAACAACGAAACAGCTGAGAAGGGAAAAGCAAACATAGCCTATTCCTTTATTTTATTTTATTTTTTTGGAGAAAAACTTAAATATTTATTCAAATAAGTTAAATGTTCATATTAGAATTATTATTTATTTTTTGAATATATTATTGTACTATTAAAATATATTTATATTTATTTAATTATATTTAGGGCTCTTGATTAATATTTTTATGTAATTTAAATTTTTATGTTAACATCTCTATTTTTTTTTTATGCCGATGTCAATATAAAGTCTGAATAAAAAATATTGAAAATAACTTTAAATTTGATAATTTGTGCCCCTCCAATTTTTTTTTTTTTTAAATCTTCCACTAGACTTGGATGGGTATCTGAACGAGAATGAGAACTTGACTCTGGCAGCTCGTTGTGAATGGAAACTAAGGACGGACAACGTTAACGAGCTTCTAGGGAAGGAATTGTAGAACTGAACATGTGAAGGAATGTTTGGATAAGATTTTAACTTTGGATATATAATATATATATATATATATATATATATATATATATATATATATATATATATATATAACCATTCGTCAGCTCGGCCTCTTCACAGACTGGCGACGAAGAGATTGGTGGGAAGTTACCTTCTGAGAACTCACAAGGAAGGCGCCATTAATTCCAATTTCCAACCTCTTTGCCCTGACTGCTTTTATATTATCCTTCCGCCGAGTTCTCTCTCTTTCCTTTAATTTCTTCTTTCTTCTCATATTTCTGAACAAAAATGAACAAAATATAGGCGGAGATGCTTCAGGCTCCAGCTTCTTTTATATATCCTCTCTGTCATGATGTCATCTGGTAAAGATGAGGATGGCTATCCACCTCCGGTTCATAGCATTTGTTCACGTCATATGTAACGAGCAACTTATAAGTTGGGCTGAGTGGAAGGAAAGATTATTTTGTGCGGCGTCCGGACGCATTTGGATGCGAGTCAGGATGCATTACGTTATCAGATCAATGCATCTGGTGATGTGATGCATCCGAATTAGCCTCCATACACTGCACAGAATGATCTCTGGAGTTAGGGCTGTCAATATTTGACCGGACCCGACCCGAAAAATCCAGGTTGGACCCGACCCGATTTCAAAACGGGTCGAGTTCGTCGGGTCAACCCGAAAACCCGTTTAATTTAAAAATTTTGAATTCCCGCCCGCTGCCTCGCGCGCCCCGCTGCCCGGCGCCCGCTGCCCGGCGCCCGCTGCCCCGCGCCGTCTTCCCGCGCCGTCTGCCCGCGCCCACTGCCCCACGCCCGCTGCCTCAGGCGCGCTGCCCCGCGCGCCCGCTGCCCCGCGCCCGCCCCCTCGACCACCGTCCGCCCACCGCCATTCTGCCGTTCCGGCGCTGGCAGAACCCAAATCCGGGTCGGGTTGGGTCAACCCAGCAACCCGACAGATCGGGTCCGGGTCAGACTTTTCGACCCGTTTACATATCCGGGTCAGATTAGGGTTGACCCGTTTGAACCCCAGGTCAGTTCAACCCAACCCGAAATCCGGTTTTGACACCCCTATATGGAGTGAAAATTTCATATAAGATGTCAAACCAAGCAACAGATGGAGTGAGGTTGGCCACATAGCAATTTTTTTTTTTTTTTTATTTCAGATAATTGAACCTCTAATATTCTTTTGCTTTAAAGGTCAATAGATATACAATTTAATTAGATGATCAAGAATGAAGAGAATGTAGGAATAAATAGAGCAAGCTAGTGTGTTTGAACTTTGAACTCTGAGTTTTATCCACTTCAATCACTATTCGCAAGAGGCTCAGATATTTTCTAATTTAATAACTATTATGCCATGCTAGGGGTGCAAACACGTGGAGTCGAGTATCTATATATAATTGACTGAGTTCAAATTCAAGTACTCATTTTAAAATTAATAGGCTCGAGCTTGACTTAATTACTCAAATTTGTTTGAAAAGCGCTAACTTGACTCGAGAAGTAATTAAAAATAATTCATATTTATTATTATTCTAAAATTAATTTTGAAATATATTTTAATTTAAAAGAACAACTCAATAAGCTTATAAGCCTAACCAGGTTGAGCTCAATCATGAGTATAAGCTCTAATTCAAACTCGTGGCAGAATAAGCTAGTCTCGTTAGCTCTTTAATCAGTCCACTTCGAGCTAGCTTGCAAATCGACTATGCTTACTTAGGCTTCATTTGGAGCATATTTCTTAAGCTTTTTAAAATAGTTTTTTAGTATAAAATTTTTTTAAACTATAAACTTTTTTACAAAAAACATTTTAAAAATAGTAAAAAGTCATCCCAAACAAAACTTTAGTCGCTTACTCCGCTATGCCATGCTTTTTTTTTTTTTCTTGAAAAAGTTGATGGTCAAAATATAAATTTAATATAAATAAATCTCAAAATTATGACATTAACTTAAAAAAATAGCAATTATATTAAAAAAACCCTCAAACAAATATTAATATCATAATTTTCCACTTTATCTTAACCCTAAACACCTCATCCCCTCTACAAATTGTTGTACTGGTTTGGCTATCACTATTATGTAAATGCGCGCTCTATTTGAATAGTTTGTATATAGAACACATTTGTAGTATAATAAACTTCTAGAAGGTGATTGATGTCTAAGCATAGGTCTCTAATATAGCATTAGGTGGTTGTGCTAGTTGTTTTATTTTCTTTACAAGTGGTATCTGAAATTATTTTTTTGGGATAAAATTTTATAAATGCTCAATTTGCAAATAAATTTTTTAAAATTACGATCGAGATCCTGTCAAAAGATCAGGTTGGGTGATTGATTCATTTCTTCCACACACAACAATTTGGTATCAGAACTATTTATTTTAAAAAATTATTTGCAAAATGTCTTCTACAAAGTTTGATGGAAAGAAAGATTTCAATTTGTGGGTGGTTGATTAATTTCTTCCACGCACAATAATTTGGGTTCCAACTGACAATCACAACTTGTAATTTTTCGTTTATTTAATGCGGCCCCTCTGTGCCCCCTCCTCCCTAATAGTGCATCGCTAATATTGACGTCGCACTGTTCACGGACGAGATAAAACTCAAAAATGAGTTTCGATTTGTCATTCTGGTGAAGGCTCACGGGAACTACAAACGGGCGAACGACGTTCTGTTCACATACACCTCACATATGCAGGCATCCAATCCAACACCTCTTGATTTATAGCCAAAGCTTCCAACCAATAGGTCAAGGCAAGCTGAGTCTAAAGCAAAATTCAAAACGTCGTTTGGCAACGCTGAGACCCATCGTTACTAACAAGGTTAACACTTGTCGTTGCACATAAATACCAACATTCATTATTGACAGCAAAGCCAGATCAGCTATCACCACTAAGGCTGATGACACTTGTCAATTCTTTAGTTTTTATGTAAAATATATTATATCTCTTATAATCAACTCTCAATTTATTTATTTATTTATTTATGAGTAAAAATTGTCATACAATATAAAGATAATAAACTTTCATTCACTCTTAGGTTTCGTTTGGAACGACTTTCTTATTGCTTTTTAAAGCAGAATAAATGCTTGAATACATCATATTATGTAGTCAAAACTAATTTTAATTTTTTGTGAGGATTTTTTTCATAGTTAGAATCAAACAATTGGATTGATCAAATTTGCTTTCAATTTATAAATTTTGTGTTATAAGAAAATATTAATAATGTATTTTATTATAATATAATTAATTTCAAAGACTCATCTCCCTGCAAAAGAGATTAAAAATTGGATATTATAATAGAGATAAATTAAGATGGAGAAGCAAGAGTGAGAGAAAGGAAAAAAAAAAAAACAGAATAAAGTTAAAATAAAAATCAACAAAATATGAGAGACAATATTATTATTTATATATAATTCCAAATAAATATATATTATATATTTATTCATAGAGAGAGAAAGAAAGAGAGAGAAAGAAAGAGAGAGAGAGAGAGATCGAATATGGAGGAATTCTCAGTAGGAAGCCATTCCATTTTGACATTATCACTTTCTCTTTTTTATTTCTGAAAAATATAAAAAAAACAATAATATAAATTAATATAAACCAGTACATTTATAGATATTTATTGCAGAAATTCTCTTCTTCTATCTTCTTTTATCATGATAGCGTTTAGATGAGGATGATTGCATGACTTGTCTATATCTTGAAGAGGATAAAAATAATAAATTTATTCCTCTTTTTTTGGATTATCAGCAAGTATATATTACGTTACTTTGGATTATTTTTTTATTGTTTAAATTAAAAAAAAAATTCACTGCTTTGTTTTTATAACTCAATCTTAATTGTTTTTTTTTTGAAAAGTTAAGGGCAAAACCCAAATTTCATTAATAATAAAACTAGTTACATGTATAGAAGAGGGAAAACACAAAAGAAAATACAAAATTGTGGCGACGCCACAATAAGCAGCAAGAGAAAGGGACATCAAAAAGGTGCAAAAATAAACATGTCAAAATGATTTGATAAAAAATGGAAAGATGACAGATATAACAAAATGATTTGCCGAAAAGAAACATAAAATAGTGAATTGCATCCAAGAAGCCCACAAAACCCCGGTTGCAATAATTGCCTTTAGAACATAGTTGCAAAGACCGCAGACCAGGGGGAGAGGAATGCAACCCATTCATCATAACCCCAACAAAAAAAACACAAAATCAGAAATAAAATCAGCAAACAACAAATGAAAGTCAAATCAGATCAGGGCAGCAAAAAACCAACCGGATACATCCAGACCAAACCCAAACTAGAGAGATCACCAAAAATATAACAATGCTCTAAAATCTTCCCCATTCTTCCACCTGAACACTTCAATAGCAACAACTTTTATGATAGAAGCTTTAATAGATGTATGGCTCTGAATAAAATTGACAATTTTTATTTCATTTCTCTCCCTCCAGATAGAGTAGACAGTATCCCAAAGCATTAACAAGCAAAAGGACACCCTGCCCGAACTCAATAAGCTCGCATCAGCAAAAAAATCCACAATATAATTAGGATTCGGCCTCATGAGAAAAGTGTTGAGAAGAGGACACATTTTAGAAATGATATTAAAAGTGAAATCACATTCAAAGAAGAGATGTGATGCACTTTCCAGATCAGAATAACAAAAACAACAAGAAGAGTCAACCACAATGTTCCCTTTTAAAAGATTATCAACTGTTTCTAAGCCCCCAATAAAGCATAGCCACCCAAATATAGAATATCTAAGTCCATAATGTTGATGCCATAAGCAAACTTAATTGTGTTTGGCTACTGTATTTTCTCGTTATTTTTTAAAATTTATGTATTGAGAAACTACTTTTTATAATTAGGATTACTCATATGTGATAGCCTTACCTAAATTTGGACATTTTAGCATGCATGGCTTGGACAGAATTCCTACAGGGAATTTCTGTAAGGACTGGGTTCCAATCTCGGTTGTACTGTAGCCGTTTACTGCTGTAATAACTCTAACCTGCGTCATCCTTAACTTCCTCTCCTTTATTTAATGTGAAATCTGCTGCAATTAGCAGTGCCATGCCTGCCCCATAGTTGTAATATGAGAGAGAGAGAGAGATGATGAGAGCAAAGATGAAAGACTATTTATAGGATGGTAGAGAGGTAGGCATGGGGCTCTGTCCATTTGAGCATGTTACAGGGATCCTTCACAAAAGGTTCAAGTTCTCCATCTTAGGAGTAAATGGGATACAGATTAGGGGAGAGAGAGAGAGAGAGAAGTGGAATAAAACAATTGAATTTATAAAATTTAGTAAAATATCAGTATTATTTTGAGTACAAAGATCAAAATTGAAAAACTTTGATGCTTCATATAAGGTTTTGACATTTCTAAATATTTTCTTAATACTGCATGTTTAAGTTGGCCTCCTTATATTTTTTTTATCAATGGATTGCTTGGTTTCCTCCTCTTTGCAGGCCGGTGGATTGAGAGCTTTTACCTTATTCAAGAGGTTAAAGGATAAGTATAATATATATATATATATATATATATATATATATATATATAACAAATTTGAGATGATTAATGCAGCAAAAGAAAAAGAAATTATAATCTGAACAGCTGTAGCAGTTAAACGATAAAAATTGTGAAAAAAATATGCAAAGAACAGAGTTAGAGTTCTTAATTTTATAATAACTTAATTTTTTCAAGTATTGCATTAATGGCCTGTTTGGTAGCAGGATTTAGGCTGGATTTGAGGCGGATTTGAGCGAAATCCAGCCAAACGCCCTAAAAATGCAAAACCAAATCTCACGGCAAATGAAAACCACAGTAGACGGAAAATTCCGCCTTTTCGTGCTAAATCTTGGATTTCCAAAATCCTGTTTTTGTTGGATTTATGAAATTTATTGGCTCTAGAGGAAAAGTTCGCTCGTTAAATCCGCTCTATAGCCAAATAGTTGCACGAGATTTAATAGGATTTATCATGAATGTTACCAAACAATTTTCAGGATTTAAGCCCCTCGGGATTTCCAAAATTCAGATTTAGAGGATTTACAAAAACCTATTTAAATCAAATACTGAGTGCTACCAAACAACCGCTAAGTGTTGCAAAGATGAAGATGCACAGGAGAATGAGTTAGAGGATGGGAAATGAGTGCATACATGAAAAGGTTGCATTAGCTTCACTAGCAGATTAGATAAAAGAGAGATGCCTTAGATGACTTGGTACATAAAACGTTGGTTTTTCGATGAGCATGTTAGGAGAGCAGCTTAAGTTAAAAAATATAGACATAGACTGAAAAAGGCTTTATTATAAAGTATTAAAAAATATATTTGTATTCAATGTAAATAGAATTTATTTCTTAATATGACATAAAGAAGAAAATGATTTATATGTCAAAGACCTAATATAATGTGATAAAAAGTTTATTATTGTTCATGTTGTTATCGTTGAATTTTAATATATTCAAATATGATTTACATTAATTTTTCTTAAAACGAATCAAACTCTTGAGCTGATGAGTTGGGTTGGCAATGATTTTTTTTTTTTTTTTTTTTGGATATTTAGGTCAATTAAGACAAACTCACACACACATCACATACCAAAGCTCCCCACAAACATACCAGGGTGAGCTGCTGATCTTAATTTAGCTTATTAAGATCAACAGACTAAGGTGATCAACAGAAAAAGGTCAGCAATGATTTAAACTTAGCTTATTAGCTTACTGATCTTAGTTGATTTGTGATTTATTGAATCAAATTTGAATTTGTTGTGAGCAAATTTGAAGTATGTAGCATCAATGATGGATGACGAGGTTAAAATATAAATGCCCTCATCACATTTTAACACTGCAAACATGTTTTTTTCATGCTAAATGACTTGTATTTGTGAGCTTTATAAGTTTATCTTTATTTTTAACATTCAAGAAGAGCCATTCTGTCATAAATTACAAGTAATATATATAGTTTGCTCTATTTGGAACAATTTTGTGTGAGATTTTAATTATATTATATGAAATCATTTCAGAAGTATTTTTAAAGCAAATTTCTTGCCTGTTGCACCTGCTCTGCACTCTCTCTGGTGCTTTAAATGTTTAGCAAGCCTTCTAAATCTTCTTATAACACCACCTACCTGTAGAGGTCAGAGTAAGACAAAAAAAAAAAAAAAAAAAACTTATTGACATGAGCTCTCAAGTTGCCAGAAATAATTAAAAAGCACTAAGAGTAATTGGACATCCTAGAATTAGGGGTGCAAACGAGTCGAGTTGAGCTCGAGTCATGGGCTGTTCGAGACGAGCTTGGCTGCCAAATACTGAGCTCGAGCTTGACTCGTCTCACGAAACGAGTCGAGTGGAGCGGCTCGTCGAGCTCCTGCTATCGCAGCGAATCCCACTCCCGCTTTGGCTCTCACGGCGATGCCCTCTCCTGCTCTCCCGGCGAAGCCCACTGCTGTGACCCGCTCTCGCGGCAAAGCCCGTTTTCGCGACCTGCTCTTGCGGTGAAGCCAGCTGCTGCAACCCGCGACCCTCTTTTGCGGCGAAGCCCGCACACGCTCCTGCTCTCACGGCGAAGCCTGCTGCCGTGGGCCCGCGACCCGCTCTCGTGGCGAAGTTCGCTCCCGCTCTTGTGTTCGAGCTACTCGACAAGCTATCGAGTCGAGCAGCCGTGTGTTCAAACTCGACTCGCGAGCTCGATAAGCTCGACTCGTTGATCCCGTTAATAAGTCGAGCACGAGCTTGTTGCACCCTTACCTAGAATGTCTTCCTGCTATATATAACCCTGCAACGTTATGTACTTCCAAAGCTAATAAATTCCTTTCCAACCTCAAACCATGATTCTTCACTCTCCTCTTCACAATTCTATTAACAGAGATGAAAGACAACTCTTCCTGCAAGCTAAGCAATAGCAGCAGCATGGAGGTGCAGAGGTCTAAGCTCAAAGAAGAACCTTACATCTCCAGTGCTCACATCCGTAGCCTTGTGAGGCAGCTAAGCTCATCAAAGCCCAGCTCCAACGCTCCCGTGATTGTCGGAGATCACAATCTTCCAGAGAACTCTCTCAATTGCCCCACTGAAGTTTCGATGTCTCGCCAAGCCAGGAAACAAGTTAGAAGAAGATTGAACACCGGCAGACCTTATCAAGAAAGGAGAATGAACATGGCAGAGGCAAGAAGAGAGATTGTCACTGCTCTCAAGCTCCATAGAGCAGCCATGAAAAAAGCAAGTGAGCAACAACAAAAGGAGAAATTGTGTCAGCCAACATTTCCTCTTTCAAAAAAACCTACACCAATTCTGGAGGAGTCACACTTTGGCTACCCTCAGCAGTCTTACTACCTGTCTCCTTTCTCTTGTTCTTCCCCTTCTCCCCCACCTATTTCTCATAATCTGATCAAATCCCCTCTCCTTCACAAGCCATTGGGCCTAAACCTCAATTTCCAAAGTTTCAACAGTGTTGAAACTCCCCTGTTCTGCTACATCAACAATAACAACAAATCTCCTGTCTTTCAGCAACCAACATCATCCTCAACATCAACATCATCTTCATCCTCTTCGACAGCCGGCATGGCTAATTTGAACCTGCCCGACCACTACCAGACTCTGCATCCAGTAATGGGAGATGAAGAGATGGATGAAAATCAGATCGATAAGCGAGAAGCATGATATCGAGTGGAACGATATGATGAATTCGGTTAAGACGGCCTTGTGGAGCAAGTTTTTGAAGGCTATGGAGGTCGATGACGACAGCACTGTGAACAGAGAAGGAGATCCATTTCAGATGTTCTGTGAAGTGATGAAGATACCAGCTTTGCTGGGCAATGGAACAGGGACGGATGACTACCTCTTAGAGAATCAAATGGATGAAAAGCTGCAAGATATTACTTTGCCATGGTAAGGGGATCATATTCTTGGTATGGCTGTAGATCTTTGGAAAACAAGATTACTTAATTATAGTACTGTTGAATGAATGTAGTTTGCTTGATCTTACAATAAATATAGTTTGATCGCGTATTGATTTTGAAACTTGTAGTCTTAATTCGATTGAACAGATTTATTGCCTTGCAGCCTGGATATTGATGAGATTTCAGAGGCTGGAAGCAGAACCTTTTACTAGTTTTTGTGGAGAACGTTGGGAATAAAACTATAGAGCGAAACAAAATAAGAAATACAAAATGCACTTTAGCCACACCCCACCAAGAAATTTGTTGCGTCCTGGAATATTCGCGGCGGTAGAGAAATATAAAGTTTATCGTCTTAGCATTGTACGAAAATCCGACACGCAATCAGATAAGAGAGGGTGTAGCATTCATAAGAGACACCAGAGTTTTTACGTGGAAAACCCCTGAAAAGGGGGAAAAATCACGGGGTCTGTCCCAGTTTGAATGAATCCACTAGTATTTGTAGTCGTTACAAATGAGGCTCTTCCTTGGGAGAAGGCCTTGGATTGATGTAGCAAATGTACATCATTTAGATTGCATTACATAGTAGGAATTACATATACATGTTTGTCTGGTCGGAAAGACCGTAGTCGGCAGGAGACCGGGGTCTGAAAGACCATTGTCTGGTGATGGAGGTCGGATGGACCGTAGTAGGCGATGAAGGCCTGAAGGACCGTAGTCGATAGGAGACCGGGGTCTGAAAGACCGTTGTCTGGTGATGGAGGTCGGATGGACCGTAGTAGGCGACAGAGGTCAGAAGGACCGTTGTAGTAGGGCGGTACTTTGGTAGAACTCTGGACGTCAGGTAGTGGCCCAGCAGAAGTCCAGGCCTCAGGTGAAGGTGAAGGCCTCAGGTGTTGGTGAGGGCCTTTGACGAATGTGAAGGCCTCATGTGATGTTCTGGTGGAGCATACGGCCTTTGAAGATAATCTGACGAAGACAAGGGTCTCTGGCAAAGGTAAGGGCCTCTGACGAGGGTGAAGGCCAATGGTAAAAGTGAGGGTCTCTAGCGAAGGTTAGGACCTCTGACAAAGGTGAGGGCCTCTGGCAAAGGTGAAGGCCACTTGTAAAAGTGAGGGCCTCTGGCGAAGGTGAAGGCCTCAGATGAAGACGTCAGGCCTGAACGTCGGGCCTTGAGGTGGTGGTGCGGCGAAACTCCGACGGTGGTCCGGCGAGGCTCCGACGGTGGTTCGGGGGTGGTCCGGCGAGGCTCCTGCGGTGGTCCAACGAGGTTCCGGCGGTGGTCGAGGAGGAGCTTCTTCCTTCTCCTCTTCCTTCTCTTCTTGCTTGGATCGCCCCTCGTGAGAAATGAGGGCTCTATTTATAGATTTTCTAGAGTGGCATGGCCCTTAAATAGGCGTGAGATCAGGGGCGAATAGAGAGTGGTCGAATGGACGGCCGATATTGAATCATACGATTGTGCACCGTTCGTTGGTCATTTGAGGGCCTTAGTGATGTTGGATTTTGGCGATCTTGAGCTCGTTGGATTCATCTCGTCGAGCCTTTCGATTCGAGTATAAGCTCGTTAAAATCGGAGACCGTTTGGTAACTCAAATTGCGGTTTGAACCTTCCAACAGCACTTCGGGTCCATGATTCGGACCCATTTGGGCTTGGATTGGGTTGAACTTGGTGTCGTTGGGTTCGTATTTCCGAGACGCTCAGTTTGACTATAAGCTCGCTGAAATTGGAGTTCACATGCTCCCGAATTTAATTTTTGAAGTTTCTGAATTGTGTTTTTGCCTCGAGATTCGTGCCCGATCAAGATAATTTCATGATGACGTATCAAAATTCATATAAAATTTTGAGAGAAATAGTACAAATCTCTTCTCTCTTACTTTCTACTTGCTTCTCTTCGCTTCATAATTTACACATAACTAAGAGAAAAAGAAGCACTTAATTAACTTGCACCAAGGGATGCAAACCTTCAAATCAAACATGAAGATTTGAGGCCTCTTGAATGATAATAAGAACTCACAATCAATAGATCAATATGAGTTGCGTGCTTTTGGCTTTAACTACATCATCTATGTGATATTGATGTCAATTTTTATTGTACCATCACTTTTTTTTTTTGTTTCTAGTTTTTTTTTTTCTTACTAATTTAGTAGTGAAGCTAGACATGGCTCTTGATGTAGTGGATCGGCGAAAGAATTGTATATGATAGAAGGAACTCCAAATTCAAGAAATAAACTAAGCTTAAAAGCTTCAAAAGGAATATATATTCATCAATGATATTTCCTACTCCAATACTTGCATATTTATAAGCTAATAAAAATATTCTAGAAGCTAAGTTATTCAAAGCTTAAGTAAGAGATACTCTGTAGTAGTGCGGCACAACAAGAAAATTATCTATTACCGGCAGAATTTTCCGACGGAAATTAATCATTTTCCGGGAGTTTTAGAATTTACCGGCATTTTTCCAGTAGAAAAATTTCTGCCGGTAAAACCAGCGTAAGAAAAAATTTTCTGGCAAGAAATAATTCCGGCGGCTTTCGGGCTGAAATAGGCTATGGGAAAATTAAAAAAAAAAATCCGTGATGCTTGGCCAGCCCGCCCGGGACGCTACGCTACCCGCTGCCCACCCAGCTTCCCAGCTGCCCGCGCCCGGCTTGACAACCTGCTTGTCGGCGCCGTGGGCTGCCTGCCCAGCCCCCGCAACTACTCACCTGCCATGCGATTCAAACCCAGGTGGGTTTGGGAAAATTTTGAAACACCCAACCACATTGATGAACAGGAAAATACATTTTCATTGTCACTTTTTTATATTTAAAGTATATAATGACACAAAATGAAATGAAATTTACTAGTTAATTTAATTATAAAAATTAAAATTAATAATTATTTTAAAAATAAAATTAATAATTACTAATTAATTTTAAAATAAAAAATAATTAAATTAAATAATTACAATTAAAATTTAATTAAAACCTATTAACTAATAATTAATTAAAATAATTTTAAAAGTACTAATTACTAAAAAAAATTCAAATAAATTAAAATTTAAATAATATTTTTAAATTTAAATATTTTTACTTAAATTAAGGAAATAGTTAATATTATTTTTAATCATTTTATTAAATTAAAGTCATTTTAGTTAAATTATTTAAAATATGCCGAAAAACTGAAACTACCGGAAAATTCCATCGGAAAAGCTGTCTCATTGTCTTCCATCAGAAAACCACTGGAAAGCCGCCATAAAATTTTACTGGTAATGAGTGATTTTCCTATAGTGCGAGAAGTGTTGGAGGCGGTATTGTAACTACAGAGAAGATAATGATGAAAATAGAGGTGGGGGCAGAGAAGCTGATGAAGGGATCCCTGTAGGGGATGGAGGAGAAATTAGTGCAGGGGGCGATGGAATAGGAGTCAGTTGAGATGGGAAAATTGGTGGCGGAATAGGGTTGCTCGACTACGGGGGGTGAAGAGGTTGGGCCATGGAGCTGGGTTTGATCTCTGGTCTGGTGTGGTGGTGAGAGGAATCAGACATGGAATCGCCGGCAACGAGACTGGGTTGGATGACAGGCATGTTATTGTGCTCATCGCCAGGCATGGATTCGTTGTTCGGGTGTTGTAGCGGGAGCGAGATGATTATAATTGATTTAGACGGAGTCGCGATCATCTGCGAAAGCGGAGGAGCTCGATTTGATGGGCAATGTCGCGCGGAAGTGCTTGGAATTTGATTGGGTGCTAAAAGCTGCTCGACGAGCCCAGGTGGTGCTGGCGGAAGTGGGGTTGGATCATAGAAGAAAACGTACGGGGAATCAGAATGAGCGACGATGCGAGACACCGGGTGTGTGGACGAATCTGGTCGAGAAATCGCGTGTTAGAGCTGAGGCGATTCACAAACCATGGTCGCGAGATGGTTGCGGACCGCGTGGTTGGGCGAAGGATCTTGTCATTGAAGTGGAAGTTCGAGCAAAGGGTAATCGTGGACGATGGCGGGTTGATTGTGAATTTGTTTGTGATTGCGTGAGAAAGTGGAGGGAAGGAGCGAAGATGAAGATGTTGATATGGTTGCTGATGAGGTTCATTTTCTCTTTATAGAAAAAAAGTATATTTTTTATTCGATCAAGTGATGCCTTCACTTGAGCTGCATAAAAGGCTTCATGGCTTCAATTATCATAGACAGCCCAACTTCTTTGACGTCGTCATCGACTACTCATCTTCTTCGGCTTCGATCATCATCAATAGTCCATATTCTTCGACAGTTCGTCATTTTTCACAAGCTCCTGTCACTAATATCAACTGATTTAGTGGATCAGCGGAAGTGTCTGATCTACTAGAAGGAACTCCCAATCCATGGAACAAACTAAGTTGAAAGCTTCAAAAGGGATATATATTCATCAATGATATTTCCTACTACAATACTTGCATATTTATAAGTTAATAAGAACATTCTAGAAGCTAATAGTAATAGACTTAGACAAGCTAGTCGAAAAAATGCTTCAACTAATATGTTTCATATAAGCTCTCAAATTTCAACAAAAAAAAAAAACATTAAAAATTGGTTTATCATTATTTTAATTTTCTTCTTTCTCATTAACTTGGTGATTAACGTGCTCATGTAAATGAAGGTTTGATTGCATAAAAGATGAAGGTAAATTCATAAATAGGAAAATTATGGTGCATTAAAATGATTTTTTTCCTTCCTTGATTTTGTGCACGCGTGTAACTATTACTAAATCAAATATTAAGACTAATTAAGCATGCCATCACTCTCCTATCCTGTCTTTCACTAATTATTTGTTTTTGCTTAAGCGCAAATTGTTATTAGAATTCGTTTCTGTTGGTTTTTGGATTTTGAAGGGATTGACAGAGTTGGAAGTACGTTAATTATAATTAATTGTTAATTCTGTACCAATATCATTCAAATATTAATTGGGAGGAAATTGATAATGATTGACAAAAAAGTCAATCATAATTATGAAATCATAACTAAATTTAAGTGTGATTAAAGGCTCAATCTATTTTATTTCATTGTCCTTTTTATGTCTACCCTTACCTATCCTCGCATAAAACGTTCACCTTTCGATGATCCATTATTAGATCTGACTATATTAAGAAAAATAGAGGTAGACCGTAGACCTAAACGGCTTGATTAGAAAGTTATTAAAAGTTTTTTTTTATTAGATTTAAATGAGAATTTAATTCTTAATAGAGAGGAATTATTCTGTGCGGAGGTGATCGAATGCATAATGCAGTCCGGAGACCAACCAAAAATGTCAGTGGTACCGAGCCACGATACTAAGCAGTACCAAGCATAGGGGTAACATAGCACATTCTGGTTGATCTCCGAATGACATTCTACGTCCGCACAAAATAATATTAGAGAAAAAAAATTTTAGCAGACGTCCTCCAGATAAAGACTTGCATTGTTGATGTTGTAGTATTAATCTCTCACTTAATTAAATTTTTAATTTTATTTTGGCCGATTGGGTACTCATCATTTCATACTGCAAAACAACATCAAATTAGTAAATTTATTCAAAATGAAATAAATAAATAAACTTACACTCTTGGAATATGATAATTATTCAATCTTATTTTTCATTAAATAATAGAACATATTTATTGAATTCCTTTATAACGCGCATCTTTGTAAATAATAATATATGAATCATTCATCATGATGATCACCATCATAATCACCATCGTCTTCCTTATAGTCCTGATTGTTATAAGCGCTGAAGACCTCAGCTAGCCAGCTCTTCTTCCTCCATGAATTCCACCCCATCTCCTCACATATTTCATCGCTGTGATTTATACTGAAGGTGGAGATACAATGGCGACGATAGAACCTCGTCGTCTTCCTCATTATCTCTGTCTCCTGACCTATCTGTGAGAACATTTCTTCAACGCTTGGAAGCTTGAACCGCCCCTCAAGCAGCCTTGCCAGCCATTTGCACCTCAGCTCTGCTGTGTGCAGGTTCGATACGCTTTCAATATAACCCACGAAGGCCATGCGAGGAATCAATGGATTTATGCTTCCCCTGTGTCATTAATTACAATATTAATCTCAGTAACACACCCAATAAAAATATTATAAGGTAAATATATATATACATATATACATAAATTATTTATTAACTTGCCTGTAGAGAGGCATGACGCCGGAGGAATCCTCTAAGAGGCCGGAGAAGGGCTGTGGAAGAACTAATCGGAGCTTCTTCTTGCCGTCGAAACCGGTGGCGAGGAAGACGATATCAGCTTCCAGCTTTCTCCGGTCTTCCAAAACCACTCCTTTTTCCCAAAACCACCATTTTTCTGTTTTCTCAAACTTGATCCTTCCCTCGTCCGCCTCTGAGAAGAAATTCTCCGGCAATATGGCCATCTGACAGGAAGCGTAGTCTTCTTCAAAGGGATGGTCAGGTTTTAACCCGTACTTGTTCAATGGAAGTTTCCAAGTTAGATATGACTCTATGAATTTCGAGACACCCTTCCTCTGCATGAAATGCAAAAAGTTTAATATATGTAAATCATGGAGGAAAATATGTATTTTTTAAAATAAATTAATATTAATTTAATTTTAATCTGATTTAAATATTTAAAAATTATATTTATTCATAGTGATAAAAAAAATAAAAGAGTAAGCTTTGTGGCAGTTTTATTGCTTTGAGTCTCTTTTATCTATATAATTATTCCTATGTGCAATATAAGTAAGATATATACTTGTGAGAACTTTTTTATAATTTCATATTACAAATAATTGCCCCATTTTTTAATAATAATAATTATTATTTTTTGAAAATTTAGGTGATAAATGTTTTTTTAATCTAAATTTATTAAATTATGATAAAAAATTATAACACTCGTAAAAAAAATTCAAAATTTTATTGCTTTGAGTCTCTTTTATCTATGTAATTATTCCTATGTGCAATATAAGTAAGATATATATATATATTTGTGAGAACTTTCTTATAATTTCATTTTACAAATAATTGCCCCATTTTTTAATAATAATAATTATTATTTTTTGAAAATTTTGGTGATAAAATGTTTTTCTTTATCTAAATTTATTAAATTATGATAAAAATTTATAACACTCGTAAAAAAAATTCAAAATTTTAAATACTTAGGCTTCGTTTGGGACGGCTTTCTTACTGCTTCTTAAATCAACTTTTTAATATAAAAATTAATTATTTTTTTGTGCTAGAAAACTATTTTGAGAAGCAGTAAGAAAGTTATATCAAACGAAGCCTTAGACAACAATTTCGCAGTTAATTTTATAGAAAATTACATTCATTATATTTTTGATTGATATTGCTAAAACACAACAAAATTTTCCAAATTTTTATTATTTTTCTTATAAATAATAAGAATAATAAAATATTATTTATATTTAAGAAAATTGATTGATTATAAGGGTATATACCAATGGAGTTGAGAGTTGGCAGAGTGCTGTTCTAAGCCAGCCTTGATTTGGCCTTGGATGAAGGAACTGAGACAACCTAGTTGAGTAGAAAAGGGAGAAGGGGAGGCCCCATATGGAGTAGGAAGGCACAGTCCAATGCAATGTCCTTATCAGCATCGTGCAAGGTTGACCATCTGGCCCTGCATGTTAAAAAGATTTTTTTTTTTCAATAAAAGTAAGCTTGACTTCCAATTTCTAGTCAACAGATAAAAACACAAGTCAACAGCCTTCTTAAATGAATACAAGTCAACCAATTATTTATCTAATAACAACAAATGCTTAACAGTCCAATTATGACTTGAAAAGTATACAGTTAATTGCTTTTATGAGAAGATTAATTTGGAGAGACAAATGGTTATAGTTTTAAGGGAAAAAAACTTTTCAATTCAGTACATGAAATATCCAATAATTATTATAATACAAGAATTTGCTTAGAAGTTAACTTGACAAAAAGCATTGTGATGTTAATATATGAAAAGTATTGTGAGAAATTAGTTTCTTAGAAATTTCTCTGAAGAATCATGGAGGCTTCTTATGCATTATTTGAGATAGGCTTTAGCTATTGTTTTTTTCCCGTTATTTTTAAGAAATTTTTGAATAAAAAACTGCATGTTTTAGAAAGCGGTAAGAAAGCTGTTCCAAACGAAACCTAATATTAATTTACTTCGAGATATATGCCAAAAATTCCATGCAATTAAGCAAAATCCTTGAACTGCAATCTCTGCTATAAAAGGAGAAAGCAACACAAAATTGATGAAATGAGATTTATTATTATTTGAACATAAGTATTTTATATTGACACTTATACACACATAGACACATATTTATTATTATTTGAACTTAATTAATTTTTTTAAGCCAATATTTTTGAAAAAAAAAGATGAAAAATCTATGCTAAGCCACATTTTTAAATAATTTGCACATATATCTAGCTAGAATTTCCAATTAGAATAATAAATTTATAATCAAAAGCAACAAAATATGAAAGTGGGTTTATAAATATAAATTTTGCTAAAAATATTTTGACATTTTTTATTGTAAATAATCTTTTGCTTTATATGTATATATAATCAAACTTAAATGTAATACTGATAATTAATTAATTAATTAATTACCTTTGTTTACTTGGGCACATTCAGTGGCCAAATCAATTGCTGACTTCTTGTAACCAACCACCACAACCTTCTTTCCTTTCATCAACTTTGTGGCTTCTTCTTCATTGAGTTTACAGTAATCCAATGCATGCATCACCTTGCCTTTAAATACATCTTGTCCCTTTCCCTTTGGAAATACCGGCAACTTTGGGGTGTCACCATATTTTCCAATGCACATCACCACAAATTCAAATTTGTACCACTGCCATAGTTGAGTAATATAGGTCTAAAATTAGATAAATATCAAGAATTCTGCACTAAAATGATGTTTAAGAAAGCAGTTCCAAATAAAAGTTTCATTCAGGACGGCTTTCTTACTGCTTCTTAAAGCATCTTTCTAGTACAAAAATTAAAATTTTTGTAGTAAAAAGCTGCTTTAAGAAGCAATAAGAAAGCCGTCTCAAACAAAACCAAAACCTAAATCATAGAAGACATGCATGTTATGAAATATATGTATATATAGTAAAAAACTTAGCATCATTTAAATTATTATGCTAATCTTTTGCACTAGTACTATCTTTATCTCAACTATTTGAAGATAGTATATGTCTATGAGATGTTTAATCAAATGTGAGGAATAAATTGAGGATGTTAAAAATACTTTCAGTCTTTTTTAGTCGGCCTTGGGACTGACATTGGCTATTAAGAAAAAAGAATTTTAATATAAAAATATTAAATATAAAATGATAAAAAACTTATAATTGAAAGCATATCTTCTTCACATATCACTTGTATTTTTCTACCAAAGTCTTCACTATTTGAAAACATTATACAATCATTTTATTTTCAATATTATATATTAAGTATATGTTTATATGGATAAATTATTAAATAGGCTTAGTTTATATTTCTCTTATTAGTTTTCATATAAATTTTGCATTATTTTATATTTTGTATTTTTTTTTCATAAGAATTTAACATATTTATAACATTACATATGTAAATATATTACCATAAAAGATATATGCCTTACAAAAGGGAGAGAGCATTTATATATTATCTTGATAGAGTACTTTTACATATATTATAATAATAATAATAATAATAATAATAATAATAATAATAATAATAATAATAATAATAGTGTTGATTATTTTCACATTCCTTATTTATTATTAGGGATGGTAATTTATTAAAAGGTTGTGTTTGACTTTTATATATTATTACTTATCCTATTTGAAAACATGTTCTATATAGGAAGTCAATGCTTAGTCAAGATAGGTAGAAAAGTAAAAATGTTAATTTTATCTTGATGAAGGTTAAATTAATAATGCAGATAACCAATCATAAATCATGTAATCAGGTCAAATAATATAAATATTTGTAATTGGCTGTAAAAGAAATTAAGGGTATTATAGATGCAAAATATTCAGATATCAAGGCAAGGAGATCAAGCAACCTCAATGACATGGGAGTCACCGGTCACAACCCCAAGCTCCCAGATTGGCTGATCGGCAAATGGCCGTCCATCCTCCCCCCACAAAGGCGTGAAACCGGCCTTTTCCGAGTCACCAAGATATCTCATCTCTACAACCTTGGACCTGAAGCGTATGAGAGGCCACAGACCAAAGGTTGTAGCATAGTCATGAAGATAATCCACAATTTCTGTGTGGGTTGGGAAGCTCGGGTCGGCCCGATTCTTCCATGGGTAGTCTGAGAACTCATAGTCGGGTCGCGGCGTCTGTAACCTCGTCGATCGATAGGCACAGTGCTTCCACACACCACCGATCGAGTCGGTGGCTTCCAACAGCACTGGCTCGAACGGGAGCAACTGCTTTGCAGTCGCCAGGCCACTAATACCTCCGCCTATAATAGCTATTCTCGGCTTCAAATTCTTCTCCATGATCACTTTATCGAAATCAAAGGTATTGTAGATCTCACAGAAGAATTGAATGAAGGTGATGGCTGCAAGGTGGAGGAGGGAAGGATGGCGTTGGGATTTATATAGGAGAGGGATCACGTGATCATCACGTTGTGGGTTATGTTTGGAAATTTAGTGAGTGGGCAAAAAAGGGTTGATTTGACTGTAGATTCAATTCAAAGTTCAACTTTTGGTTTATGCATGCATGGATGCTTAATTTCCAGCTCTCATGGATGCATGCATGATGAACCATCCATGTATGGTTTATGCTAGCATTAAGGCTTCATTTGGGATATCTTCCTTCCTGCTTTTTAAAATAATTTTTTAATAATTTTTTCCTAAAAAAATACTTTAATAAGCAAGAAGGAAGCCATCCCAAACGAAACTTAAGTTATGGACCATGATCCATGACCATCATGATCACATATGTTGAGAAGTACGAAGCATTAATTTAATTTCTTAATAGCATTCTAATTAATTGACCACTAATATTGACAGCGAAGAGGTAAGATCAGAGAAGAGTAAAACATTCTTTGCATGGAAAATCAGCTCTACGTGTTTCTTTGTTCAATATTTGGACTTCATGGTCGGTTTGAAATGTTTGAAGTCTCTCTCTCTCTCTCTCCCCCCACACTTGGCCACTAATTCGTATAATTTGTTTGAACGAATATGGGTGAACGGTACAGTATACACGGGGCTTCATTAGACTGACTGCCAGTAAAATTATATACCGAATTAGTACTAATTTAGCCTTTAATCACGCTGTTATCAGCTATTATATATGTTAATTTAGGACTGAATTTAGAGTGAAAAGGTAGAGACAAAGCTGACTATTGTGCTGCTTGTCTATTTATCAAGTCTAAGATGATAATAAATGACAAATGAGGGGAAAGTTATGGGGGATTTCCTCATAGTGTGAATAGCGGAATAATAATTAATTCATACGTTTGATCAATGGAGCTAGTCGAGTCAGATTACCATTAAGTTACCGTTAAAACCTTCTACACATTTTTTTCTTAATTTCATTGTGAACAGTTCTATCTTTTACTTTACAGTGCTACAGGTATTGAAAGTTTGCTTTAGAAGGCATGTTGAAGTCTTTTCATGGATTTCCATGGTTTTGGTGGGTGGTGAAGACTGAGCAGTGGATTTTTTATGGTTTGTGGCCAGCTATTGGCTTAGTTTGAAAAAATAACATGCGATAGAAATTTCTCCTGCTTGGAAAGTTGGTCATTCTCCTCTTCTCATCATGTGAAAGCATGATTCTTGTACCCGTCTGAAACATGGTATGCATTCAGAAGAAAACTATGAGAGACGTCGATCGCAAACTACTTCAGATTAAGGAGAGGAAAAGCAATATAGCGAGCATTAGCTTTAAATGTTACATGTTTCCGGCGGCTAACCAGCGGTTTGGCCATCGAAAACATCGATACCGGACAATTTATTTTAACCGCCGGTATTTACTGCGTTTAAGGTATCCGGTATGCCGTCGGTAATTAACCGGCGGTCGCCTGCGTTATGACCACCGGAATTTACCAGCTGTGCTGGCCGTCAGAAAGCCACCGGAACCTTTAGCATCAGAAAATGACCGCCGCAATTTGTTTCCTACGCGGTTTATACTGGCAGTTTGTTAACCGCTAGAAAACCCCCGCTAGTTTTCAAAACCGTTGGAAGATTGATATTAACTGCCTAAAAATGTGAACAGTACACTAATTACAAAGAAGTGTAGAGAATGTCTGGAGTATTTACAAAACATCTTGAATTGGCCTCATGACATAGGTATATTTGTGGTTGTTGCTTGATAGGGGCAAGGGTCTTTTAGGCAACCTGAATGGTGGACGCGTGGTGGTTGTTATAGAATGAGTGATATGGTCCTATCCATGGGGTAATAGATGGGGTAATAGTGGTGGTTGTTATAGAATTGCGGTTAGTTTGTCGTTCAATATAAGTAACAAAATTGATAAAAATAGTAGTAACATCAGATTTTGAAACCAAGGGAAACAACCAAACATAGCGTGAGTAGTCATCTACAAATATGATATAATACCGAAAGCCTTGATGAGAGGGAATTTGAGAGGGTCCCCAAACATCGGAATGAACTAAATCTAAAGGTGCTTTTGACGAGCTAGTAGATGTTTCAAAAGGAATTTTATGTCCTTTACACGTCAGACAAGCTTTACAAACAAATTTAGATGTAGGAATGTGCAAAGAAGAGTTGCTAGTGGAGATGCGATGAAGGATGCGGCCGTGCGGATGACCCAGCCTACTATGCCAGTTGACGGATGAAGTTCTGGTAGACAGTAATCCTGTTGTAAGCGGCTTCTTTTGAGCAGCAGCAATACGATACAGCCCGTCTTTACACGGTCCTTGAAGGATAGTTTGATTTGTCCTCAGATCCTTGAATGTAAAACCATTAGCATAAAAAATAATAGAGATTGGATTATCTTTAACTAAATTAGATATGGAAAGCAGATTGTAAGATAAAGAGGGTATGTGAAGTAAGCGAGAGAGAAGAAGAGTACTAGCTGGGGTTGGAAGAAGTCCTGTTCCCGTATGAGAGATAGGAATGGATCTTTCGTCCCCAATGGTGACACGATCTGAGCCGGTGTAGACGTAGGAGGTGTCAAGATTATCGTTCTTGTTCGTCATATGTGAGGATGCGCCCGAGTCAATGTACCAGTCGTCAACGGAAACATTGTCAGTGGCCGCAAGCAAAGCATTAGATTTCTTGGTTGGTTGATTTGGTGTATAGTTCATGTTTAAACGGTGCCAACAGGTGTCTGCCTGATGCCCTTTCTTCTTGCAGATTTGACAGACAACAGATGAAGGTGGGGCTGCCCGTTGTGACAATTGATTGTCTTGATTCGAGCGGGCACGCCGACGTCGACCTCGTCCAGTGTTTGTGTAGAGTGCAGTCTGACTGTCCGGTGGTTTAGGAAGTCTTGCCGCTGCTGATTTCAGATGAATCTCCTCGCTTATGAGCAGCGCGTATAGGCTGTCAAGTGATAGCGGATTCTGCATTGTCCTGATCGAAGTGGTGAAAGATTGATATTCCGGAGGAAGCCCGTTGAGGATGTAGATCATTACATCTTCCGAATCAACAGTAGATCCTGCCGCAGATATTTGATCAACTATTTTCTTGACTTCAGTGAGATACTGAGTCATGGAGAGCGATTGCATCGATAGGTTATGAAGCTCATTTTTGAGTTGTATAACCTTTGATCGGTTTGATGATTGAAAACGCGTATGAAGCGTGGACCAAATCTCATATGTGGATTCGAGTTGAATAACATATGGAAGGACCGCCGGAGAGATGGTAGAACACATTGCGGTAGCAAGATTTTGGTCTGTGAGAGACCAATCTTGAATTTCTTGATTGGGATCCGCATTTTCAGAGGCGGATTTTGGAAGAAGAAAGTTGCTGAATCCATTCGCCTTAAGAAGTTTGGCGAATTGAGTGCTCCAGAGAGGGAAATTGTCGGGAGTGAGAGAGTGAGGAACGAGAGTTTTGATGTTAGAAATTACGAACTTGAGAGCCGGGGAGATGGCCGGAGTTGAGACGCCGGATCTTGGCTCAGTATGAGCGGAGGAAGAGGCGGAAGCGATCGTTGTCATGGTGATAGCGTCAGGATCCGAACACTACTTCTGATACCATGTAGAGTTCTTTGAACTCATGGTTCTTCCTCAAAACAAGAAGTATAGTATGCGAAAACAGAGAATATGAAAGAATATTATTATTGCTTTTCTTGCCTTACAAAATACAGATTATGATCTATATATAGAGATTTGATTTACAAAGATGAGACACGTGTACAGCCTTAATAGGCTGACACATATAACTAATTTGCTGTATTAATAGCAAGAACAACACATGACAAATGGCATAGGGATATATCATTAGGGGGCTAATAAGTACTCGTGTTAACATATATTGCTTAATGTCTCTTATGCACACATGACATGCTATAGAAAATTGATGCATACATGGCGAGATGAGAGTCTTAATTAAGGTAAGCCAACATAGTTCAAAGATTTTCGTATGATTGAGCTAAGCACACTACAGGAATTAAAATTGGTAATCAATCATTACTGGCAGACGGAATCCGCCAGTAGAATGCATTTTCCTGCGAATTTCTACCTAAAAGTTGTCCAACGGTAATTCGAGCGTCGGAAATTTAATTCTGTCGACGAAACAAATACGCTGGAAATATTTCAGGCGGATTTACCGGCGGAAAAAATGTAACAAAATGCCATTTTCTTAGAAGGAACTGCAGGATTTCATCAATAAACGATCTAAATCTGGCCAAATTAATAGTAAACTTACACCTGAGTGCTTAAACTAAGTGGTTATGAGTATAAACATGCGACAACATCATGCACTCAATGATGCTTTTCGAATAATCATACATATGATTCTTGATCATTCATAATTCAAGCCATACCATGCATTTATTGAAGTGCATTATGACATAATTGATCATATCTTTCATAATTTCACTTTTTAGATTCATATCATGTTTGATTTGAAAAAAAAAAAAAAATTACAGATGTGCACTTGACTTAGTTATTTTGTATACAAATTTCTTTTCATATTTTAAGAGCATTTTATTAATTTCTTATGCAACTTGAATTGATTGCTGACCTAAAAGTTACACTTAGGTATAAATATGACCAAAAAAAAAAAAAAAAAGATATCGATCAAACTAATATCAATTTATGTTAAGTTATATAAATGAATTGGGGTTATCCTCCTAAGTCACATATTAGCTCAGTGTTATCCATTATGTTGTAGAGATCACAAAGTTTAGAATGTGGGTCTACTTCTTGATACATTATGTCATTTTTTTTGCATCAGTCGAGCATGACAGTGAGAATACTAATTCTATTTTTTGCATGTTTAAGAGTTTTTGATGTATAAGAACTAATAATATTTTAACAGTGTTGTAATACTGATTCTATTTAGATTGCCGATATTTGGTTTTCGACGCAAAAACCCGACTTTCTCATAGTGAAAGGTCTTATCTTTTATCGCCTCCTACCTATCGGATATTACACAAGAGATCTCCTCTATCCCATCCTCCACTTTCTCTTATAGGGAAGCTCGATGTGCTTTCAATATAAATTAATTGATCCCTTCATGACCCAAACTTCTTTCCTGCCAAGTGACACAAATAATCACTAAGGTGCGGTGCTCCAATGACTCACACTAAGGTCAGAATCCAAGACAATACAATGTGTCAGGTTATTTTCTCTGCGGGGACACTATTTCAATATCATTCAAGCCCTGGTCTCCACGATCATACCCCATCAACATATCTGTCCCTACTACTACAAGAAAAGGCAAATCCTCCGCAAAAATAAGTATAATCCGTAGCAAATGCGATTTACGGTGGAATATAATTCGACGTAAAAAAAGAGTGGCATCGTAAAATGAGTTGCAGTAGAAAAAATTCAGGTAAATATTTCCGGCGGATTTGCGGCAAAATTTTAGCCAAAAAAAGACAACAAATTATGCCTATCTAGGTGGGCTACCCGCGCTTGACTAGACTGCCTGAGCCTAGCCAAACTGTCGGCGCCATCTAGATTTGAACATGCTCCACTCATAAACAATCTCCCTTCTCCAATCGGTTGAGAAGACCAAATACATTAAAAAGTTTTTTTTTTTAATTTATATTATAGCTTAGCTTGCGGCTGATTTGTGGTGACAATTTACGCTGCAAATAAGCAACGATAATTCCTCCGAAAAAAAAATTATCAATAATTTCCCTCACAAAGACACCAAATTTCACTATTACTTAAAAATCTCCCATCCTTTATTCCTTGATTTTCTTCTCTCTAGAAAGTAAGAATTTTTTATTCCAAATTATAAAGGAATTTCTCACTTCTTAATATGCTTTCCTTGTAGCTGATCACAAGATAAAACATTAACTTTCCAACCGGCCTCATAGTGGTTACAGTTCATTTGATTGAACCATCATAAAAAAGTCTATTGTGTTATGTTTTATTCTTGGCTATTTTTTTCTAACCATGTTCCTTCCATCTCCTCACCAAGTAGCCAACTTCACTCGAGCTTTCCCTTCTCTCTCCTTGCAAAACTTTAACGTGCACACTTGTTTTTTTTTTTTTCTTACACTCTTTGTTATCATCTTAGCTTGATGAGTTTTCTCCACCAACAATGATCTCCCTTATTGTTCTTCTCATTGATTCATGATTAATAATGATGAAGTTGATGAAGATGTTTGTTGCGTGTTAGAACATTTACGACTTTAGAGATATATATAGTTTAGCGCTTCAGTTTTGTACGAAGATCCAACACATTGAAAGATACGAGAGAGGGAAGCAAGAGTCATAAGCGATACTAAGATTTTTACATGAAAAACTTTGAAAAGGGAAAAAAATCATAGGGTATATCCTAATTAAAATGATTCTACTAGTGTTTGTAGTTGATTACCAACGATGATGTTACTCGAGTAAAGTTCTTAGCTCAATGTAACAAATATATATCATATAAAAGCACATTTTATGGTTGGAGTTGGAAGAATCCAGTGACATGAGAGTTATTCTCAAAAGAATGTTGGCTTGTTCGTTTGGTCAGTAGGATTGTAGTCTAACGATGGAGGTAAAGTGGACCGTAGTCAGACATTAACTAAGGTAGAGGGGATCAATGTTGGTGATGTATCAATGTTGAGCTTGGCAGCTTCCATTTTCTTAGCCCCCTTATTTTAATTTTATGTGGCCTTTTCAATAATTAAAGCTCTAAGGTTCTGATTAATGAGGCTATTATTGGTGGCGATTATGTTGATTTTGATTTTTATTCTTTCAGTGATGTGAAGAAGGTGTGAGGCGGGCGGAAGATAGCTGAGAAAGGCGGGGTGGCTAATGGGGAAGGTGGGTTGTTGGGTGGGGGAGGCCAGCCGATGTGGGGGCGACCAGAGGGGAAGTAGATTTGAGAGAGTGGGTCAGACCGTCATTGAGCGGAAGAATTATTCTGGGTGGAGTGGGAGGGCGTCCAGAGACCAATAAAAATATGCCACGTTATCTCATTGGTGGGTACCCAGCTTGATACCCGCACTCGATACCGCTGGATACCTAGTACTTAACTGGACAGTTCTTCCGTCCGGTCTCCGTACATAATAAAAGCTCCGTTGAGGGTATCTTTGGACTAAGGGAGATCGAGCAAAAAGGGAATCAGGTGGGAAAATAAATGGAGGGCTATCACAAACAGCAATCGTAGTTTCTGCTACTTTTTTATTAATTTTTATTAAATTTTAGAATTTTTTTGTAGTAAAAAGATGATTTTTGCAATCATATTAGTAACCGCACAATCAATTTTATAAAACGTTACGGACGTCTCAAATAGATCCTTAAACTAGGGCTATCAAAATCTGGTCACGAGTGAGGTTCAAGTCGAACCCGAAACTAACTAGCACTAGTTGACCCAACCCTAACCCCACCCGTTTTAGCAAACGGTCTAGGTATTTCAATGCAAACGCGACCCGTGCGGGTTATCGGGTTGACCCGACCAAACCCGCGAACACATTTTGATTCAAAAAATGTGACGTGAGGCCGCAGGCTGGGTGAGCTAGGCGTCAACGAGCCGGTGAGATCGACGCCTGCAACGACACGGCACAGTTCCAGGCGTTGGAACCTAAAGGCAAGCTCAGGCGCTAAGGCTAAGCTAACGTAACTTCCGACCGGAGCATCGACATCGAGTCGGCCAACTCGGTGTCGGCAACAACAGCATTGTCAGCGACTCATCCATGCATCGATGCACGCTTCAGGGGACGGGACGAGACGTGACTCACGTGGGTTTTTTCAAATGAGCTAACCCGGGTTGTTCGGATTTCAGGGTCAACCCGACCCGACCTATTTTTACAAACGGGTTGAATCCAAGAATCCAACCCGTTTGTGAAATGGGCTGACCAAAATCCAAAATTTTCATGTCGGGTTCGGGTCGGATTTTCAGATCATATCAAATATTGACACCCCTACTGTAAACTATAAAAAATAGTGCCGTTTTTAGCCAAATTTGTTAGAAGCTTCAAAGAATCTACGAATGAAGAACGTGGAAGCGTATGAATCGGTCTGGGAAATCAATAACTAGAAAATGCAAAGACTGTCATGACATTTCAACAAAATGACAAAAAAACTATATTTAATTTACATGTTTCTACTTTTAGAAGACTAAATGATGCTTTCAAAAGAAAAGAAAATTAATTTAAAATTCTCAAGCAACCCTTCTAGAATTTCATATTCAAGTTGTTTTCCTAATATATCTATTGCGAGAGAAAAATCTACATAAAATATAAAGCTTGTGTAGCAAGAATTTCAATTCATGCATGTTGCAGAATAAAAGGAGGCAGAGAAGAAATTACATGTTTGAAGATGCAAATCAGCGTTTCCTTCCACATTCAATTCTGTTTTTTTTTATAGGTTTACTATTCAAAGGGTATTATACAGTTATTGCACCAACATGCTCTCCCATTTTGAGCTTCTAAGACTTTCAAAGCTCAAAAGTAATGATTCAAATGTTAGAGAGAGAGAGAGAAAATTTAGCTAATATTCTCATTTAAATGCAGTAAAAATAAGATATTTTATAAACCATAGATTATTACTTTATTTAAGACGACTTTCTTACTGCTTCTTGGAGCAGCTTTCTAGTACAAAAAATTTAATTTTTGTACTAAAAAGCTGCTTTAAGAAACAGTAAAAAGTCGTCCCAAACAAAGTCTAAGTATTAATTAATGTATTTTCTGATGATAATTGTCAACAACAACTGAGGCTAATAGCCAACATCATCTACAAATTTCTATAATCGGATCATTATTACTTGACTATTAACATACAATCTTGTTGTTGAGTTTTGACTGTCTATTCATGGATACCTCGATTTTATAATCCCTACAACGGAATCATATGGTTATGCCCAACTATGCATCATTCTATTTTCTTCAATTATGAGCAAAAGAGGATTCTTATATCTTCTATTATTTAGTGGATTATTACAATCACGCTTGACACCGTAGTTTTTTTTATCTTCTTCTTTGATTTTCATGTAAAAAAATTTAATCTTTTACCACTTTTATTTATGCATGTTGGAGCTTTGCGCAAAGCTAAGAAATTGAATAGGCTCTATCTTCGTATATTTTCAAGCACCTAATAGTTTTAAATATATTTTTCTTAATTTGTAAGTTGAAAATGTAAATAGCTGAAAAAGCTTAATAAGTTAAAAATATAAACTGACAAAATCTCAAGATCTATTTGAACTCCAAGAGAACGTGCAAATAAATTTTATTGAAAATATCTTAGTCAAATTTTATTTTGAAAACAGTTTTATTTTAAGCTGATTGAGAGAGAGAGAGAGAGAGAGAGAGAGAGAGAGAGAGAGAGAGAGAGAGAGAGAGAGAGAGAGAGAGAGAGAGAGAGAGAGAGAGAGAATTGTGAATGTGGAATAAACGTAGAATGAATGAAGGAGAACCTGGAATTCTTTGTATTCAAGCACTCACATTGTTGCCTAGATGCATATTCCTCGTGTTCCTATTCAATTAAACAATCTATGAGTGATAACTTGTAAGGCAACTTGTGATAAGCTCCTCGTGTTTTTATTTTTGTACTAAAAAGTCGTTTTAAAAAGCAGTACGAAAGCTGTGCCAATGAGGCCTAAGTCTTTGTTTGTTAAGAAAAAAAGTTAGGGTAATTTAAATTTTAAAAATAAGGTGTAATCTTAATTGAATTATAGATTATACATTATTAGTACTGTAGTTGCACCAAGAGGAAGTGTTCGATTGAATGTCTTTGTTGCTTGTGATGGCTTTGATATTGAGTTTGGCAACTCCTTTTTCATCGTCGATGGATATATCTCATTGTGCTACATATTTATCTCTTTTTTAAAAAATTGTGCTGAGATATCCCCAAAAATTTGGTCAAGAATGAGTATATATAATATGATGAAAAAAATTCATTTACATAAATGCCTAATTATAGTTATCTAGGGATGTCAATTTTTGACCCGCCTCGAAACCGACCCGGAAAAAATCGGGTTCGGGTCGACCCGTTTGTGAAACGGGTCGGGTTCGGGTTCAACAAACTGAGCCGTTTTAAAAAACGGGTCGGGTTCGGGTTGACCCGGCAACCCGAAAATGATCCAAAAATTTATGCCCTCGTCTGCTGCCCGCCCTGCCCGGTCGAACCCGAGTTCGCTGTTCGCGTGCCGCCTGAAGCATCTCGAGTCCTGAAGCGACGAGTCATGTCTCGAGTGGGGTCCCGAAGTGTCCTGAAGGCCGAAGCGCCGTGTGCCTGTGGCCACTAGCCTGTGCGTGGTGGTGCGAACTGCGCGAACCCTCGGTGCGTCCCAAGGCGCGAACCGACGAACCCGAAGCGTCGCGCGGTCGCAGTCGCTGGCTCGCTGCTTCGCGTGCTTCCGCCCGCCGCCGTGTCGCCGGGAGTATTTCAAAAATGCGGGTCGGGTCGTGTCAACCCATCAACCAGAGCGAAAGCCGACCAGTTTATAAAACGGGTCGGGTTCAGGTTGACATGTTTAGAACCTGGTCAGTTCGGATTCGACCCGAACCTGACCCGCTTACTCGAATTGACACCCCTAGTTATCATTAAGATGTTCTAAAAATAAAATACTTTGACTATCAACATCATACTACTTTAGGTTAAATTAGTAAGAGTATATCTCAATAGGGGGCTTGTTTTCCAATAAACAGATCATTCCCTTAGTTTTTTGTGTTCTAAATCATTCTTTTCTTCAGTAACAATGTATCAAAATGATGAGCAGTCGCATTCAATTTTGAATATTCCACCAGCTAATAAATAGCAAAACAGATCAACCTATGCTTTCTATGTCCAGTTCCTTTTCTTCATTGAACATATTAAAATATTTAGCACATGTTTAAAATCATTTTTATATATATAATTTTTAAAAACCTTAAAATAATTTTAAGGTTTTTTGTGACTATTATTAAAAATAATTATCACAAATAGCTTTAGCCACCGCTACTATTGTGCTTCATAGGCTTGCTAGCCATCTGCGTAATCCAACTAATAAATGCAGTTACCTACATATAAATAACTTATTTAGTATTCAATAAAAATAAAAATATTATATTTTTATAATATCATATTATTATTATTATTAAAAATATAAAAAATAAAATTAAAAATAAAAACAAAAATGATCCCAAATAGCCCCTTAATATCTACATTCATTTTGTAAAATTCATCTGAAAATAAATAAAAAATATAGCCCCTAAAGATTTAGATTTTCCTTTTACAGCACTTACATTCTCCTCCTTTTTCTATTAAAATATTTTAAAATTGAATCTTCTTTCTGCCTTCCTAAAATATTTTTATTTTTAACAAATTGAACAAAAAGCTGTCCAATTCTTTATTCAAACATACAAAATTTTCTTAAAATTACATTTTCAATAATAAAAGTCAAATCTTTGCTCCAAATTAACAAAGCAATGTCCAAATTCATTTTTACTTTAAAAATACAAAAGATTTGAAAAACTAGATTCAATCTTCTACAAATCACATGCTCAAAAATAAAAATCATATCAAGATGTTCAATGTAAAGGTTCATCTCTTAAATGGCCATCTCAAATAGATTCAATTTTGCAATTTGCACCCCCAAATAAATAGAAATTGCTCCAATTTTCAATATCTACATTAATGTTTCAAATAGCAATAATAAAGAAATGAGTAACTTTATTCAATTTTCCACTAATCACATGCACATAATAAAAATCATATCAAGACTTTCAAAGTTCAAATTCATTTTCTTGCAATCTTATCTAAATATTTAGTATTTATAGCGGTGGGCGGTAAGCAGATAGAGCTTATGTTTTGTAAATGATAGAGTTATTTGATAAAAATGAATATTGAGGGCACTTTGGGAATGAAAAGAATGGTTTTGCGGTTTTAGTAAGGAAAAACATCTACGGAGACATATGACTAAAAATAAATTATGAGATCCAATAGGAGTGTTTGGCATTACTTTAAAAAATCAAACTTATATGGTATCAATCCCAAGACCTAACAAATATTTCACCTAATTTTTCAATTTGAGTAAAAGTTAAAAATTCAATGGATTTATTTGGACTTAAGTACTAAGAAAGAGAAATTGATATTGAAAAAGAAATGTTAAAGATGTGAATGAAGCATGCCTCATCATCGTCACATGAATTTCTCCATTATCCCTAATTGGAAAAGAAGGGATTACAAATCATGGACAACAGTTGGATCTCTTGTGATAACTAAGAATGATAAGTATTGAAGGGTGATGATGGCGTTTAAATGGCATTGGTGATAGGGCGGCTGGTCAAACTACGACAATTAGATAATGATAGTCATTTGACCATATATAAATAATATTGGTCAGGGTACGATGCTCAGACGATGGCAAATAGGTGATGATTGTCGAGCAATGATAATTAAATGATAATAGTACTTGCTGCTGGTGATTAACGGCATCAAATGTCGAGTGCAACTCTAGAGTTATTCATATCTTCAAGCTCTCTTCAATTTCAATTCAAGGTTCCTTTCTTTGATATGAAGAATTTGAGTCTATTTATAATTTTTTATAGAGTCATTTCAATAATTCTAGTCCAAATTCCCAAAACACTTTACCATATGGATATATTAATTTCGTCGATCATAGGCAATTATTTCAACATTGTAACTATGTAAGTGTCTTAACGGTCTTGGAACCATGTCATCTTAAACTCATTGGATTCCTCTTCTCAAGTTGCTAGTTTTGATTGTAAGCACACATAATTCAAATATCATTTAATCCTCCAATATATGTCATGATGTTTCGAATGGTGATTCAAGTGCCTTATTTGAGCTTATTTAAACTCAAATTGGATAACTTTGATTTCATTTGATTAATCTTGTCGAGACATTTAATTTGACTATACATTTGAAATTGGAGTTTAGATGACCCTGAAGTCAATTTTAAAAGTTTTTGCATCATAATTCGTGCATCATTGATGAATTTTATGACGATGCATCATATGTGTATGTTTGTGTATTAAGTTAGATAATCGCTCATGCATTTACTAGTCTCATAATGCTTGAATTTAAATCATTAAACATATTAAAAGTTTTCTTTAATTATTAGTTGGATTGTTCCAATTATATCTCATTATTAAACATTATTTATTCCTTTCACAAGCATAAGATTTTCTAATTACATAGAAATTTTTTTATATCTGATTACATATTGATTATAATGGAACTTAGCATTTTTATGTTTGCTTTAATATTAGTGTACTATATATATTGTATTCTTCTAGAATATTCTTAAAATAAAATAAAAAAAAAGGCAGAAGAAGGCCATTGGTTTGTGGGAATTTTTAATAATGCAACTATGGAAAAAATGATGGTTTTTGTTGGTATTTGCTTAATTTATTAGAATAGTTTGATAATCTATTTTTATTCATCAAAAGAGACCGAGGCTTAATTTGTGATAACTTTTTTATATTTTTTAAAGTAATTTTTTAGTATAAAAATTTTTAATTAAAATTATTTGAGAAAGTAGTAAGAATGCTGCCTCTAATTATTGAACCCAACAAAGTTATCGGTGAACATTGAACTGTATTTTGCAAACTTTAATTTTTATATTTTGCTGAGGTTGGGCCCATAGCCTGTATGAGAAGCCCATTTATCGCTTGTCTAACCCAAAACGGTAGCCCGCTCAGTCCAACCCACGCTAAATTGAAAAAATAATGCATCCCAGCCAAATCCAGACCAGATATTTGGCCTAGTTAATGGCAGGCATAAGATTATAAATATTTTGATCTTATTTTAAGTTAGATCATTTGATCCAACTCAATAATCTGCTATCTATTGAATTCAAATGAACAAATAAATAAATAAATAAAATGTGTTTTGTAGGTAATTATTCTGTGCATTCACCGGATTGTCCGGAGGCAAATCAGAGAGTGCTACATCACCTGGTACACAACACTGATACACATCAAAATACAGATGTAGCGCTCTCAAATTTGCCTCCGTACGTAACCGCACAAAATAATTTTTCCTTCAAATGAACCTTAAAGTGATAGATTTTAATAAATTGAAAGTGGAAAAATTAAAAAAATATAAATATAAAAATGATAAAATAATTGCATTGAAATATTTGCCCATATTTGTTGATAGGGGAGAATTAAGTGAAAAATATCAATTTCCTTTTAGTTTTAAAATAATTTTTTTTTATTTAAAGACTTATACAAAAGGAAAGTTTCAATGATTGGGGTCTGTTTTGGACGGCTGCAGATTTTTGTAAATGAAGTTGTAAAATTGTTATGGAAAAAATAAATTTTTTGAAAGCTGCTATTAAAAGTAGCTTCATAGCATAAACAATTTTTGAAAATAATGATCAAATAAAAATTGTTATTGTGGTCTAAAAATAAGAGCTGCGTGAAAACTGTACCCAAAGCACTGGCTGCGGGTACAGAGGCGTGAGTGGCCCGGTAGGTGGGTAGGGATTTACGGACCGCCAAGCGCGCTCAACAAAACTTGACGTGGAAGCGGACGGTTCCTCATCATAAATAAAAAAAAGAAAGAAAGAAAACTGTCCCAAATAAGGACACCACCTACATGCTCAGAATACCCAAACCATTTATTTTGTGCAAATTTACTTTCTTTTTGATTGACTAGAAATTAATTTTTTATTTTGATGAGACATAATTAGTCACAACAATTATTCAATCAATTTTTCTTCACAATTAAGCAGAGAATTATAATTAAAAGAATTATTTATGAAGTAAATTTAAGTAAAAAATATATTTAGAAATTATAATAAATGGTGTGTAAGAAACTAATGAGCCTCCTCATAAAATAAATAATAGAGAAAAATTGTCTTCCTGCATATGCCAGTAATTTGTGCAAGTGACAATTGTAAAATTCTTGATTTAAGAAAATATCATGTGAATTAATTAATTTAATAAAAAAAATCACCACAGGATTGCTTTTAATATTTTTGTTAAACAAAAATTCTTTAAAATTTTTGCTAATAAATTTTTTTAAAAAAATTTTGAGTTTGAGTCATATATTTTATAATTTATATCACATTATTCTCAAATAAACTTTATTTTAAATTTATAATAAACTTAGATGCAAAATTTGTTTAGAAAATATTGAGAGCAACTAAATTTTGTGTAGTCTTGTGCTAGACTTGGTGGAACATGATTGTTTGATCAATGTACATCATTTGAATATTGTGCAGCAACACTGTGCACTTGTTCGTGTCAGTGCTGCATGATTGGGCTGGAGACAGAAAGTTGCGCATTTGCTGCAAGTCGGCCCGAAAAATTTTCCCATCTTATTTCGTTTGAAAATAAAAAGGCGAAAGGCTTCATCTCTTGGAGCAATAAACCTGTGCCTATTATGTATTTTGGTATAAGAATGTTGTGAGAAGTGAAGACAAACAAAGATAGTGTAGATAGAAAGAGTTCTATAAAATTTTCTCCTATTTTCATAGAAAAATTATTAATGTGGTGTGACTCTGTGGCTTTTTCTCTATTTTTTTTTTCTTGTTTGTTTCGTTATTTGTTTACTTCCCAATGACTCGCCGTTTATACAATTTATGAAATTTTTTTTTTTAAGTGTTTATATTTATAAACTCAGAATATTCTGAGTATAAACTATAATTTGTTTTAAAATTATGAGCATATTTATGATATTCTGAGGGTGATCATAAATGAGCATGTCGAGTAAACTTTTCAAGAGTAAATAAATAATTAATTGCATTACAAAATTTATATGTTTTGCAACTTCTTTTTAATTCCATAAAAAATGCAATTAATGAAATTTTATTAAATTTAGTTAAAATTTTTTAATTGTTATTATTGTAGTTATTGATATATCATCAAAAAATTATTTTAATCAGACACAAATCTCTGAGCAAAATTAAGTGAGAAGCTTCCGAAATTAAATCTGGGATCATCTGAACTCCAATTACAACAAACTTATAGTCAAACTGAACGTCTAAAAAAATACAAATCCAACGACACCAAATTCGATTTAATCCGAGTCCAAAATAGTCCAAATCAAAGACTCAAATCACGTTTGGAAGGTTCAAACCATAATTCAATTTACCAAACGATTTTCAAACATGACATGTTTATAGTCGAATCGAGCAACTTGATGAGACAAATCCAACAAACCTAAGATCATTAAATTCTGATATCATTAAGGCATTCAAATGACCATTAAATAGTCCATGATCAAGGGGATCAATATCGGCCTTTCATTCCAACCACTCCCATTTTGACCTTGATCATCCACATATTTACAAGCCATGTCACTATCAAAAAAATTATAAATAGCCCCACTCTTCTCATGAGTGAGGGGGAAAGAAGAAAATGAATGGAGGAGTTTGGGAGCTATCTTGCCACCAACCACCGTAGGAACTCTTCCCGACCACCGCCGGAACTCTTCCCCACCACCGTCGGAGTTCATGCTGACCACCGTCGGAGTTCTTTCCGACCACCGTCGGAGTTCGTGCCGACCACCGTCGGAGTTCATGTCGACCATCGTCAGACTTCATCTAGTTCGCCGACCACCGCTGGACTTCTGCTAGTTCGTCAACCACTGTCAAACTTCTGCCAATCCGCTGACCACCGCCAGAGTTCTTCCCAACCACTGACGGACTTCTTCCTGTTTGCCGACCACCGCCGGATTTCAACCAGTCCACCAACCACCACTGGAATTCTTCCCGACCATCGCCGGACTTCTACCTGTCTGCCGACCACCATCAGACTTCCGCCAGTCAGCCGACCTCCGTCGCTTGCCGACTATGGTCCTTCCACCTGACGTCATCCCATCGACTATAGTTCTTGCGACCTTCGTCGTCCGCCGACTACGATACTTCCATCATACGTCGCCCACCGATTATGGTCCTTCCGACCACCGTCATCCAACTACATTCCTTCAAACATACGTCGCCCACCAAATACGATCCTTCCGACCATCGTCATCCGACTATAGTCCTTCCGACCTATATCGCTTGCCAATTATGGTCATACCGCCCAAACAAACATATCAACACTGATTCTTACAACTCCTACTATACAATGCATTTTATATGATGTATATTTGCTACTTAGAGCCAAGACCTTCCTCCTAAGGAAGTGCTTCATTTGTAATCAATTGCAAGCACTAGTGGATTCATTCAAATTGGGTCAGGCCCCATGGTTATTTCCCTTTTTAAGGGGTTTCCACGTAAAAATTCTAGTGTCTTTTATGAATGCTACACCCTCTCGTTTATATGCTTGTGTGCTGGATCTTCGTACAAAGCTATGACATTAAATTTTATATTTCTCTATCGCCGCGAATTTTCCAGGATGCAACAGTTATGCTAACAATGTATTTAATGAAATTTTATTAAATTGTATAAAAGTTTTATATTTGAACTTGTTAGAAACATAGATAGCTATCAATGAAGAATGGGTGAGAAGAACTATTCCACACCCTCAAAGGATTACTTATTTATTTTTTCAGTTCAAAAAATTTCAAAGAGATGGAAATCATAGTAATTTAGAAAAGATTTAAGGTATGGAAGTTATTATGGCCAAATAAGTGTGCATGTTTTGTATTGCTTGGTGTCGTAGGGGTGGTCCATTGAATCCAATTGTTCAGTCTTACCCTTCTTGAGTCTACGCTCAACTTGAGTTTCATTCGGAATAGTTTTCTTATTGCTTTCTACAGCAGCTTTCTATCACAAAATTTCTTTGAAAGTAGTGAAAGAGTAGACGTCAAAAGCTACCCCAAACAAAACATTGATATGATTGAGTCAATAGAGTTCCAATTCCATCTATTCAAATGCCATGATTTGTATTTGATTTTTTGTGATGGGGCAACCAATTTAAATTTATTAATTTGGGCATTAATCTAATATAATTAGGATTATTTAATCTAGTTATATGTTAGAATAATTGTTCCAATAAATTTTTTTTTAGCATTGTACAAAATTCATACATATATAGAAAAAATAATGAAAATGGTACAAGCTGCAAAAGGAACATATTTTTTTAATTTTTCTAAAAGTCTTTTGGGGCATAAGCTATATGTAATGACTCCTATATTCATTGGCTACTTGTAATAACTTTATTTGATCTAGTAAGACCTGCATGCTTATTTAACATCTATTGATCTTTAAAATTTTAGAGTTATTTATGCCTAATTTATTTGTCAAAATTTTTGTAGTTTGATTTAGAGAGAAATTCGAGATATTGAAAAAATTGTTCTTAGCATATAAGTCTATTCAATTAAACTTTCTAGACTTATTTTATATCCAATTTGCAAACCATCTTATCAAATTGTATAGCACTTAACACTCTATTTTAAGGATATATATTTACATATTTTTATGGACATGTTTGACGGGCAGTGGTCGGGCGATGAAGATCCGACGATGGCTTTCGGCTCGCAAAAGGCTGAATAGCGATGGTGCTTAGGTGAAACTCTGTGATTCTTCAAACTTTTCACCTCTCTTAGCTCTCTAGCCTAAGAATTCTCGTAATGTGGATAGTCAAAGCCTATAGTAAAATTTTGGATATATCATACCGCGTAAACATGAATAAAATTCGAAATATTGTCAAATAGCTCGTGTTGATTCATATAATCGTAAATCATAAATCATTCATTCAATATTAAGTACTTTAATATTGTTGGAATTGAGCAATCTTGAGCTCTTTAGATTTGTCTCGTAGAGTTGCTTGATTTGATTATAAACATGTAGAATTTGATGATCATTTGACTCTCCTATTAATATTCCAAAGCTTTGAATCGTCCTCATTGGGATTCTCATTATACAGCTTTTAGTGCCAATGAATTTGTCTCATCAAGTCGATTAACTTCAATATAAATTTTTTGAAATGAAAGTTCACATTAAGTTAAATATTAAACTTTTTTTTATCATCACGAATTTTCACGGACAATTATTACGTCCTCCGACCGGACGCAGAGGAACGTCCGGTCGGAGGCCAAATCCCGCCAAAAAATGAGTTGTACTGAGCAAATACCGAGCAATACCAAACAATAACGAGGAATATCATCATTTGAAGACCCAATACCGAGTTATACCGAGCTAAATCGAGAAATACCGAGCTATACAAAAGTTGCACCGCGTTTTTCCTAGAAAAACTCGGTATAACTCGGTATTTATCGGTACAGCTCGGTATTGGTCTTCAAAGAGAGGTATTTCTCGTTAATATCAAATAATACCTAGTTGTACCAAGCAAATACCGAATTTTTTGACGGAATTTTGCCTCCAATCGAACGTTCTTATACTTCCTTACACCGGACGTAATAAAAGTTCAATTTTCACACTAACTTATGATCCCCGTTATTTGTATTCTTTTATTAAAACATAATTAAACAAACTTTATTATATCTCGCGATTCAATTTCGTTCTCGATGTCCCGCTAACGGAACCTATAGGGCCCCGCGCCGCGCACCTCGGGCATCTCCCGCTTCCAAATTCCGATTCCCAGCATCTTCCTTTCCGATCCGACAACCCTGATCTCTCCTCCATCTCCTATAAATTACTTCCTCGCGTACGACCACCTCTCCAAGCCTCTTCCTCTTCATCTTCCATGCAAATGGAGCTACTCCTTGAATCGCCGATCGAAGCAATCATATTCCGATGTGGTACTACTCTCTCTGGCTGCATGTGGACCTTCCTCGCCTTCTTCGCTGCCGCCCTAAGCCTCTGGCGACTCCGCTTCTTAAGATCTGCATCCGGGTATGAATCCGCTTCCAAATCCCCTACCTCCACTGTTCCCGCCCCCGCGCACGCGGTTCCATCGATGCCGGCGATCCTCCCGTCGGCAATCGTCACACTACCGATGCTGGATTGCAGCGATCGTATGGAGACCGAATCATACACTAAGGGAAAGTTCACGGCGTACTTACTCGCCGAGGAGGAGATCGACGGCGGTGATTTGTGCGAGGAATGGGTGACTGAAGAATTTAGTAGCGGCATGCACTGCTTGGACTGTTTGGATTGGGGATGGAAGGGTGATCTGGGGTGGTACACACACCAGGATCGGACAGCGATTAACGGTAACGTTGTAACGCTTTGGGATAGTAGCCGGAGGCGGGGGGGATTTGTGGTGGCGCCGGCGTTTCGGGAACGATGGATTTAGGGATAGAATGGGAATTTGTTGTAGAAGAAATTTGTTAAATATGGCTGTATAGAGCGATGGGAGGACGATGCATCGCCGGAGACATTTTTTGTCTGTTGCCGTTTCTCTTTCACTGTCATTTTCTAATCGCCACTCGAAGCAATCATACTCCGAATATTCCATTCGCCATTCCTTTTTTTATGCTGTGAAAATATTAAGTGCTGGTGAGGGTAAATATGGTATTTAAGTCTATTTTCGATTTACTGTTCGCAAAAATCGGGCAGATTAATTCTAAAATACAAAAAAATTAATAATATTAATCATTATAAAAAATTATATGGAATAACAACAATCAATAAAAATTAATTTCATTAAATCTATTGTTATCATATTCAAACAAAATCAAAAAATATGAGGATGTACTACATAAATTATTTTAAAAACTATTTTTTTATTTTAAATTTTTAGAAGCATATAGACTTTGACGAATAAGAACTCCAGAGCGTTAAAGTGTTCAAACTCTTCGGGCCTCGAGAAATTATTCTGTGTGGAGGTCGGACGCAGCTCAACGTCTGGAGACAAATCAGGTGTAGTCATGTCAGCAGTACCGATCTGCGATACCAAACGAACGAATGATGTGGTGTGTGTATATATATATATATATATATAATTGGATGAAAATAGGTTAGGGTATTATGGCATAATTTTTTTCCTAAAACCTTACGGTTCTGTAATATCTTAAATTCGTTCCTAACATTCTTCTAGAAGATACAAGAAAGTTCTATTTCTTTTTTCGTTTAATTTATTTTCCTTACTCCGTTGTAACAAATTTGAAGCCAAGCAACCAACTACAGGAACAATTATTACGTCCTCCGACCGGATGCAGAGGAACATCCGGTCGTAGGCAAAATCCCGCCTATACCGATGTATACTGAGTTTTTCCACCGAACCAAATAAAAGTTCCAACTACAGAGCCATTGTTCTTTTCTTTCCCGTTACGTTTAAATTCAATAGCAACACCACCAAATTCTTAATTAGTAACGAAGACAACCTCGTTAATCCATGATGTTAAATAAGCTAAGCACTTTTTAAGTACTCTGCTACGGTTAAGAAAATAATTAACAGCTCTAATTACGCAATTAATAGGACATAGTTGGCTCTCCTAAACTATTAGCAGCATCCAGCAAAGCCATAGCTCTGCTTAATAAGCTACAACTACTGACCAGACCCACTTACCCGATGAGCATTTTTCTCATGAAAATAATAAATATTTTATTATTTAATAAATAAGAATTTAATTTTTATAAATATTTAGGGGTTATTTGGTTTGTTGAAGAGGAGAGTAAACTAAATGTAATGTATTTGAAAGATTTGAAATTGTTCATATGAGTGTAAAAGGAATGCAGCGGATTATTTTTTTTATTTAGCTTTTAATGTAAATTAAAATGATGGTAGTAGTCGGTGATGATGATGATGAGCTGACAGCTTGCAGTTGATGACGGCGGCGGTCAACAGTGCAATCAAATTGCGGAGCAAAAAAAATCAACTAAAATTGGGCGAGTTTACAACTCTTCAAAAATGAACTATAGAGTTAAAAGAATTCACCAAAATTTTACATTGTATTCCTTTGTCATTAAGGGTTTGTTTCGTTGCTTGAAAAAGTAATTCAGTGTAAAATGAATACTTTCGAGTTATTTGGATGAGTGTAAAGGAATGCTTGACTTCTTTGTTTTTGGTTTGAAGTTACATATAAAATGATTGTGCACATAATAATTGTTGGTCGACGTTGTAGGGTGGCAGCGACGGGGACCATTGGTGTAAAGGTTGTTTCTCCGAGGATCATCCGGGACGATCAGGGATTCGTCCAGGACGATCTGTACAGAATTGTGAAGAATCTGCATGTTCGTTTGTACGAACCTGGAAGAGTCGGGACGAACCAAACCCAAGGGTTTCGTCCCGGGACGACGAAATTGGCATTTAATTTCGTCTGGACGATCTGTATATATGGGAGATCGTACCGGGACGAACAGGACATCGTCCGGGATGATCCTGTGTATTAAATATCTGAATAGTGTCGTTTTGAAGAGAGAGAAAGTCCAGGAGAGAGAAAACCGAAGGAGAAGAGGAAAAAGTGGATTTTTGAGCGACTCTGGTCCGTTTTCGTCCGTCGTCGTAGTTGAAGAGGTTGACCTGCACGAGGTAAGGCACAATCCGCCTTTCTCAATTTTCAGAAACGAGATTTTTGACGCATTTTCTGTTCCGAATTTTGTTTCCGTTAGCGAATTTCTGATATTATTTTCTTCTGACAAAGGTTTTACCGCGTAACTTTTAGTATGTCTCTGAGATGATAATTGTGCACGTTTTGCGTATTTTCCGGAAGATTTTTACCGGATATTTTGGATTCTGCGGTATTTTAATTGAACTGCAAATTATGAGGATGTTGAAAAATATTTTATCAGTACAATGAAAGTCTTATAATATTGTTATAGATATTCTGTGGTAATTTGGTAAATTTCTGAATCTATGAATTTTGTATAAATTCTGTATATTGTTGTTATGCCGCTGAATTTTCGTACGATTTCTGAATTTTCTGAAATAAGATGATTTGAATGTTTGATGTGTTTGTGCTATCAGAAGGGAGTTATAAGGGGCCGGAATCCTATATGATTCCGTTGTCTGGGTCAGGGAATTCTGAAATCTGAAATGAGCTCTAAAATCTAAAAATGTTCCGGAACCTCTGATATCTGTTCTATTCTGGTGCTATAAGCACAATGGGAGACATAAGGGGCCAGAATCCGTTGAGATTAAGTCTGTGTCAGGGACATCTGAAATCTGATATCTGAATCAGTTCTATGAATAAATTAATTTCTGATTTCCGTACGATTTTGTCTGCTTTGTGATTTGAAATGTTAAATAGCTATTCTGAACTCTGAGATGAAATATGATTTAAAAAATTCTGGCCATTCTGTGATATGTTCTGTTTTCTGAATTCAGTTCTTCTGTATCTGTAATCTGATTCTGGATTGATCAAGTATCTTATGTTTCATATACGAATTCTATACGAGTTTTTGAATTTCTGGTGACTATTATTCTGATATGTTTTGTGTGAGATTTCTGAAGATTCTGATTGGTGATTGATGTCTTGCTGAGCTGTTAGCTCATCCTTATTTTCTGCGTGATTTTCAGGTTCTGGGAAAGAGAAGGAGGTCTTGGATTAGCAGTTCAGAGTCTGATCTGAGATTATGTATTTTGTAATTTTGATTTTTGTACAGTCATGGCTTATCTGTTCTTTCAGTCTGTAAGCCATGTACTGTATCTGTATATGATTGTTTTGACGAAAGAAAAGATAGATGAATTACTCTGCATTTGGATGATTATAGTAGCTCTGTGTCTTTCTGTCTATGTAATATTTGGAAGAAAGTTCTGAAGCAAATTCCAAAGCCAGATCCTGAATTTATTTGGCTCCGTCGTGATCCGATGCGAGCGGGATTCGTCCCGGTCGGGTTGGGTCGTGACAATTGGTCGTAGGTTGTTGGCAGCGACGGCGACGGTGGATGGTGGTCGATAGTGGGTTGCGGTGGCAGTGGTCGACGGTGGCCAGTGGTGAGTAGTTATTGTGGTGAGTGATTGTTGCGGCAACGGTGGTAGTGGTGGGCACCATCGATAGACGGTGGCAGGTGGAAACTGATCGACAGTGGGTTGGCAGTGGAAACGGTGGCCATCGGTAGTGATCAAGCAAGTTTTTGAGCGGTCTAAACGGTTCTCTCTGAAAACTGGCGAGAACGATTTACCTCAAAAATGCAATAGAATGAAATACATAGTATTTACTTTATTTTATGTTGATTAGCTTTTCATCCAACAAAACACCAAAATTTTCAAAACTCATACATTTACTCTACTTTACACCTTAAAATATTCCAACCAAACATGATGTGGGGAGGGATCATTGAAGAAGCAGCTCCTAAGAGCAAGAACACAAATGAACATTAAGTACTGTTAATCTTCCAAAAATATCATTCATATCTCACTTACAATAGCATGTCTATATAACGAGCAATTATTACGTCCGGTCAAATCCGAATGTAAACCGAGCAATATTGAGTTTTAGGTGACGTGGCGCGTGATTATTGGTCTATGAACGCATTCGGTGACCGAACATAATAACTGCTCCTATATAACATAATTAAAGAACCTTATAGAAGATTATAAAAAACATCTAACAAGCTAGATATCTTATTCCTAAGATATTTTATGCTAAGATGCACCGCATCAAAATATCTCCAAATCAAAAATCCAAATTTTAATATCAATTGTATTATTTTTCCTCTTCTTTCTTTTTTCAGTGAATCGGACAGACCCTTACTAATTAATAATCGAAAAGATGACAGCTCAAACGAATGTTTGAAGAGTACTATTTTAATTCGCCCTTTAAAGAAAAAAAAAACAAAAAACAAGAGAAGATCTCAATAATGACTCATCCACGTTAAAAAAAAAAAATGCAATTAGGCAATGAACTGAATGCTTTTGGTTCACTTGATTAATAGGAAGCAAATTCTAGAAACTTCGAAGATTTCATGAAACTGACATATCCGAATTTAATATCGCTAATCCTCATCATGTCGCATGCAATTAGTGTATATATTTGGAAACATATATCAGATGATTAAGATCAAGGCAAGCTACTAATACCATTTGTCATTTAATTGATTTGATTCAACAATCACATGTTATGTTTAAACAAAATTAATGGCTTTCTAAAAAGCTTTTTAGTATAAAAATTTCTAGTTTAAAAATTTTATGTACAAAAAAGCTGCTTTAGAAAGCAACAAGAAAGCTATCACAATCGAAACCTAAGTCCGAATTCAAATATATGAATAAGGAGCTGAGTGGTGTGCTCAGTTTACATAAATCTCAGTTCTAGTTTGAACGTGTTTAATAGAATTCCTAGAGTACTTACTCTAGAATTCATTCTTCTCTCTCTATCTTTCTATTCTATTTTCACTTAGTAATCTGATGTAGGAACATCTTAGCTTATATTATGCTTAGGGATTAGTTTACATTCCTTAATCTAGATAGTTCTATTTTCCTCTTTAAATAGTTAGCTATTGTAAAGGATGGAGGTCATTGAATGATATATTTTAGTCTTTGAAGCTTTCTTCTTCTTCTTCCCTGGATTGGGAAGCCCAAATCCTTCTTGCAGGTCGCATCTTCCGACGATCCACTACATCATAATTCATAATCTTTGTATAGCTGGATGTGATTCACAAATTGTTAGTGTTTGGTCCAATTCATATTAGTTATAGGTGCACTTTCTTTAGGCATTTTATTGTGTAGTTAATGGGCTTGTGCGCGGAGGCAAACGTCGCACGAGCTAAATAGTGTCATGCACGGGCGTGAGATCAAACCGTCGTGCAGGTCGAAGCGGGAGCGGGATCAAGACCCGTAATTTTATTTTGTTCTAGATTTTCCGAGTAAAAATTTACTGTCTCCTACAACTTTTCTATGCGTGCTAAATTCTTGTTCAAAATTTCGACAAAATACATATATATCATATCAACATAATTTGTGATTAGGGGTGTAAGTGAGCCGAGCGGGTTTGTGAGTCGGCTTGAACTCAACTCGTTAACGAGCTCGCAAGCCGAGCTTATGGAGCTTCGAGCTCGAGCCTACAATCGAGCTCAAATGATAAACAAGCTCGAATTCAAGCTCAACCCGACTTGACTCGGAAGCTTACCAAGCTACTCGATAAATATTGTTAGAAATATTTATTTTAAATTCTAATTAAGAAGATCTTAGAAATTCCTAAAAATAATAATACTTTTATTTTTATAAATAAAATGAGTCAGAAATTTATATTTTTAAAATCATATTTTCTACCTACAAATTTAATTAGTTCTAAAAAAGAATTTTAATAGAAATAGTTTTTTTGAAATAAGGGAAGACCTCCTCATGAATGAATTTGTAATTTAGGAAATAAATCTTTTCTTAAACTAAAAACAAAGAAGTTCAGTAAAAAACATTTTTTGACTAATTTTCTATGAAAATAAACTGTGAAAGAAGAAACAAAACTACGGGTGAGCACAATGATGTTGAGTGTGTACGGTGTACGAGCAATTTTTGTGGGCGAGTACTAATGAAAGGTGGACTAGTGGCCAGCGTGCTTGTTGACTTGCTGACAACTTGTATGAGGGTTCTCGAGTCACCCGAGAGAGGGGCGAGCGAAATGTCGGTAATGGAGAATTGAATCTGATGGGCACAATAAGGTAGGGCACAACTCCCCTTAGCCTATTGGTTGAGAGCTTAGGCTTCCAACTAAGAGGTCCAAGGTTCGAGTCCATGTGTATGCGTTGTGTGTGTGAGTTTGCTTTAAATGGCCTAAATGTCCCAAAAAAACAATAAGGTAGGCCAAGGTTCTCATGAATAGGCTTTTCATGTGGCTGAGTATGGGGAAGATGGTTGCTCTGGGAGAGAACGACAATCCAAGGTGGCTCGGAGGAAGAGTGAGTGATTGAAGTGTTTATGCATGTGGCGAGTTGTTAGCCTGATTAGGAATTTTTTTGCTCGCATTGCAGACAATGAGCTCCTTGGTTGGCTCAATTGATTAGCACGTATTGATTAATTTAGGCGAGTCTGGTGTGAGTTTTGGGCGAGTGGTGCCTCCTTTTTGCAAGTTTCGTATGTGGGCCCCTCTTGAGGACGAGTTCTTCTCCATAACCTACTAGGTACGTGCAAGATACTTATGAACGCACATGCGAGTATACATTCCCATCGACTCAAATGTCAAAGATTTCCTAAACTTATCTTCTCCTTTACAAGCCATAAGTTCAAAAATGCCTTTCCTAGTGATCTCTTTGTAATTGTTGATCCTGCTAACTCCTCTTCATCATCCTTGAACGTCAACGATCTCATAACCCTAAAGTCCTGTGAACAACAAACCCAACAATCTATCTATGTTGTCGCATTTCTCAAAGAGATGAGCCTAGGGGTGTAAGTGAGTCGAGCCGGCTTGAGCTCGACTCGTTTATGGGCTCGCGAACCGAGCTTATCAAGCTCACGAGTCGAGCTCGAGCTCGAGCTCTTTTATTAAACGAGCTTGAGTTCGAGCTTCGGCTCGTCGGCTCGTGAGCTCATAAGTCGGCTCGATTAAATATTAATATTTTTTAAATGATTTAATTTTATTTATTAAATTTAAATATTAAAAAAATAATAAAAACCACTTAAATTTTATTTAAATGTTAAACATTTCATATATATTTTTTAAATTTTTACTAAGTTTTAAAAATCCCTCTTAAGTTTTAAAAATCCCGTCTAATTTTTAAAAATCCCGCCTAAATTTAAAAATTCTCGCTCATGGCTCGCGAGCCGACTCAAGCTCGTTTACAGTGAGACGAGTTCGAGTTCGAGCTCGCATGTCGAGCTCGACTCGAGCTCACTTTCCAAGTAACGAGCCGAGCTCGATAAGGACCTAAACTCGACTCGACTCGACTCATTTGCACCCCTAGAAGGGGATTTTTATTTGGTCCGGTGCAAGGACCTAGAGGAAGGTTCGGTTTTGCCTAAAAAAGTGCAAATACCGAGTTTTTTGAAAAAATACCGAGTTTTTTGAAAAACTCGGTATTTGCACTTTTTGACCTATTTTTGCCTAAAACCGAACCTTCCTCTACATCCAGTGAAAGGACCTAATAATTGCTCCTAGCTGAGCTGGTCTTGATTTCCAACGCCCCGGGCTTCATTTATCATAGCAATATTCTAAGGAGATAAAATTAGTTATATTCAAGATTCAAATCTAATTTGAATTAATTTAGACTGATTTAGTACATAAATAGTATAAGAATACATTAGATTATATTTTATTAGGATAATTTCATCTCAAACAAACTTAAAAGTAAACAATAACTATATTTGACAAATTTGGAATATCCCGTACGTCTCGCATCACGGATTCAACACTTTCTTGCTTTTTTTTTTTTTTTTTTTTGAAACAATCGGCGACATTTGAATTTTTATTAATAAAAAAGCCCAGCGCCTAACGGTCATCTAATCCTGCCGCCGGCCTTCTTTACCTCTCAACCTAATACATTGAACCGAGAGCATTACGGATATTTCTTCACAATGGATTCAATGGCTTTAGACGAAGCTTTTCAAGAACACCGCTGCGAGATGGAAGACGAGTCCGGATCCGATGAGTTTGAGTGTGCGGATGATTCTGACGATGATCCCTCTTTCGGCATCGTGGAGGAAACCCGTTCTGCTATATCCAAGCTCTCCATAAGAAAACCTAGAGCCAGGTTAGTTCTTGTTTTGTGTTATTGTAATCTTCAGATTGAGAAGCTAATAATCTTTAGCAAAATGAGTGTTTTGGGTTTCAGCAGGAGATCAAAAATTGTTGATGGCAACTTGGAGAGTGAATCCGAGAGGGAAACTGTGGGGGATGAGATCCCCAAGCTGGATAAGAAGGATGAGAAATCCTTTGAGATGGTTGAACAGCTTATCAAAGGTCTGTTTGGGTTTCATTTAACAGTTCATCTATCAGTTGAAATTTGTTTATCAGAACCTGTGGATCAATAGGAGCTATTGCAAGACTGCTTAGCATTCTTTTTTGGATAAATAGGGAAATTATTGGCATATTTTTAGTTAGCTGGAATTTAAATAGTTTTTTTATTATAGCTATTGTTCAATGGATTATCAAGACGCTAGTCTGAAAGCTGTGCAGATGCAATCATGCTTTCATCCAGGGCTTGTCCTCCTCACTTAACCATGTGTACTCTCACTTAGGATTCAAACAAATCTTAACAAGGCAAGCTATTGGTTTTTATCTCCCCCTCCATCCCAAGGCTTCTCTTATTTTTGAAGGCCTCGTTTGTCACTGCCTCATCCGAGGTTTTATGTTTGCAAAAGAGGTCCTCAAGTTTTTAGTTGAACTAAGAAAACTAGCTTGACTAGATGATCATGGGAAAAAGACAGCAAGGATTGGTTTAGGTTCGATTGTGATGGGTACCTAGTTCTTCGAGAGGCCGGGATGCACAATGAATATAATAACAAAAACTGACCATGGTCCTTGATTTTATGGCCTTGGTCAAGAAATACAGCTACAAAGAAGTTTGCTAATGAGTTAAATGGCAAATGACCAACATCGAGGTTTAATGAATGCTTCACCATTGTCTCCCAAACTTCTCTGCGTAGATTATGGATCATGTTGCTTATGCAATCCTATTCTCCATGTGTAATAGCTTTTCTTCATTCCTGGTAATAATAGAATATTTGTATAAATGATGCAGCAGGTGCCCATTTAGAGAAACTTACACTTGATCAGTGCAAGGTCTACCTGAGAAAGTATGGTTTGAGATTAACAGGCAACAAAGGAATCCTAATTTCCAGAATTAGAGAACACCAAGAGTATAAACTCTCGCCACTTCTTTGTCTTTTCCTTCAGTATTTATGTATAGAGATTTTATGCCACACAGAAAACATTGCCTGCAATATTTCACTTGTGGTGCATTTGTTCTGTGCAACACTAGCTCCATTATTCCAGTTTGGGCTGGTATGAGTTATTGGATGCTTGCATAGCTGTATATATAAAACTAGGAGGAAATTGATGAAGCAATATCCTCACATTCTAATTATATAGTCGCTGTATGAATGATTTCAGGATCATTGATGGCTGTGGGGAGAAGAAATATCCACCAGAGAGCTTTGTGCTTAACTGCAAAGGTATATAACTGGTCTCATCTATTGAGACCTGAATATAAAAACTAGATATTGAGATGAACAGGCATAGTTAATGCTAAATTTTCCCTTCACCATATATTTTGCTTATCTAATTCCTTCATTGATGTTCTCTAATTAGGTGATGCTTGTCTGGGAGATGTGGTCATCTTTGAACAGAATGTATATGAAATGTAGTGCTACTTATCTGAAGCTTTGACATGATCTACTATGTTTTAAGGTTGAGCATTCAAGGTAGTAATGTATTTCCACTTTTACAATCAGGTTCAGCATCGCATCCAGGAGTGCTACTGGTCCACCATGTGGCACCAGGACAGTTGCTGGTCGTATTGTAAAGGAAAGTTATGGTGTTGCCAAGCAGCAACACACATTCACAGTAAGATTCTTAAATTTATCTGTTATCATTCCTTCCTAATTTTTTTGGTAATAAACTTGAGGTTGTTTATCGTTGGGTAGATTGAAGTTCTTTGGAGCAAAGGAGAGAAACCATTGCCACCTCTTCGTCAGCTTCTCATCAAGGGAAGGAATCTTTATAGGATTAAGACAATGAGACAGGTTGGATTTTGAAATTTGAATTTTGTTCTGCTTTTGAGTTTTGAACGACTGGTTTCATTTCTTTAATTTGCAGAGGTGGGTTGATGAAGGGGAAAGATTTAAAGTGTTGCAAGAGAAGCATGGAAGGGGCGCCCATGCTAGATATTCAAGAGAAATAAGGATACAGGAGAAGGAAAAAAGGACAAATGGAATGATGATTAAAAGGTAATATATATCGTAAAGGGAAAATGTTCAACTTTTAGATGCAATAACTATTATATGCATTTAACATTCAGCTCAAAATGTTTCTATATGATCCAGTAGTAAATATGAAATTATTTTATTGTGATGCTTCCAATTGCTATTTTGGTAAATAAATTCTTAAAGCAGAGAATAAATCTCAAGTAGCATACATTGAACGCATTTGAATTTCTTGTGAACTAAAAATAGAACATCTCAACAATAGTGTAGTCAACATTAATCATCAAGTTTGTGTTTTGTGTTAAAATGATAGGGATTGGGTTCAAGTAGAATTGTCTTAATTGAATTTAATCATTCCGTATGAATTAACTAAGAAGAAATTGGTCTTCAATTCTATTAAGAGATATGAAGCATTAGATTTAGTAACATATTGACTAGTTTAGGCTATATTGACATAAAAATATTAGGCCCCCAACTCTGATCCTTCTTTCATGTATCCTCACTATTAAGTATTTGCATAACTAGTGGTTCAGTTGGGATCAACTGGTTCATGGTTTCTGCTTCCATAAGTCATTCACTATGAATGAGCAAAGTTCAAGAGCTGATGATTCCTATGTTCAATCCACATTGCTAAGTAAGCTCTTAATGCATGGTACTTGATAGATATAATGAATATTCATAGGTACAAGTGACTGATTTGGGGCTTGGTAAATAGACTATCTAGTTCTCTTGCTTTCTTTATCCAGGGTACATTTAGATTTTTGTTTAACTTAGGCTTCTTTTGGGACGGCTTTTTAGTTGCTTCTTAAAGCAAATTTTTAAGAAAATTAAAAAATTTTGTACTAAAAAAATGCTTTAAGAAGCAACTTGAGAGCCGTCCCAAACGAAGCCTTAGTTAATGGCTGTAATATCAAGATTTATTTGTTTTGATTCATGGTCATTTCCTAATCCATGAAGTTTTCGGAGCTAAGATTTTTATGAATTTAGCCACCAGGTTAAAGACTCAAAAGCTCTCATCTTGAATATACTAGAAAGTAAGGGAGTTCATTTATGACTTGCAGCGTGCTTCACATTTTATCATGGGAAGAAGTTCGTGTGGCTTTAATTTTAAGGCTATTCATATTGCACTGAAGTACTTTTACTCGTCATAAGAATTTCGGGCTCAGCGCCTAACTCATTTTTCATATCATTTAAATTTGGCCCTCTTGATAGACTGTCGCAGGCATGCTTGCGGTAACCCAGTAAAATAAAACTTTGAAAATACATAAATTTTTTATTCATTACCTCAATATAAGGCTTGGGTACCTCATACCTGGAAGCTTTGCAATATTTTTGTTGTGGGAATATCATATGTTCATAAATTTCTTTTTAAATACAATACATTACTATTGTATAAAATGGCATACTAATAAACTAAAGCTTTGCAATTTTTTTGTTTTGGTACCTGGAAGCTTTTGAAATATTTTTGTTGTGGAAATGAACCTAAAATCTTCTTTGAGTATAGTGCATTACTTTTGTACAGAATGGCATATAATAAGCTGAACGTTGATACAACAACAACATCAAATTTTTATCCCACTACATGGGGTCGGCTACATGAATCCTTCTTCTCTATTGTGTCTTGTTAAGAGTCAAATTCTCCTTTAAATCTAAATAAGTCGAACATTGATATTACATGCAAATATGCACTCAATTTCCATTTTCACTTACTATCTAAATGAGAATTTGACTCTTAACCAGACACAATGGAGAAAAAAGATTCATGTAGCCGAGATCCCACGTAGGATAAAAGCTTGAAGTTGTTGTTGTTGCTGATATTACATATGTTCATAAATTTCTTTTTAAATACAATACATTACTATTGTATAAAATGGCATACTAATAAACTAAAGCTTTGCAATTTTTTTGTTCTGGTACCTGGAAGCTTTTGAAATATTTTTGTTGTGGAAATGAACCTAAAATCTTCTTTAAGTATAGTGCATTACTTTTGTACAGAATGGCATATAATAAGCTGAACGTTGATACAACAACAACATCATCAAATTTTTATCCCCCACTACATGGGGTCGGCTACATGAATCCTTCTTCTCTATTGTGTCTTGTTAAGAGTCAAATTCTCCTTTAAATCTAAATAAGTCGAACATTGATATTACATGCAAATATGCACTCAATTTCCATTTTACTTACTATCTAAATGAGAATTTGACTCTTAACCAGACACAATGGAGAAAAAAGATGCATGTAGCCGAGATCCCACGTAGGATAAAAGCTTGAAGTTGTTGTTGTTGCTGATATTACATGCAAATATGCACTCAATTTCCATTTTCACAAACTAAATTTTACATATCTTATGCAGGAAAAATTTAACTGGTGATCGCATTCCAGCAGTCAAAGAAAATCAGCATCCACATAAAGATAATGTTCAGCAAAATAAAATGTTGAAAAACAAGGATGGTATTCTCCAACATGCTGGTCGTGATCACCATCATCAGGTGCATCATAGCTTTCAAGCCTTGGAGTCGAGGAATTCAGGGTATGTGCGACCTCATCATGTTCAGCAACACCATCAAATATGGCAGATTACACTCGTACAAAATGACATACCAATAAAGTGAATTTCTGATATTACATGCAAATATGCACACAAATTATGTTTTCACTAAGTCTTCGTATACCATATGCAGGATGAATTTAACAGATGATCACATTCCGCCAGATAAAGAAAATCAGCATCCAAAGATCGCTGATGCTCAGCAAATGAATTTTTTGAATAACAAGGAACATAAACAAGAACAGGAGGTGAAAATAAATGTAACTAGTGTTGCCACCACTCACCAAATAGATCATGCCCTACTTCTCCAAAAATCTCCTCGGAGCATTTTGGGGAAGCCCAAAACAGCTGACCAAATAGATCATGTCTTATTTCTCCAACATCCTCCTCAGAGCATTTTGGGGAAGCCCAAAACAGCTGAAAAGGCTGTCTTCTCTGCTCAAGCTCAGAGCATTTTGGGGAAGCCCAAAACAGCTGAACAGGCTGTCTTCTCTGCTCAAGCTAGTAACCCGCAATATTCGAATTCACAAAAAAAAATTCTGTATATGAAATATGGCGGTCATGACCGCAATTATCAGACGAAATATCATGGCTTTAAAGCCATGGAGTCAAGGAATTTGGCGTATGTGAGACCTCATCATGTTCATCAATGGCATAACAAGGCAAAACCTTATGATTTTCATGGCGGTCATCTCCAGCATAACAATGATTATCTTCAGATGAATCGGACTTCTGGGGTAAATCATTTCAAATATGTTCCATTGCAGCAACAACATCCAGAATACCAAAGACAAACATACCACTAGTTCAGTCAAGGCCAGTGATGTTTGCATAAACTAAAAGTATTTCTTCTTCAGGTTAGAATTCAGAAATGCAGCCCATTTTGCGGTTCTTTTAGTCCTATTTCAGGCACTTTTGGTAGGATTAATGGTGGATGTTCACTTGAGCATATTCTGTAACGAGTGGTTAACAGATTCAGATTTAAATCTTCTTAGCTCAATGGTAGAGCAGAATATTCATAAATCTGGAAAAATCAAAGTTTTCCTAAATTCAAACCAGGGGCGGAACCACGCCCAGTCTAGGGGGTGCAATTGCCCCCCCTAAAAAAATTAAAATCTGTATTAAAGGAAGACTTTTTTAGTAAATTGCTCCTTCAGTAGGTAAAAAGTTGCCCTAAACGTTATTTTTGGCATTTCCGCCCCATTCATTTTGCTCGAGACTCCGCCGTGCGCCCTAGGTTCTCTTCTCTCCGCTCGACGCTAGAATCCCGTCGGCCGTGGTGAGCTCATCAATCGGCATCGCTGCTTGTGGTTTTTCTCTTCGCTCATCAATCGCTTGCTCACTTGGATTTGGAGGAGGCGAGAACTTCATTTTTCTTCGGCATCTCTGCGCTCAGCCACTCACGCTCTGCAGGCTCCGGTAAGTCCAGCTGCTCCCTTTTTTATTATCATGAAATAAGCCATAGAATGGTAAAAGGCATAAGCCCAAAGGCACGCGTAGTCTTGATCTCCCTTGCAACTTTCCTCTGAGCTTTAGCACTGATCTTGATCTGTAGAGAGAATAGCTAGGGAATTTAAACATAAATAGTAATAGAAAACTACTGCAAAAAGCCCTAATTAGCATTTACCTGACTTCTTTTGATGATAATTCCTGCTTCGGTTAGAAATTTTGAGATTTTTCTGAAGCTTGAAAATGAGAACATCGCCAGAAACATTGTTAGCAGACAATCCATGCACTCCAAGTTGAGTTATATGCCAATATCTCAACTTGATTTCGAGTGAATATGGCTTGGTCAAAATGTGATTCAAGCTGATTCAATATATTTATATGCATATTTGTAGTTAAACAGCAAACTTAGTGATTAAATTCTAATACGACACATACAATGGTGCTAATGAAGGGAGGACTAAAGAGAGGTACTAATGTTTCATTTTAGGTGTAAATGTGGAATGTCAGATATATGATATGCATGTGAACCTAGAATGGAATTGAAGATTTTACTAACAATATCATAATTATTTTAGTATTTGTTTTGTTTGCACATTGTGTTTGATCTTGATATAAATATTTTGATTAACAGTTGCTCATTTTTGATAATTAAATTTCATTATAGGATAAAATAAATGGAACGTTATTTAAAGAGAAAAGAGCGAATAGAAGTTAATATTAACAATCTCCCAGTAGATCCAGGACTCCGACTTCCTATTTGGAGTTATGATGTAAATGATAGAGATAAAATTCGAAGATCATATCTATTGAAGGGACCCCATCAACCAAAAAGTCATCAATTTTCCCAAACTTTATATGGTAATATTGAAAAAGATATGTTTGATTTGATTCCCAATAAAGATGTAATCCAATATTATCAAAAAATGCAAAATAGATTGATAAAATTGTAATGATTTTTAATTTATCTATCGTATTGGAATACAAGATTTCACTTTGAATTATGTCCTCATTTTATTTATTTTTTAATATTTTTCTATAATAAGAAAATTTTGCCCCCCCTAAGATGAAAGGCTGGTTCCGCCCCTGATTCAAACTATTGCAGCATATTTGTGTGCTCTGCATAAAGGAGTGGGCGAAGCATAGAGAGAACACTATCTCTGAAAGGAACATAACTCTATTAAACATAAAATCCTCTGTGCAGTAGCTTTTATCAGTTCTTTTGCACCCATGAGTTTTTTTTTGGAGAGTTGCATGGGGTGAACCAAAGGGAGATCAGAAGTTGGCGAAATACCATTCATTTTTAGCCTGAAAATTTGAGTTTGTATGTGAGGATTAATCTAAAACTTTATATATCTTAACAATTTCTTCATCACTTTAATGCTCATTATCTCGAGTATCACTCTCTCTCAAAGCCTAGTTTGCAACCAAACCAATTAACCAAATGTCTCAAAATCAGTCCCTACATTGTTTGTTGCAAACAATTTGTGACAGCTAAATTCGTTCGCAGTCACAAATATCACTTGCGACAATAATTTGGGCAACAACATTTTCTTTATGGTGCAGAATGTTGGCCATTAAAAGAGAAGTATAATACTAAGTTAAGCGTTGCATAGATGAGGATGCTCAGGTGGATGAGTGAATTTACCCTTAGAGACAAGATACGAAATGAGCATATACGTGAAAAGGTTGGAGTAGCTCCAATGGAAGAAAAGAATAGAGAGAGTCGTCCTAGATGGTTTGGTCACATAAAACGTCGGCCTTTCGATGACCCAGTTAGGAAGGTAGAGGCAAACCAAAAAACACTTGGTTAGAAAATATTAGAAATGATCTTTCTTTATTAGATTTAAACTAGAATTTGATTTTTAACATGATACAATGGAGAAAAAAGATTCATGTAGACGACCCCACGTAGTGGGATAAAGGCCTGATGTTGTAGTTGAGGTACGTCCACCAGGATTCTACTAGTTAATTTGTGGTCAGTACCAATCGAAAATATTCTAATTCAGAGCCTTATTTTTACATCATTTATGATTTGTGCACCTGCAATTGGAGATAACAATCAAGTAAATATTTGAATTTCATATCATTTCAATTCTACAACCACAACAATTTCATATGAATTCTCAACCATACAATTTAATTAAATATTCCTATTGAAAGAATTCTCATTCACAAATGTTTGATTTTTATTTTACAATTTAGTTAATGCAAATATAAAGTTAGTTTATTGACAATGATAGAAAATAATTTAGTTCAACAGTCATAATAATAGTCCACTCAGATGTAGTTATCATTGGCAACATATACAAAAAATTCAATAAAGTTAAATAAACTCCTAATCTTCATCATCATCGTCATCCTAAATACCTTCTAGAGCACCTTGTTATTTTAGGTCTTTCAACATGGACTGCACGAACTCCTCAACCTTCTATCATGTGATAAGTATCCCTTAATATTGGCTCTCTTTTAATCTTTATGATGTTAACGAGTACTAACTTCTGTCCTTAGAACAACCTACAATTCCTTCGAAAATTTTGCTCTCGACCATTTAGATCTATTGTAAGCTCAATTTCTATTGGTAAAATAATTAACTCTTAGCATCATTTTGGTTTCATAAGATATCAATAAATACTCCAACATAGTAATGTTCCATCGAAGGTACAAAAATTAGGAATCACAATTAAATATCAACAAACCCACTATATAACCTAGAGATGTTCAATGGAATATACATAACTTAGGAGTCATTGTTAGGTCACGATTATAATTTAATTTTAATTTTAATTTTATATTATATAAATAATTGTTTAGAAATGATAGATAAATTAATAAATAAAAATGCTGACATGATCTTTCAGTAAGCCTTATTAAAAAAAATCATGAGAAGTGTTTTGCTACATATAAAAACATAATCCAAATGTTTAAAAGCAATAAATCTAGAGATGAAAAATAAGGCAAGATTATATGTACTCGACAAATAGGGGGGTCGTCATCGTAAGGAAGCAATGAAGCATTGATAAGTGTAGCCCTAGGCCATCCTAGCACCTCGGGCCTTCTAAATACTGGAAGAAAAACCTTGTTGAGGTCCGTTCACCAGGTTGCAAAAATCAATACATTCTAAAGCTTCGTTTGGACGGCTTTTTTACTGCTCTGTAAAGTTGCTTTTTCGTTAAAAAAACTCTTGAAAGAAGGGAAAAAGCATGGGTCTAAAGCTGTCCCAAATTGTTAAAAGCATCTTAGAATAGCAGCTTATGATTATGCAAATGGTGACAGAACAAAACCTTATAGCACTAAGTGAGATTCCATGACTTGTAGATGCTTCAATCCTTTCCTTTCCTTTTAGATATGCTGCTGCTTTACTCCCTACTTAAGGTTCCAACTTTTGCATTCTAATATAAACATTTTAACATGTTTTAGGCACCAAACTGCACTGGAATGCCAATGATGCTTGCTTATAGTTCTTTTTAATGTATTACCACTTGCAAAATGAGTCAATTAACTCTTCAATGATGGCCTAGAGTTCTCTTATGATTAGGGTATTGAATTCAAATTTATACTAAAAATATTGAATGATGAGAGCTGAGAAATTGAGAGAGAGAGAAAGAGATAGATACTTTACAATACAAAAAATAAGGCAAAATACAAGTCGTGAAGCTCAATTGGAATGTCCAATTTGAAGAAGTCATTCATTGAGCTACTAAGAAGTTGATGGCTTAGCGTTTATAAATAGATAAGTCTTTTGTTGATAAAGAAGCCATCCACTTGAGTAGTGGTTAGGGTCAACTCAATAGGCTACATTAGCCCACTTTGTTGCGGTCGCCTGATTATGAAAAGTTTATTTATAGACTTAACGAGTTGTTTTTGAATGAAAACCGAGGAAATCGAGTCGACTTAATTTGAATGGGGTCAACTTGGTGGAACCAATCAAACTTAGGCTTTAACGTGACCAACAGTCAATTAACTCTTCAAGATAACTTTCTATGTGATCATCATGGAAGAAATATATGACCCAAATGTAAGAAAAACATTTGGTATCAGATTCTTGGTCTCTCTCTCAGCTTAAGCATAAATAATTTTCTCAGCGTATTATAAGACAGAAAGCATCTTTTTAATCTTAAACACTAAGGAAGTCAGGGAATGTAAACTTCTGGTGTCCTCGACTGGAGGCATATAAGTATCATAGGAACCAAGCAATTATCATCCGGTTAAGATGTCCCGTGTTGCAGCAATGGCAATTGTTACAGTTCTCTTGGTGTTTGGCAATGGAAGATCAGAGGAAGACATGGCTGCAAAGTCCCCCCAGACAAGTTTGTGGTGTGTAAGCGACTGTGGTACTTGTCCTATAGTTTGCTCACCACCTTCTCCGCCTCCAAAAGCTTCCATATTTTTGGTTCCATCAGTGCCGCCACCCGCAAAGAAGGCACCGCCACCGCCGCCGCCGCCGCCGCCGCCGCCGCCACCGCTGCCGCCATCAACTCCTTCATGGTCATTTTCATCATCACCATATTCATCTTCTTCTTCTCCGTCCAGCGGGCAGGAGAGAGGAGGTTTCTCCTACCCTTACTACTATTTCTATAGCTCTGATGCACTGAGAGCTCATGGATTGCTTCATGCTTCCTTGAGATTGGTTCCTTTGCTTTGGGTGTTGTTCTCAATTGTATGAAGGGAAAGATGCTTTGTCTGTTGTGTTATTGTCTTGGTTTCTTCTTCTCTATGTGGGGAAGCTATGCCGGTCTGTAGTCTGATATCAAGTTTTTACAAGGGGAAATTGGTTGAATATGATGTAATTAAAGATATTCTTTTAATTTTAAGAGGATTTGGCATGGTGCTTGGTTTGTTGATGTGAGGGAAAAAAAAAACTTATCCTCATATTGTCTTTCTTCACTTCTGCACCATTCTCTCTTTCATGAACCAACGTTATACACATTAAAACCATCAAAGGATGCAACCCTTCATGAAAAATGAGAAAAAAAATTTGTTCAACCCAACTCGTAGCCCCAAGTTTGGAGCATCACAACGCTCCACTGTCTCCAATCTGTCTGATAGCATCGCAACATCAGGGTATAAAGTGTTGTAATGTTTCACTCTGTAAAACCCTTAAAAAGCTGATTTTTTTTAGTGCAGTTCGTCTGTACGAACTGGATTTAGTACTGGACGAACTGAAGAAATTTGTAAAGAAATCTGTCATTTTCGTCTGTACGAACCTGGAGCGTCGGGACGATCCGTCTGTACGAAATCTGTCCAGAGAACACATCGTACCAGGACGAACTTTGGATCGTCCGGGACGATCAGTGTTAATAAATATCGGATTCGAGATATTTTGGATCATTTGAAGAGAGAGAAAGAGAAGGCAGGAGAGAGAAAGAGAAGGAAGAGAAGGAAAAGCCGGATTTCGGAGGCCGCGGAGCGCTTTTCGTCCGACGACGTAGTTGGAAGATTTGTTTATCTCGCTGTAAGGACTCCGAATCCTATTTTTGTTTTCAGAGATATTGATTTGATCGAGTTGTGCACTGTTTTGTGTTTTCGTAGTCGAATTTTGGACCCGGTTTTATATTGAGACAACTTTCACCGCACAACTTTTAGAATGTTGTAGATATGAATATTGTACACGATTTGAGTATTTTCTACGATAATTTTACCGGTCAGAATTGGTTCTACGCGATTTTAATTGAATAGAAAAATATCATGATGTTATTTGATATGGATTCAGTAGAACAATAGCCTTATATTGATGTTGTGAACGTTCTGTGTGAATTTAGAAATTTGTGCTTTTTGCATGATTTTTGTGTAAATTTGATAGACTGTCGTTACTCTGTCGAATTTTCGTAGGATTTCTAATTTGTCTGAGATTGATAGATTGAATAGATATGAATGTGAATATTGATATGATTGCTTTAATATTGACTATTGAATTGATTATTGATTGATTATTGATACTGGAACACAAGTGGAACCTGGTTGAACGTTGGTTGGAGATTGATTGACCTGTACAGGATGGTGGGCCGACGGGCTTTCCTTTAAATATGGATTCTACAACAGCAATATAGATGGGAGTCATAAGGGGTTTATAGATATGTCGACGGGTGGCCGACGGGCAATAGAGTGACGACTCTTTTTATAGAAACCAACGTATGGATATCTACAACAGCAATATGGATTCTACAACAGCAACATAGCCAGTTGATTGTACTTGCCCAGTATATAGTATTGAATTGCATGTTTACTGTATTGATTTATGGATTCATTGTTTTATAGATTCATGCTTTATCGACTTTGATTGGATTTACTAGATCGTACGATTTCATTGATTTCACTGATTGATTGCTGTGCATCGACATTGAGCATTGATATAGAAATGGATGGATATAGATATTGCATTGATAGCATGGACATGAATAGTATAGAATCATTGACACTGTTGCCTATAGATTCATTGATTTCTGTTTATAGATTCATTGTTACTACTGCCTATGGATTTATTGATCTTGCATATAGATTCACTGTTGTTACTGTTTCTGCACCGTATGGACTGCTGCATGGATTCATTGTTAGAATAGATTGAGATTTATCGTACTGTTATCCTCGTTTGATTTCATTGAATAAATAGTATTGATTAGACCGCATTGATTCGATTTGATAGCGATTGATTTGATGGATTGATTGATTTCCTATTGTGTACGGATTTCTTCGAGATTGACATGGATTTATTGAGTTGATTTATCGATTCGTCTGCCACTGCATTGACTGGTTTTATTGACTATTGATTTTCGTATTGCATAGATTCATTGACCATTGATTGATATGGAGTTGATTGACTGACATGCATATTGATAGCATCGCCGTGCTTTGATCTCAGTTATAGGTATTAGGTGACATGCTGGGCTTTGAAAAGCTCATTATATGTGGTTGACATTTTCAGGTCCGAGCAAGGCAGCAGGATTGGAGATTGATCAAGACTGTCAGACGAATCCTTTCACTATGGATGTCTGGGGCGTCACACACTCCTTGTCTCTTATTTGAGTCTTAGTGTCGTGGCGCCAGGGTTTAGATCTCCGCTGCACTTCGCTCTCTATCTACCTCCAATCAAACATTATAGTGGTGCAAAACTCAGGGATAGAGTTGGAGCGCTTTATGATTGTACCAGAAAAAAAATTTCTAGAGCAGTGTGAGGAACCCCTTCAACCCCCTGACGAGCTCAACCGTTGGAATTGAGGTCCGAGAAAATAATACAACTAAATTGATCGGTACAATGAGATTCCACACAAAATTAACACTGCATAAAAACTCTGAAGAAATACACATCAATCTAATATAACTCAATCAAATTTATCTCTTTTTACAATGAAATTGATATATTTTTTGTTGCGGGCTAGAATATACGAGGCGATAGAGTTAGAAAGTTTTCATCTCAGCATCGTATGGATATGCAGCACACAAACAGAAGATGAAAGGACACCAAAATTTTTACTTGAAAAAGCCCTAAAAGGGAAAAAATCATGGGGCTTAGCCCAGTATAAATGAATCCACTAGTGTTTGCTTGAGGTACAAGAAGTTACTTGTCCTTAAAACATAGGACAATCAGATGACAATAATTTACTCTCGGATTGAAATTCAGTTACAAACAAGAATTTGAGATTCGATAATATTGGGTATTCGAGCTTAATCCCAAAGTCATTTGTAGATCGGACAGAATTCTGGCGTCACTTGGAGATCATGCGGAGTTTCGGCATCACTTGAAAGTTGGGCTGAACTCTGGCGTCACATGAAAGTCAGGCGAAACTCCGGCGTCACTTGAAAGTCGGGCGGAACTCCGGCGTCACTTGAAAGTCGAGCGGAACTCTGGCGTCACTTGAAAGTCGAACGGAACTCCGGCGTCACATGAAAGTCGGGTGGAACTCTGGTGTCAATTAGAAGTCGGGCGGAACTCCGGCGTCACTTGAAAGTTGAGCGGAACTCCGGCGTCACTTGAAAGTCGAGCGGAACTCCGACGGTGGTCAAGGATGAGTTTCTTCTCTTCTTCTTCTTTTTCTTACTTGGATCCCCTCTTAAGAGAAATTATGGGCTTTTTATCGTTTTTTTAGGATGTCATGACCCGTAAATAGGAGGAGAATCAAGGGCAAATGGGGAGTGATTTGGATGGACGACCGATATTGAATCCCTTGATTATGGATCGTTCATCAGATATTTGAAGGCCTTAATGATATCGGAATTTTGCGATCTTAGACTTGTTGGATTCTTCTCGTCGAGCCGCTCGATTTGATTATAAGCAAGTCATGTTTGGAAACAATTTGTTAATCCAAATTGCGGTTTGAACCTTCCAATTGCTCTTCTAGTCTTCGATTCAAACACATTTGGGTTCAGATCGAGTTGAATTTGGTGTCGTTGGGTTTGTATTTCTGAGACACTAAGTTTGTTGGAATCAGAGTTCAGATGATTCCATATTTAATTTTTTAATCTCCCAACTTGATTTTGCCTCAAGTTTCATGCCCGATCAAGATAATTTTTTTATGATATATCATTTTTTATAACACATTCATAATAATATTTTGAAATGAAAAAATAAGTGATTTTTATATCAATACATTTAGGTTGAAGATGATTAAATATTTTCACATTTTTATGACTATAATAAATTTACTATTATTTTAATAATAATTAAATGAAGGTGATGTAAGGTTAATAATAATAATTTTTTAAATAGGAACTTCTCATAAATAAATAAAATTATTATTTTTTCTACGGTACACTCGCTCTCTTTTTTTTTTTTTTTAATGATAAACAGATATACAAAAATTTTAAAAAATAACCGAGAATTTCAATAGCAAACGTGGAGATGCGGGGTATCGAACCCCGTACCTCTCGCATGCAAAGCGAGCGCTCTACCGTTTGAGCTACATCCCCATTTTCTCTTAGCAAGGTAAGTAATTTTATATTCAGTATTTGTTCTATTCCTTGTCTTATCATTTCAGTTGTTAGAGGAGTTTTTAACGCTGCAAATGTTTTATGCGTTCAATATATAATAATGGTATTCTCTGCATGCATTTTAATCTCATAAATTCTTTATACTTATAAAGAATTTGATGGTTCACCAGCACAAACATGAATTTATGTTAATCAAAGTATTAACATAAACACCATAAAAATAATATCTTAATAATAGGGTGAGAGTCGCTCAGTCGCTTCATTAGAGTACTTTTTTCTTGATTCTTAAAACAGCCTATCAATTTTTATACTAAAAAAATATTTTAAAAAATAATAAAAAACCATCCCAAACAACCTATGTTAGTTTGTGAGCCCAATTGAATTCATTTATTTGTGCTCAAGGTGCATCAACAAAATTTCATTTTTTATATATTTAAAAATTATAAGAAATAAGTCACTAGAATGCTTGGTTTGATTATTCATCCAATAAAATACTTTTGTTATCAAACTTTCTTCCAATGCTACAAAAAAATCTATAAATACATCCTATCCACTAGTGATCCCATACTCAAACCAAAATCATAACACCCTTCAAAATTTATAAAATTTAATATTTTGTTAAAAAAATCATTTTTCCCAAATTTGATTTTAGATATCTAAAAACTTTATAAATGGTTTGAAATTGAGATTCCTTAAATTTGTGTTACAAAAGGATAGCCATTCCTCTATCACAAAGAGGACAAGAATATAAATCTAGTGAAAATAGTTCCTCCCTTGAGACAAAGAGGACAAAATCATGTGATGGATAGGGAGGGAGAAAGTGCCAAAATATTTTGGCTAACAGAATGTGAATAACACACTTAGAAATCAAAACAATCAATTTTATAATCAATGACCACATTCAATATTTGAATAATCAAATTCATCTTATAAATAATCATATTCAAAACAACAATAACAAGCAAAATCCATTCTTCAATAACCACATTGAAAAAAATTTTGAAAAGATGTAACAGTGCAAATGTAGCCTTAATTTTTTGAAGCAGTTTAAGAAGCAGTAAGAAAGTCATCACAGACAAAATCATAAAAAAGCAACAAAAAATAGATCAGCTCATGAACTCCATCATAATAATGGAGAAAAAGAAGACGACTCAAAACAAATCTAAAGAGGACTAGAAGCTTACATAAAACAGAAGCTAGAAATAATATAAGCAAACTCAAAAACTCCAACATTTTCCCTGAAAGTTAAGTCAACAAAATCAACTAAAAGTGAAACCGAACACCAAATTTGAAATGTGAAATTGAAACTTACCATTCAGAAATATAACCGTTATTTTTAAAATATTGGTAAAAAAGCCAACCGAAGTAAACCACAAATTCTTTTAGATAGAAACTGACAAGCTGAACGATATTTACCCCAGTAAGCAATCCTCTCAAACAAAAATATGTTCAGCTATTATATTCTACTTTCTCTAAAAATGCAGAATTCTGAACCTGAAAACATGCAATGAAAAAGGAGGGTAAAATAACATATCTTTCGGTCCATGATTCATAAATCAAGCAAATTGGATAAACTTAACTAAAACATCAACGTTTGCTCAACCATGTTCCACAAAATGCTGATTAACCCACAAAGGTCTTATCAACTAATCCCAACCAGTGGCAGCAGGAGCTGAAGCGGGATCCCAACCAGGGGCAGCAACAGGAGGCAAATCAGTTTCTGCAACTGGAGCCGCAGCAGCGTCCCAATCAGCTGTTACTGCAAAAGTTGAAAATTAAATGTTAAAACAAGCATTTAATCATCATCTTTACAACATGGAGAAAGGGAAAGAAATTTAGTAAGATTAGACTTTCTATCCACAATTAATGAGAAATTTAAACCAAAAGAAATACCAAATAATTTCCAATTTTTTATCATAATAAGGTGTGCCACAGTACACACTTCTTCAATTATGAATGAGAAAATCAATCGCAAATGAAATTGAATTTTTAGTTGGTGGAGAGTTGTCCTCACTTCACAGATAAGGAGACGGAGAAATAGTATTTTACAGTTTATAGGATAAATTATAGACCATCTATGATGAAGATTGATATCAAAAGTTTTTAAAAATTTCAAATCTACCGTTCTATTGCTCCTTCTAGGTTTTAGGTCACTGACGAGCAAAATTCAGATTCAAAAAATAAAACCACATTCTATGATTATGCTGTTCAGTTTTACCATGTGCACATGTTCTTTAGGTTTTGGAAATGGTGATGATAACCTGCAATTATTTTCCAAAATTGCTAACATAATTGCATTATTATACCTACTAAATAAGCAAACTTAAAGTTTACCTAAATGAACTTGCTTGGAAATATAGTTAAGTCAGAAGCAAACAACTAATAAAAAATGATTTGTAATTCTCCTAATATACAATCCTGGAATTTCATTTAACTCTTGAAACTTCGAAGCATAACCATTCAAATCTACTCTTAAAGATCAGAGAAAGAAGGTTAAAGAATTTCTATTGTCAATATGAACTACCGTCATCTTCTCTTAAATTTAAGTTTCCGTTCAAAACCCTTGGGAGTTCTTTGATTGCAAAATTAAACTTAGATTCAAGTTCAATTTTTATAAAAGAAACAGAAGGGGGGGCCTAATCATCATTAAGCTACAAAAGCTAGCTACCACCACCCTTCTCTATAAACATGCATAGGGAAAATACAAAATTAACAATAGAAGGCAAATAAATACATTCTGTAGAAGCCGAAGAGATAAGTGCGTCACTGAAAAAGCCATCTTCCGCTACATTAAACACTATATCTTCCGTTTACATTGTGCCTTTAACTTTTATCTGCTTGTTTTATTGCATCTTGTCTTCATTAGCTTATTTTGGTCATCACTATCTGCATTTGTAAATCTAGGTCCTATGCAAGAGGAAGAAGCTTCCCATCTTTACACTGTCAAGGCAACACCAACAAGGCATGTGGTTTAATTATATTCCTATTATATTTATATTGTTTATCTATGATTTTAATTGATTTGAATAGATAATTTTTTGTTGGTATTGGGGATTTATTATAATTTGGTCATTAACTATGTTGAATTTTAGTTCAAGGAAAATGTTATTTATATACATCATTTAGTTAATAAAATATGATTAAATTTGTATATGAACAGAACAATTTAAACTTTTTGTCAGATATAAGTTAATTGGCAGGACATGATCCCATAGAATACTGAACAAGTGAACATTAATTCTTGCATGTTAGGTTTTAATAAATGTTGATTCAAGTACATGATAGATTTTACGTTCCATGCATACATTAGATAAAAATTTGAAATTGTAAATATATTAAATACATTATATATTTATAAATCATATCAAAAAAATATTTCAATAAAATAATTAACTCTTACTTAGTAGCAAACATTTGTAAAGCTAAAGTTCAACAAACTAAATTGCAATCCACTAGAATCTATTGAAACAATGTTCCCTTCGTATGCATGCAATCACAAGCAAATACAATAGTTAAAATAATTAATATTAGATGATAGCTCAAACCTTGAGAAGAAGTCCACTCAACCCCAGCAGTTGGTGCAACCAAGCTAGGAATTGCTCCCACATCAGGAGTAGCATTTGCAAAATCACTAGGCCATTGTTCAGAAGGTATAATACCACCATATTCAGCTACAACACCATAATCAGGGGCAACAGGGGCCTCCCCTTCTTCTTGTTGTTCTTTAGCTTCCTCAGGATCTCTGTGAAAGAAGAGATCAACCTACATGCACCATGGATTAAATTTCATTAGTAACTTAAAACAGCATAAAAGAAAATATTAAAAAAAAAGGTTTCATAACATCCTGAATGGGTAACTTATTTCTTACAATATCATTAAAAATCTCAACTTTAACTTAAAAAATTAAAATAGATAAATTATGTTGGGATAAAAAGAAAATTAACAACCCAACCAATCAAACATAAGTTGCAAGCATCAATAGATGTAAATAATTAAACTCAAAAAAACATGAATACTTGCCATAACATCCCACTTGTGTCCTGGAGCAATAGTACCACGCATCTGGAGGACCATCCTTGCCAACAACCAGAAGAGACAACCTATACTGTGCTTCCCCTTGTTGTTAGCAGGAATTCCAATATCAACAAACCGCATTGGTGAATCAGTATCACAAAAGGCAATCGTTGGAATATTTCCAAGAGCAGCTTCCTTTATTGGCTATACAATATAAACACATGAAACGATTAAGATAACATTTCTAGAAAGCAACCCTATACGATAAGCAAATAGACAACTTGCCTGGTGATCAGTTCTTGGATCAGTAAGAATAAGCAGACGAGGTTCACTAAAGGATGTTTGAAGCTGGTTAGTGAAAGTTCCAGGGGTATGCCTCCCAGCAATAGGGTGAGCTCCAGTATATTGGGCAAACTTCAAGACGGCCCTTTGACCATACGGCCTAGCAGACTGGACAATTATGTCTTGAGGATTTTCAATGGCAACAATTACTCTAGCTGCAAGCTGTATCTTCTCCCAAGTTTTTCCAAGATTAATAATGTATATCCCTAAATTTCAAGTTTAGAGGGCATATCAATACACTAATATACCAAAAAAATTACCCTGACAAATAGTTTAAACATGTAAATATGATGAAGATGATGGCAATAAATGATGATATGCGCATAAACCATTTTGAAGGTTGAATAGCCTTATACCTTGTGATTTAAAAGACAGTATCCTCAAAACTTAGTCAGAACCAAAACACACAAAATGGACAAAAAGATACAATATGAAAGAAACAAATCCTTCAATCACACTGCCACTGAACTTAACGCCATAATATCAACAAGATGCAATATAAACAAATCATCCCATTTGAGAATTAACAAATCGCCCCTGATTTATTTAATTGAAAGTTACGTGCAGAAAGAGAGACGTAAATTAATAAGAATTGCGATATATATGGATATAAAGTAACATAAAGCATCGCTCCGAAAATAAAAGATAAATTCAGAGTGCCAGCTTCTAAGAAAGGTTAGCAAATCATAAGAAGCGCCACTAAAATATATAGATCTATGGGTAGAAAGAGCCGGGCTTGCGCTCTTACCGTCAGTCCGACGCTTAAAAGCATATCTTTCCATCTGGAAGTTGCAGTTCTTGGTTCCGAGGTGCACATGGGCAGCCAACATCATCTGGATGTCTTGCTCCTTCTGTGTCGCCATCCACAAATTTTAGCTAAGCTAGGGTTATGGAGTGTTTGGAGGTCGGAGGAGGTCGGAGGAGGTCGCAAGCAAATCTGGCAACGGCGGCGGTCGAGAGAAATTTTGGAAGCCCTAAATTTTCAGAGGCTTAAATGGTAAATTTTGGAAGCCCTATTTAATATTACGCTTAACCAAAGAGGCGGGGCCGCGGGGCCATTGAAAAATTACCAAGATACCTAAGTTGCGATCAAATAAATAAATAAACTGTATCAAGATTAATTAAGTATAATATTAGAATAATTATTAATTAGGAATGTTTTGAAATAATGAAACACCAATTCAGATTTAAAATTTTGTTATCAATACTAATTAAGTAAATTAATCCATATGTATTTTATATTAATTTTTTTTATTAATAATTAATTAATAATGCATTAAAATGATAAAACATAATATTCTATGAGATAAGTTAAATCACAAATAATATCAATATATTCTTAATTAAATAATATCAGCATAATCTTAATTATATGTTAATCAATTTTAATAATCATAAAATAATATTTAAATTAATCATTAACTAGTAATTTATAAAACTAATTAAAAAACTATTTTCAATAAAATTAAATCACAAATAATATTAATTGTCTTATTTTAATATTAATTATTAACTTATAATTCTAACAAATGAAAATCAAAGTGCTACACCCATACTATCAAAAACCTACTCTCTTCGACTATTGCTCTGACTTAAAACCCTCAATGAAGGAGAAACAAAAAAGTCGCCATAGGAGTTCTCCAACGAAGGCATCGATGAGATTTTTGTTTGTGAAGGAGAAAAGATAAGTAGTCGAAAAAATAAACTTTTGCTGAATCCCATAGGAGCTGGTCAGGAATGTATATCTCGATCTTTATCCCCTTTTGTGCTCTTTCTTTTGTTAAATCTCCTAAATTCGCATAATTCACAAATTTAATAAATATGTCATTTTAAAGCAAAAAAGGAAAGAAACTATATTTAATATTATGTAGGATTTAAAGTTCGTGTTATTTCTATTTAGCAAGATTTAGGGTAATCAATGTTACCAAGTAGCCCTTTAGAGTCATTTTTGGCCTATAGCTTAAGGGATGTTTAGTTAAGTAATTAGAAGATGCAATTTAAATATGAGTAAGATAACTATAATGTTGTAAGTATTTAGAAGTTATTCTAAACATAAACCTAGGGCACATGACAGGGTGGTGAGAAAATCTAAGGACAAAATGATATGCTATTTTGAATTCTTTGGATTTTGACTAATTCTTATTCATTGAATATGAACTAGAGAGCTTCTAACTTCCTTGATAAGATACTTTATATTTATTTATCTTTTAATCAAAAACAAGTGAATTTTAAGATCCCTGCAATTGATTTATATAACACTATAATTGATATGTCATCAAAAATAGACTAGAATGGGGCATGAATCTTGAGGCATATTTGAATTGGAAACTTTCAAAATTAAAATCCGGACCATCCGAACACTAATTTAAGTGTACTTATAATCAAACTAAACGTCTTGACTAGACAATAATGGTCCACTTGAAGTCAACATGATCATATGTAGTGGTATAATATATTAAGAAATTAATAAACCATTTTTTTAGATCATAGTATAGATGTTATATATATGCCTAAATTTTAAATAATGAAGTTTGATTTGTTATAGAAAAAATCTCATGCCAAATTGATGTGGAAAATTTTCAAATTTCATTTATGCACTATATGAACACTAATTTTCACAAATTTACAATTAAACTGATGGGGCCGATGAGATAAACCCAATAATCCTAAAAGTAATTAGATTTGAGTTCAAAACAGTCAAGCTCGAGTGCTTATAACATAGTTATAAACTTAGGATATTAATTGGATGTTTGAATTTTGTATGCTCATAATCAAATTGACATCTTAACAAGTTGAATCCAACGAGTTCGTGATTGCATACTTTTGGCATCATTAAAGAACCTAAATGTTGAAAGAATGATATATGATAAAGTAAATCAATATGATTGTCTAATAGAGATTGTTCGCATTTTGGTTATATTTACAAAGCATAGCACTCTAAAAATTTATAAATAGGCCCCCACTCTCAATATGAGAATAACATTCAGCTTAAGATTAAAGAGAACTTAAAGATTTGAAATATCTCAAAGCTCAACCCTAACACCACCACCAGACCATCGCTTGAACACTTCTGTCGAACTAACGCCCAACTATTTGAATGGTTAGATGGCCCACATTGATTTTTCCTAAGCTCTGCTATGATTTTCATTTCGCTATTTTTGATTGAGCTCTCTATTGTTCTTGTTTAAAAAAAAAGGTAGTATTCTTCATTTATATTTGTCAAATATTAAATAAATTTATGTTGACATATGTGCGCTATTTATTTTTTTAAGTTTCGTGATGATATATTTTTATTGTTTTTCTATTTTTACTATAGTACAAGATACAAGATACAATATATAAAATTTTTCATGATTCTATAAGCTTCATTGTAGCAATTGGTGTCCTCATTTGATTCATGAGCTTGCTTGTCTTCTTCAACTGTTAGAAGTTAGAACATTGATTTAACTTTTCTTTGTTGGTTTCAATGAGAAGGGGCAACCCTTTGGGTGTAAAAGGGGAGACTTAAGTATACAATGGGTATTTGAAGGTTTTCCTTTCTTCTCTTGTTGCTTCAAAAAAATAGGTAATCTTCTTTATAAATTAATGTTTCTCAAATATTTTTATAAATGTATGCTTGTATATGTGTTGTGATTGCTTTTATATATTAGGATTTTTATAAGTTTCATGAATTATTTATTTGTACACATCTACACTTATATTATTTTCTTCTATATTCTTATATTAAACATTAGACTTGCATTATATTCTAATTGGCACTCTATGATGTGGGTCATCTAATCGTTTTTGTATTACTTTTTAGTTCTTCTTACATGTTGTATTACTTTCATGCTATTCTTGCATTTGCTTCCACACCACTCTAAGGCTTCGTTTGAGACAGCTTTTTTAACGCTTCTTCAAGCTGCCTTCATATATGTACAAAAATTATAATTTTTGTACGAAAAGATGTTTTAAGAAGTAATAAAAAGTGATCACAAATAAAGACTAAATCTTCATTTGAGATGACTTTCCTACTTCTTAAATCAAATTTTTAGCATACAAATTTTAATTTTAGTTTTAGAAACATGCTTTAAGATGCAATAAAAATACCATCTCAAATGGAGTCTAAAACTTACGCTGATAAGCAGGAGTGACAACTCTTTATAAATTATTGAAAGTCACCTATAAATAGAGCTTTTCAAATGAGCTCAAGCAATAGAGCAGAATGTGAACCTATAAATTTATTAACAAGTCAAGCTCAAACTTAATAAACAATCAAGCACAAGTCCAGCTCAAGCTCAACTCATTTACACCCCACTGCATAATATTTCTAATTTCAGAGTTTTCAAGTGAAAATTATTGTGCCTTTACATTCTTATTTGATTTGTACGTGGCTTTGGCTTAATCACATAAAGTTTAACACACACACACAAAAAAAATCTTTTAACTTTAGTAACATAAATTTAAATTGAGAAATTAAAAAAAAAAGATGAATTATATGTTTACTGAATGTGAATAACACACTTAGAAATCATTACAATCAAATTCATATAATCAATCACCACATTCAATAATGGAATAATCAAATTCATCTTATATATAAATAATCATATTCAAAACAACAATAACAAGCAGAATCCATACTTCAATAAACCACATTGAAGAAAATTTGAAAATATGTAATAGTAAGAATATAGCCTTCATTTAGGAATGCTTTCTTATTACTTCTTATAGCAATTTTTTTAAGTAAAAAATTAAAAAGCTGTTTGAAGAAGCATTAAGAAAGCCATCCCAAACGAAGCCATAAAAAAGACAATAAAAAATAAATCAATTCATGAACTCCACCATAAATAATGGAGAAAAAGAATAAAAATTAAACAATAAATCTAAAGAGGGCTAGAAGCTTACATAAAAACAGAAGCTAGCAATAAAATAAGCAAAGTCAAAAACTCTGAAACTTTCCCTGAAAGTTAAGTAAACAAAATCAACTAAAAGTGAAACCGAACACCAAATTTGAAATGTGAAATTGAAACTTAACCCACAACACAGCTCATCTTGACCTGTTGGTTGAGAGCTTATGCTTTCAACTAAGAAATCTTGGGGTTTTGAGTCTTTGTGTATGCGTTGTGTGTGTGAATTTGCCTTAAATGGCCTAAATGTCCAAAAAAAAAAAAAAAAAAAAAACTTAACCCACGAAGGTCCTATCAACTAATCCCAACCAGTGGCAGCAGGAGCTGAAGCGGGATCCCAACCAGGGGCAGCAACAGGAGATGCATCAGTTTCTGCAACTGGAGCCGCAGCAGCGTCCCAATCAGCTGTTACTGCAAAAGTTGAAGATTAAATGTTAAAACAAGCGTTTAATCATCATCTTTACAACATGGAGAAAGGGAAAGAAATTTAGCAAGATTAGACTTTCTATCCACAATTCATGAGAAATTTAAACTAAAAGAAATACCAAACAATTTTCAATTTTTCAGTACACACTTCTTCAATTATGAATGAGAAAATCAATCGCAAATGAAATTGAATGTTTTTGGAGTAGATAAATACAAAAGTTGTGCTATATCTCATATCTTCATTTGCTTTAAGATTTAATGTGGTTATTGAAATCTATCACCACCACTCTCACGAGCATTTCTGCTTCACACATTGTCAACTTCGTTAATATCCATATAATGAATATATGATAATTAGACTAATATTAAGAAAATAAAAATATGATTGATAATTACAGCTAAAATAATATGGATAAATTATAATTATGCTAATAGATTAACATTAAAATTTATGTTATAATAATTCAAAAAATAATGTTTTTATTGATTCACGTTCTTATTCATGATTTTTAAATTAAACAATAGGTAAACTATCAAATAATTTAAAATTAATAAATAATTACTAAGTTATAATTATGGATTCGTATGCTCTGCTTAAGATGAATAAAAATAATTCATATAGCCGACCCCACGTGGTGGGATAAAGGCTTGTTGTTGTTGTATGATCTACTTAAGAAATTGATTATAGTTTATCAAATTAAAATTGGTACTTATTTTTTTCTTATCAATATAGGATTAACATAAGCTCTAACAAAATTTTCAAGCCTCTTTAAATCATATATTTATATGAATCCTAAAATCTAAAACAAACAGTTGTCGATTATTGTTTATAACAATAAAATTGGAACTGTTTTTTTTTTCCTATCAATATGATTTGTCTTATCAAAATAGGATTAACATAAGCTCTAACAAAATTTTCAAGTCTCTTTAAATCATATATTTATTTGAATCCTAAAATTAAAAAAAAGGCTAGCTAGATAGAAGATTTAGTAAGCCTTAATATATGTCATTCCAAACAATTTTTAGGATTGTAATGCTCTGCTTAATATGATGATAAATGATTCATGTACCCGACCTCATGTGGTGGAATAGTCTTGTTGTTGTTATTTTATGATCTACTTAAGAAGTTGATTATAGTTTATAAAATTAAAATTTTTACTATTTTATCTTATCAATATGATTTTTCTAGTCAATATAGGATTAACATAAGCCCTAACAAAATTTATGTCTCTTTAAATCACATATTTAATTGAATCAAAATATCTAAAATAAATAGCTAAATAGAAGATCTACTCAGCCATTATGTCATTCCAAACAACTCTTAGGATTATTATGCTATGCTTAAGGTAAAGAAAACATATTCAAGTAGCCGACCCCACATGGTGGGGGGATAAAAACTTTTTGATGTTGTTGTATGATCTACTTAAGATGTAGATTATAGTTTGTCAAATTAAAATTGGTGCTGATTTTTCTTATCAATATGATATTTCTTATAACAATAGATTAACATAAGCTTTTGCAAATTTTTCAAGTCTGTTTAAATCATATATATTTATTTGAATCATAAAATCTAAACAAATAACTAGATAGAAGATTTAGTTAGACTTAATACATGTCATTCCAAACAATAGGATTTACTAAATCCAAATGAAAGGATTTTATTAAATCCAACTTGAGCAAAACCTACATACAGCCAAACAACCCTTTATAGAAATGCCAAAGAAATAGAAGGGCCCCCTATTCACCATCAAGCTACAAAAGGTACCTACCATCACCCTTTTCTATCAACATTTTATTCCAAAAAATTCTTAGGATTTACTAAATCCAAATTAAAGGATTTTATTAAATCCTACAAGAGTTAAATCTACTTACAATTAGAAAACCCTTTAGAGACGCCAAAAAAATAGAAGGGGGCAACTAATTGTCATTAAGCTACAAAAGCTAGCTACCATCACCCTTCTCTATCAACATGCATATGGAAAATACAAAATTAACAATAGAAGGCAAATAAATACAATCAGTAGAAGCCGAAGAGATAAGTGCGCCACTGAATTAGCCATCTTCCGCCACATTAAACACTATATCTTCCTTTTACATAGTGCCTTTAACTTTTATCTGCTTGTTTTATTGCATCTTGTCTTCATTAGCTTATATTGTTCATCACTATCTGCATTTGTAAATTTAGGTCCTATGCAAGAGGAAGTAGCTTCCCGTCTTTACAATGTCAAGGCAACACCAAGGCATGTGGTTTAATTATTTTCCTATTATATTTATATTGTTTATCTATGATTATAATTGATTTGACTATATAATTTTTTGTTGGTATTGGGGATATGTGTTATTATAATTTGATCATTAACAATGTTGAATTTTAGTTCAAGGAAAATGTTATTTGTATACATCATTTAGTTGATAAAATATGATTAAATTTGTATAGGAACAGAACAATTTAACCTTTTTGTCAGATAAAAGTTAATTGGCAGGACAGGATCTCAAAGAATACTGAACAAGTAAACATTAATTCTTGCATGTTAGGTTTTTAATAAATGTTGATTCAATTACAGGATAGATTTTACGTTCCATGCATACATTAGATAAAAATTTGAAATTGTAAATATATTAAATGCATTATCCATAAACCATATCAAAAAAATATTTCAATAATATAATTAACTCTTACTTAGTAGCAAACATTTGTAAAGCTAAAGTTCAACAAACTAAATTGCAATCCACTAGAATCTATTTAAACAATGTTCCCTTCATATGCATGCAACGACAAGCAAATACAATAGTTAAAATAATTAATATTAGATGATAGCTCAAACCTTGAGAAGAAGTCCACTCAACCCCAGCAGTTGGTGCAACCAAGCCAGGAACTGCTCCCACATCAGGAGCAGCATTTGCAAAATCACTAGGCCATTGTTCAGAAGGTATGATACCACCATATTCAGCTACAACACCATAATCAGGGGCAACAGGGGCCTCCCCTTCTTCTTGTTGCTCCTTGGCTTCCTCAGGATCTCTGTGAAAGAAGAGATCAACCTACATGCACCATGGAGGCATGGATTAAATTTTTATTAGTAACTTAAAACAACATCAAAGAAAATATTTATAAAAAAAAAAGGTTTGATAACATCCTGAATGGGTAAGTTATTTCTTACAATATCATTAAAAATCTCAACTTTAACTTAAAAAATTAAATAAGATATATTATGTTGGGAAAAAAAGAAAATTAACAGCCCATCCGATGAAACATAAGTTGCAAGCATCAATAGATGTATATAATTAAACCAAAAAAAAAAAAAAACATGAATACTTGCCATAACATCCCACTTGTGTCCTGGAGCAATAGTACCACGCATCTGGAGGACCATCCTTGCCAACAACCAGAAGAGACAACCTATACTGTGCTTCCCCTTGTTGTTAGCAGGAATTCCAATATCAACAAACCGCATTGGTGAATCAGTATCACAAAAGGCAATCGTTGGAATATTTCCAAGAGCAGCTTCCTTTATTGGCTGTACAATATAAACACACAAAACGATTAAGATAGCATTTCTAGAAAGCAACCCTATACGACAAGCAAATAGACAACTTGCCTGGTGATCAGTCCTTGGATCAGTAAGAATAAGCAGACGAGGTTCACTAAAGGATGTTTGAAGCTGGTTAGTGAAAGTTCCAGGGGTATGCCTCCCAGCAATAGGGTGAGCTCCAGTGTATTGGGCAAACTTCAAGACTGCCCTTTGACCATACGGCCTAGCAGACTGGACAATTATGTCTTGAGGATTTTCAATGGCAACAATTACTCTAGCTGCAAGCTGTATCTTCTCCCAAGTTTTTCCAAGATTAATAATGTATATCCCTAAATTTCAAGTTTAGAGGGCATATCAATACACTAATATACCAAAAAAATTACCCTGACAAATAGTTTAAACATGTAAATATGATGAAGATGATGACAATAAATGATGATATGCGCATAAACCGTTTTGAAGGCTGAATAGCCTCATACCTTGTGATTTAAAAGACAGTATCCTCAAAACTTAGTCATAACAAAAACACACAAAATGGCCAAAAAGATACAATATGAAAGAAACAAATCCTTCAATCACACTGCCACTGAACTTAACGCCATACAATCAACAAGATGCAATATAAACAAATCACCCCATTTGAGAATTAACAAATCGCCCATGATTTTTTTAATTGAAAGTTACGTGCAGAAAGAGAGACGTAAACTAATGAGAATTGCAACATATATGATTATAAAGTAACATAAAGCGTCGCTCCGAAAATAAAAGATAAATTCAGAGTGTCAACTTCTAAGAAAGGTTAGCAAATCATAAGAAGCGCCTCTAAAATCTATAGATCTAGGCGTAGAAAGAGCCGGGCTTGCGCTCTTACCGTCAGTCCGACGCTTAAAAACATATCTTTCCATCTGGAAGTTGCAGTTCTTGGTTCCGAGGTGCACATGGGCAGCCAACATCATCTGGATGTCTTGCTCCTTCTGTGTCGCCATCCACAAATTTTAGCTAAGCTAGGGTTAGGGAGTGTTTGGAGGTCGGAGGAGGTCGCAAGCAAATCTGGCAACAGCGGCAGTCGAGAGAAATTTTGGAAGCCCTAATTTTTCAGCGGGTTAAATGGGAGATTTTGGAAGCCCTAATTAATATTATGTTTAACCAAAGAGGTGGGTAGGAATGTCAATTTCAAGTTACGGGTCGAGTTCGGATCTGACCCGGGAATGACCCTGCATTTTTCAGGTTCGGATCAATCTGAACCGTTTTTATAAACGGGTCGATTTTCAAAACCCAAAACCGACAAGTCTCAAGTTCGGGTCAAATGAAAAATAAAAAAATTAAACAATAAGTAAAATTTTTAATTAAATAAATAAAATACAAACTCAACTCGTTTACAATTATCTCAAATTTCTTACAAGTTACAACTCAATTGACCATTTGATCCTTTCAATTATAACCTCATTGGCTCAATTTAATTTATAAATTATAAAAAACTTTACAATAAATCTAATTATCTAAATTTGAGAATAAGAGAAATATTGAAATGCTCCTCAAAATAACGACTTCAAATCTGCAATAACCTACAATAAAACAAAATATATAAGTTGCAAATTTTAATATGTATTATATAATAATAATATATTGTTCTGCTCAAAGTAAACCCTCCAAATCATTAATCTCATAATAAGATCATTGTGATGTAAGATATAAGTTTAATCAATATTAACAAATTATCATCCAATGTGACAAATTATATTAATTTAATATATGTTCTATTCAGTTATTATGCTAATATGCTCTTTCAGTCTTTCTAATTTCTAAGATAATATAAATGTCACATGGTTGTAAATTGTAATTGCAGTATAAACACATAAGAACTTACACTTATACGACTCCCAACGGCCATCACCCACTTTCATTTTATAAGGTTAATCATCATCGCTTCATCACTTATATGATTCATAGCTCCTCAATTTCTCATTTGAATTTTAGGAAATAGAAAGAAGCAACCGAACAGGCGAACAACAAATAGAACCGTAATACAAAAAATAATTTACAAGCAGTAGCTAGCAACTTCACTGAAAATCCTCACTTCATCACTTATATGACTCCCATCAATTACAATTTACAAGCAATAGCTAGTAACGACTTCAAATGAAAAGCCTCAATTCATTTCACTTCCATTCAAATAGCAAAACAAAAAAAATAAAAAAACAAAAAATCAGCGACCGACCCAAGTTTGGTAAATCAAATAGCAGCTAACAAAAAACAACAACTAGTTTTTTTGTAAATCAACTTCAGAAAATAAAAATCAGCATGCAGTAAGTCAGAATTTCAGCAACCGAACAGCAGAAATATAGAACATATTTTACAATAAGTAGCCATCAACTTCACTATGCAACTGAAATAAAATAGCAACCAAATGTTGTTTCAACAACCAAATGTTATTTTAGCAACCAAACAACAACTTCATTATGAAGCATTTCAGCAACCAATTGTCCAACACACCAGTTCTAACTTCACACATAACACTTAGCATGATATCTAAATTAAACAGCAATCAAATGTTGTTTCAGCAACTAAACAACCTCACTATGCAGCATTTCAGCAACCAAATGTCCAACATATAAGTTCTAACTTCACACATAACACTTAATAGGATATCTAAATTAAACAACAAACAAATGTCCAAATTAAAAAAAGGTAGGAAAAAAGTATGTTAACCAAATGTCCAAATAAAATGTTAAACTAGAATCATCTAATAATTGAACTTTCAATCGGTTCTACATCAGTTTGAGTGACATGTAAATCAAAGATATCATCCATAATAGCATCTAGTTCTATGTCATGAACTACTGCAAAAAAAAAAAAAGAATTTGAGTTTAACCAGTAAATATATAAAAAAAAAAGATAAATAAAAGAAGGTTGATGAATAAAACACCATATTCTGCATACAACCAATAATTTTGCACAAACAAGTGCCTCAATAATATCATGCTTTAGTGAACTTCGATATTGATCTAGTATTCTACCGCTATTATTGAAAGAACTTTCTGATGCCATTATACTTATAGTAATGCACAAAACGTCATGAGCCATAGCATATATACCAGGAAATCTATATTGGTTGCCTTTTCAGAAATACAAAATATCTAAATCAATCTTTGCATCTAGGTTTAGCTCATCCAAATAAATTTCTAACTCTAACTTCCTAGGCATAATAATTTTCTCTTGAAAAGACTCAAAATCCTGTGTGTGAAGATATAAAATTTATAAAACAAAAGAAGTACCTTTAGGCTTTAATGAAGATATAACTAGTTCTTAATTTAATACTTGAAAAAATTGTGACTTAATTATAGTTGTAGATGTACTTTATGATGTACCAACTTCAACCAATTGGGATGCACGTGCATGTTGTCATGTTAATTCATTAACAGTTAAACTATAGTTTGTAAATAAAGAGAATAAGTTTTTTTTAACATTTATTAGTTTATGGTGGTAATCACCTTCATATAGTCTTCTATAACACCATTCAACAAAAACAAATGTGTATCGCGGATCTAAAATGACAGTTATAGTCATGATAACAAAAAATCCATAACAATGTTTCTCAAATTTGACTATCATTCATGCTGCCATTATTTTGATGCATTCATATCCACTTAAGAGTTCATGTTTCAACGATGCATAAGCTATAGAAACACAAGGAAAATATAAATTTGTAGTTAGGTACTTTGATTCAGATGTAACACATGTTATCTAGTATAAAGGAGCCAATAATTTCTAAATAGATTCAACTTTCTCCCACTCTACATTACTTGGACAATTCTTATAATTTGAATCACCCAATTTTAAATGCTAAAAAGCTCGTCGATAGTAAATAGCACTATCTAGCATGATAAAAGTGGAGTTTCATCTGGTTGGAACATCTTGTCTCAAGCCTCTCTTTCCATCTAGACAACTCTGTTTGATATAATCAATAAACTTTTGCTTCCTCGCTTGCGAGTCTTTTACATATTTAATACTCTCCCGAATTTTAATTATTAAAGAATCAACCTCCTTCAAACCATCTTGAAGTATGAGATTAACAATATGTGTAGTACAACGAATATGAAAGAACTCATCATCACAAAGCAAATTATCATGTAAACATAAATGATTTCTTAGATATTCAACTGAGGTATTATTTGCTGAAGCATTATCCAAAGTAATGCTAAAAAGTTTGGTATTAATTTCCCACTCCATAACAAGTGACTGTAACTTTTCAAACAATACAATGCCATCATGAAGAGGCGACCTGAAACCAAAGCTGATAATCTTTTTTTGCAAATGTCAATCATTATCTATAAAATGCATTGACAAACAAATGAACCCATATATATTAATAAAAGTCCAAAGGTCCGATGTTAAGCACACCCTACTTCTCAATTTTACTAACTGTGAACGTATGTTACGTTTCTCTTTACAAAATAATTTCTTACAATCACTTCGTGTAGTGTTTCTAGAAAACAACTGCAAGTCTCGACGAAGATACATTGAGCTTGCACTCCAACCACTCAACACACTAGAAGGGTAAGTCATGCATAATGATACATGCAATAAACATGTCACAAAATTCTGACTAACCAAACTTACTATCAATCATAGAAATATATGATTCAGAGTTTGTTTGCAAAATGAGTTGTCCAATATCACGCATATTTCTTTTTTTTTTACAATTTTTCAAGTGTCGTCTTAGATTAGCAGTGTCATTTTTACTATCACAGAAATTTGTCACGCCAAATTTCTTGCATTTACACCTTGGCTTACCATCTTTTGGCTTAGGCAACTTCTCAAAATAACCCCAAACAACCGAAGTCATTATTCTCCGCTTCTTAGCAACTTCACCTCCCTCATTACATTCAATGTTACATGGCTCAACCACTTTTTCAGATGATGCAACTTTTTTCATTTTCATCAAAACAAATATTATTAGGAATGATGTTAGAGCCATCCATCTATCAAAAATATTAGAAGACATCACAAATGCAAATATTTAAATATTTCTTACATGCCAAATTGGAATCAAAAGATAATAAATTCAGAATTTTTTGATATGAAGTGAACAAAAACTGTAAAAATTATTTTCATTTAATACTTAAACATCTTAAAGGGGCACCTGCAGCAAAATGATAAAAATTATGATGCAATAACCAGTATACGAGTCAATAAACAACAAACCAGTCGATAACCAAAAGAAAAATGAAAAAATTCATGATGCCCTAACTGCCTCAATGTTTTTGAAATCTGTAAAGGTTCAAACTGGGCTAAGTAGAGACAAATCAGACAACAATAACAATATTTTAAACACCCTAGTGAATAATATTCTCACAAATTAACCATTAATCATAATTTTTTTTTAAAACCTTAGCCGAGAATAACCTAACATATAATAGAAACGAGATATAAAGTACAAACACATCACGAAACACCTTCATTTTCTAAAAATCTCAACACACTAGCAGAGAAATAGAGAATAAGTGAAAAACAAAAAATTTCAACACCTTCATCTTCAAAAATATAAAAAATGGTAATAAAAATGAGATACAAACAGATCAGAGAATGTCGGAACCAAAACATAAGCGAGGACGACGTGCTCTAGCACCGGAGAGGCGGAGAGAAAGAAAGAAAAGAAACCCTAGATAGATAAGAAGCCACAGACGGAACAAAATAATAAAAATATCTTCTGCCCGCTCGAGTCTCCACGCCCGCATCACAGGCCGCAGATATTTACTCATAAAAAGCGCAGGTCATTTCGGGTTAGGTTTAGGTTTTCCGGTTGACCCGAATCCGACACAAAAAACTAAACGGGTCAAAAATTAAAATCCTAACCCTACTCGTTCTTTAAACGGGTCGACCCGAACCCAAAAATTTTGGGTCAGTTTCGAATCGGGTTATCGGGTCGGATCAAATGTTAACAGCTCTAGAGGCGGGGCAGTTGAAAAATTACCAAAATATTTGCGCTGATAAAAAAAAAATTCTGGAACTGTATCAAAATTAATTAAGTATAATATTCGACTAATTATTAATCAGGAATGTATTGAAATAATGAAACCGCAATTCAGATTTAAAATGTTGTTATCAATACTAATTAAGTTAATGAATCCATATATATTATATATTAAATTTTTATTAATAATGCATTAAAATGGAAAAGCATAATATTCTATTAGATAAGTTAAATCACAAATAATATCAATATATTCTTAATTAACTAATATTAGCATAATGTTAATTATATTTTAATCAATTTTAATAATCATAAAATAATATTTAAATTAATCATTAACTAGTAATTTATAAAACTGATTAAAAAATTATTTTCAATGAAATTAAATCACACATAATATGAATTGTCTTAATTTAATGTTAATTATTAAAATTAATTATTAACTTTAAATTCTAACAAATGAAAATCAAAGTGCTACACCCATATTATCAAAAACCCACTCTCTATGACTATCGCTCCAATCTAAAACCCTTAACGAAAGAGAAACAAAAAAGTCACAATAGGAGTTCTCCAACGAAGGCATCGATGAAATTTTTGTGTGTGAAGGAGAAAAGATAAGTAGCCGAAAAAATAAACTTTTGCTAAATCCCATATGAGCTAGTCAGGATGGTATATATCGATCTTTAATCCCTTTTGTGCTTTTTTTGTTAAATATAAAAAATTCACATAATTCACAAATTTAATAAATATGTCATTTTTAAAGCAAAAAAAGGAAAGAAACTAGATTTAATATTATGTAGGATTTAAAGTTTGTGTTATTTATATTTAGCAAGATTTAGGCTAATTCATGTTATCAAGTTGCCCTTTATAGTCATTTTTTGCCTATAGCTTGAGGGGCTGTTTAGTAAAGTAATCAAAAGAAGCATTTTAAATATGAGTAAGATAACTACAATGTTGGAAGTTATTTTTTTTTTAACATAAACCTAGGGCACATGAGAGGATGGTGAGAAAATCTAATGACAAAATATAATGTCACAAGGATAGCCAATAAGTTGGGGTTTTGTGAGGAGCAAGTGAGCTAATTTTCCCGACAATGTGTGATAGTCACTGCATTATTATCTCACAATGCTATGCTATTTTGAATTCTTTGGATTTTGACAAATTATTAATTCATTGAATATGAACTAGAGGGATTCTAACTTCCTCGATCGGATACTTTATATTTATTATCTTTTAATCATAGACAAGTGAATTTTAAAATCCCTGCAATTGATTTATACAACACTATAATTGATATGTTACCAAAAATAGACTAGATGGGACATGAATCTTGAGGCATATTTGAATTTGAAACTTTCAAAATTAAAATCAAGACCATACGAATACTAATTTAAGTAAACTTATAAGCAAATTAAACGTCTTGTCTAGACGATAATGATCCACTTGAAGTCCAAATGATCATATGTAGTGGTATAATGTATTAAGAAATTAATAAACCTTTATTTAGATCATAGTATAGATGTTATGTATGCCTAAAATTTAAATATTGAAGTTTGATATCTCATAGAAAAAATAGCTTGATTTGGCACAAATCTCATGTCAAATTGATGTGGAAATTTTTCAAAATTCAATTATATACTATATGAACACTAATTTCAACAAATTTACAGTCAAACTGATTGGGCCGATGAGATAAACCCAATAACCCTAAAAGTAATTAGATTTGAGTCCAAAACAATCAAGCTCAAGTGCTTAAAACATGGTTATAAACTTAGGATTTTAATTAGATGTTTGAATTTTGTATGCTCATAATCAAATTGACATCTTACCAAGTTGAATCCAACTAGTTCATGATATCTTACTTTCGGCATCATTAAAGAACCTAAATGTTGAAAGAATGCTATATGATAAAGTAAATCAATATAGTTGTCTAATAGAGAATGTTCGCATTTTGGCTATATTTACAAAGGAGAACATTTTAAAAATTTATAAATAGACCCACACTCTCAATATGAGAATAACAATTAGCTTAATATTTAATAGAGCTTAAAGTTTTGATTTTTGAAATATCTCAAAGCTCAACTATAGCACAACCACAAAAACCATAGCTTGAACACTCATATCTAACTACCGCCCAACTATAATAACCTGGAAATTTTGAAAATAATGTTTAAATGAAAATATGGAAATTTGAACAAGAGCACAGTGACACTGGGAGGCATTGCTAACTCTAATAATTTTTCGGAAATAATTCAACGCAGCAATGTTGATGTGGCACTACGGCACAACATTGTTTTATATGCAGCACTACAACGGTGGGTCATCAGAGAGTCGCGACACTAGACACTGAAAAAAAAATATAGATTTCTCCTCCACTCAGCCACCCTCCCCCAATCCAACCATTGAGCTTGCCAGGGGAAGGAAAGGAATAGAGGAGGGGAAGGGGGAAAAGGGAGAGAGGGAGAAGAGAGAGAACTGCTTCGGGTTGTTTATGTCTGTTGCTCCAATTAGGAAAAATCTTCTAATCATAGTAGGTAGCCTAAAACCTTGCACTTTTTCTAATGATTTTTAGTTTGATTAATTTAATATTTATCAAATCAATAAAAATACACTTTATCTTGACTTACCACATTTTTATTATGTAACTTTTTTTTGTATATGATAGATATAGATCATATGATCATTTAGACTATAATATATACTATTTATTATAAATGGGGCTTGAGTTTCCACCCCTAGCAAATCTTTTCCTTTCATTTTATTTCTTCAAAAATTATCCTAGCCCTTTGTTTAAAAGAAAGAAAAAAGAAAAAAAATAAAAATAAAAAAATTACTCAGCTGTGTGATGAGCACAGAGCGAATCATTCTTTCGCCTTTTACTAAAGAATACCGTGTGCTCGTCACATAAAGCAGCATACGCCAATTTTTTCAGGGTTCTCGCTGAAGAGATCCCAACTTAAAAAAAATAATAATAAAAAAGAATGTACTATATTTTTTATTACTTTAAACGGCTCTTTAAATTGCTCTTTAAATTGCATTATAATTTTTATTACTTAAAAAATTATACCATATTAATTGAATTTAATTAAGAAATCCGGCAACCTATTAAACAACTATTACATAATCCGTGACCAACTGCTCTTATAGAATCCACCACATATTACATACAATTAATTACAAAATTTAAACTAATTAGTTGATTTAAACACAATAATATTTCATTTAAGCAAATGAATGACCATTTAAGCCTCCGTTTCGGCGTTTCCTATTCACGTTCGATTTCAGCTTGCCCGAACTTTTCTTCTTCCTCTCTACTGTCTCCTCTGGTAGGTATCTTCTCCAATTATTTTAGCCTCTTCAGCTTTTATAATGGTTCTCCTATGATTGCAGATCTGCCTAATGAATTTCTTGGTAAGCATTCTTTTTTCCTCTCCATAATATTTAATGCTCTTCTCCTTTGCCTCTTATTGATATCAAATCTTTTATTTCACAATTAAACTAGTTGGAATGTCTATGAAAAAAAAAAAAATGTTGAACTTCATGCCCATTGGAATCTCCATTAGATCAATAAAATGGTTAATTTTTTTTACATTTGAAATGACATTTTCATACACCTATCCACTCTCATTGGTTTTTCCTAAGCTCTGCCCTAATTTTTATTTCGCTGTTTTGATTGAGCTCACTACTCTTCTTTCTAATACTTGATCAATGAATTCGAGCTGTAGCTAATTCTTAAGCTTGTTTATTAAATGAGCTCGAGCTTAATTTGGCTCGGCTCGATAGCTCATTAGCTCAACCTTAATACAAGTCGAGTTCGAGCTCAATTAGAACTAAAAAAACTTAACTCGATTAAACAGATACTCAGACTTCGACTCGTTTACACCCCCTATGCATAATATTTTTACTTTCAAAGTTTTTAAGTGAAAATTCTTGTTTATTTTATTTGTATGCATGGTGTTTTTATTCACATAAAGTTAAGACAAAAAAATCTTTTAACTTTAGTAAAATAAATAAAATTGAGAAATAAGAGATGAATTATATGTTTTTTATAATAATAATATAAATAGTATGCATATAAATTACTTATTGATGATGAAATATAACATTATCCTTCATCCCTCCAAATTCTTTTAATATTTCTATCCCTTGATGTCACGATATCTAATCTTGCCCGCAAAGGCATAGTCGTGCCCTAGTTTAGCTGTCCGCGATTCTACTTGACGTCTCTTATCTCTCTTCGCCGTCCCCTTGCTGTTCTCCGGTCGTCACCGCCTGGTCTCCGCTTGCTCTTACCCTGGCGCTAGGTGCGTTTTTTGTGTTCTGTTTTCCGTTTTCTCTTTTTTCCCTTCTTCGGGTAAATCGAAACCTTAGTGGTATTTTTATCTTTTTTAATTTATTCGAATCGCTTTGGTGATATTATACAAAGAACAGAAGGTATCGATTTTGGGGAGAGAGCAAGAATCATCCGTAAGATGTTTATAAAAAAAATCATTTTTTGCGCATCATTTTGCGTGGTTTAATGTTTATAACACGGCGTTCGCTTTCTGCGTCTTCACGGTAGTTTTATAAGAAAGAAAAACCAGTTTCCATGTCTTTATCTGCTTGATTTGGAACAAAATAGCATCTCTCTAGCCATCCAATCCATTGGTGAGTTTTGCTTCGTTTGATTCTGTTCCATCATCATCATGATGATCCGATTCTTATTCTTTTGACCTGTTTAAGGGTTTTGTGTGGCGGTAACTTTTCCATCTTTTCTTTCCTGTTTCTATCCATTCCTTAATATCCGAGGTTTGTGATATCAATGTATAGATACACGTATAGAAGGAATGAAGGATCAGTGCAGGTGGTCTGCTTTTGAACTTTTATTGTGTTCATTAACTTTGTGGGTAAAATGAAAAACTCACCCAGCATATTATTATCTTATTTTTCTTGTGAATTGCAAGTGGTTTCTTTGTTTTTTAGATTTTTTTTTTCATTGAGTTGAGTTTCTGGTCTAGTTGATTTTGATTAGGATGACAATTCTTGCTTAAGTAGGGATTTTCTCATTTTTGTTAGTCCTGTTTTCTATCTGAAACATCTGTTAGCCCCTTGATCAAGGCTTAAACTTTAACTGAAACATGAGCTTTTTTGTAAAGTCTGTCAATATTATCATCTGAAATTATGTGAATTGTTTTTCGGTTTCTTGATATCTTCAATTTCTTTTATATGAGTATGAGTAATGATCAATGAAAGATCTTATGGTAATGTTGGGAACTAAGCAGATGAATGATCAGTTTACTTAGATGTTAAGAACATAACAAAAAATGGTGGGCGGTTTATGCTAGTGAATGAATTGGCTTGGTTGCAAGATTTTGATTTGAAAAGAGGAGAAATGATTGGAATAATTTTTGTATTTCATTGGGGATCTTGAACTCTATTTATGCACCAAGATTCTTGCTTACTTTTTAACTTCTGCCAAATTACTAATTACATTGGAGATGAGAAAGATAATATGCATCTTGCACATATTTCTTTCTCTCAATGCAATGATAAGGAATGGTGTTTGCAAATATGTTATCGAGCTGTACGATGCATCATAAATTGAATGTGACCTAAAGTGAATGTGAATTTGGTGTGGTGGTCAGATGCAACTAAGTGTTGTTTAATTTGTGAGTTGACTGTAATAGCTGGTAAATTTTGTGAGTTCAAGGAGGGATTTGGTTATATCTATAAACTTATGCTATGTAGGGTGCATTATAATGATGATATGTAAGGAAATAGATGGTAAATTTTGTTGTATGATTCAAAAGTATTCTATGAGGTACATTTTTTTGAGTTTATTATGATAAGTGTAAATTTTTTATGATGATTCATTGACATTGCATCAACTTTAATCTAGTAGATGAATGATCTCAACTTGTGACCTTTTTATTTGCATTCCATTACAAGGTTAATGCACTTGTTGACCTCAATTTTGCCGAGAATTGGGCTTGGAGAGTTGACTTGGTCAAATTGACCAAGCCAGACCCCAAGACCCTCTCCAATAGGTTCAGTGGGTCAGACCCAACCTACTGGACCTAGTCTTGGGCCTTGGGTCAACCTAGTTGACCAAGTCAACCACGGTTGACCACCTAGCCCATTAAGAGCTCAAATCAATTTTAAATCATTTTAAATTCTTTCTTGAGCTCGAGCCTCCTCCCCATGGACCTAATTGACTGATTTGATCAAGTCAAACATTGACTTGGTCAAATCAGGTCATAATAGCCTATTTTATTGCAATTAAGACCTAATTAATGGGAATTAAAGCATCCCCTTGATTTGAAATTGGAACCACGGTCTCTCTTGCTCTGAATTCCCTCCAAATCAACTCTTAATTAGATCTAGACCGTTCCCTTGGACTCCATCCGTTTAAATACCCAAAAATTAGGTCAAGGGATGGATCTTTTTGCAATTGCTCTCTCTCCAGACTTCCACAGACTCTAAAATCTCTTGTGGGAGTTCCTGGAGTTCCCCACGACCTTCCCCCACCGAATCCCGACGAATCCCACTCGCCGGCGGCGAAATTCCGGCGAACTAAGGCCAAATCCATCCAAGGCTTCGATCCACTCGATCCGGGGCTCGTTGGTTCGTGATTTCAACTAGGAAAACTTACGAGGACAGTCTACAAGTGCAACCGTACAAAGATTTTGAAGATCCAACGGTTAGATTCTCTTAAAACCCTTAGAATAGACTAAACACTTAGGATCTAAATAGATATCTTTACATTGTGTTTCGGATCAAAAGTTTAGCCCCCACGATTTCTGTTCATATCTAGGTTCTGTGTTTAAAATTTCACAAATTTTGGTTGAGTATCGAGGGAGAACGAGCCAAAAAACCCTTTAGGGTTTCGGGTATCGCCGGCGATCAGCTAGGGCCGATCTCAGCCGTCCGTCTCGTGATAGACGGCCGTGATCAAACCTCTCCGCAGTTTGGCCTTAACCGTGGATTTTCGCTCGCCGTCCGCCCGAACCGCGCGGGATTGACGGTCCTGCAGTTACTATGCAGAGTTCAAAATACACCCAAAACAAGGTGCTGTGCATCAAAATCCGACTTAAAACGAGAAAATATGCAATTTCAAAGTTTAAAGACAATAATTAAATAGTTTTAAAATAGTACAATTGGCTGTTTTCAAAGTAACTGCAGGCAGATCAAAACTTTCAAGTAAAACTAGTTCCAGAATGTGCAGAATTCAAATACGTTCAATTCAAGGTGTTGTGCGTCGACAGTGGATTAAAAATGAGAAAAATACGATTTTCTGAAGTTTAAATACAATAAATTGATTTTGAAATAATCAAAAATAAATAATATTTAAATAAATATATATATATATATTAAAATATCATAAAAAATAATTTTTTAATAGTTCTGAAAATTTAAAGTAATTTAAAAATATACATATATAATAATAATAATAATATTTTAGTTGTTAATACTATTTTTAATACTTAAAATAATCAAAACAATTAAACTAGTATTTAATTATTAAAAATACAATTTTTTTTTATATATAATAATAATAATAATAAAATACAAAATAGTAAACTTACAATAAAAAATAATAATTAGTATGATAAATAATTATTAAAATAATAATATAATGATAATTAAATTAAGATAATTATTTAAATAATAAAAAAAAAGGGTTATCTTACTATTTTATTAATAATTAAATATATATATATATATATATATATATATATATATATATATATATATATATATATATATATATATATATATATATATATATATATATATATATATATATATATATATATATTATTTTTTTAAAAAAAAATATTTATAGTGTAGAGAATGAAAATACGAACAAAACGAGGTATTATACGCGAAAATCGGACGAAAAATGAATTTTCTGTGATTTTTGGAAGTTAAAATAGCTTTAAAAATAATTTTCTAAATTTATTTAATAAAATCAGACGGCGGCGCCACGTGGCGCGCGTTCATTGGACCCTCGGTTCAGGCCAATGATTGCGCCGCCAGCAATCATTGGCGCCATCACTGCGGGATGATTGCAGCGGGACCCGCACGTCACTTGAATGAGTCAGCACGAATCAGAACTGTCGATCCCACGCGGTTCGGGCGGACTGTCCAGATCGTGCCACGTAGTCCGCGGAACGGCGAGCGAAAATTTGCGGTTAAGGCCAAACCGCGGAGAGGCTTGATCACGACCGTCTATCGCGAGACGGACGGCTGAGATCGGCCCTAGCTGATCGCCGGCGAGACCCGAAACCCTAAAGGGTTTTTTGGCTCGTTCTCCCTCGATACTCAACCAAAATTTGTGAAATTTTAAACACAGAACCTAGATATGAACAGAAATCGTGGGGGCTAAACTTTTTGATCCGAAACACAATGTAAAGATATCTATTTAGATCTAAGTGTTTATCCTATTCTTAGGGTTTTAAGAGGATCTAACCGTTGGATCTTCAAAATCTTTGTACGGTTGCACTTGTAGACTGTTCTCGTAAGTTTTCCTAGTTGAAATCACGAACCAACGAGCCCAGGATCAAGTGGATCGAAGCCTTGGACGGATTTGGCCTTAGGTCGCCGGAATCTCGCCGCCGGCGAGTGGGATTCGTCGGGATTCGGTGGGGGAAGGTCGTGGGGAACTCCAGGAACTCCCACAAGAGATTTTAGAGTCTGTGGAAGTCTGGAGAGAGAGCAATTGCAAAAAGATCCATCCCTTGACCTAATTTTTGGGTATTTAAACGGATGGAGTCCAAGGGAACGGTCTAGATCTAATCAAGAGTTGATTTGGAGGGAATTCAGAGCAAGAGAGGCCGTGGTTCCAATTTCAAATCAAGGGGAGGTTTTAATTCCCATTAATTAGGTCTTAATTGCAATAAAATAGGCTATTATGACCTATCTATGACCTGATTTGACCAAGTCAACATTTGACTTGGTCAAATCAGTCAATTAGGTCCATGGGGAGGAGGTTCGAGCTCAAGAAAGGGTTTAAAATGATTTAAAATTGATTTGAGCTCTTAATGGGCGGGCTAGGTGGTCAACTCTGGTTGACTTGGTCAACTAGGTTGACCCAAGGCCCAAGACTAGGTCCAGTAGGTTGGGTCTGACCCACTGAACCTATTGGAGAGGGTCTTGGGGTCTGGCTTGGTCAATTTGACCAAGTCAACTCTCCAAGCCCAATTATCGGCAAAATCGATGTCAACAGCACTTGCAGGACATCTAGTTAAATGTGCATTTGAAAAGATCCATTGGTAGACATGATTGATGTTTTAAGTAAAAATTTTTGGCCATGTTTGAATTAGTTGCTCTGTATGTGTTTATATTTATTGGTTTGCTTGGAGAATGGTGTGTAATTGACTAATTTCTTTCTGTGTGTGTATTAACACACTAACAGATTAGTTTAGGATGTGAGTTATTGTACTTGTTCATTTATGTTCAGTAATCAGTTCTTTGGCATATATGCCAAAGTATTACTTATTTACTGTAGGTCACCATAGAAAAGTGAGTATGGGAGTAAGGAAATTGTCGATGGTAAAATCTGATAGCTAACCTAGAAAGACTTGGATATGATAAGTTTATTGGGTCATATTTGGTGTCAATAGAGCATTTTTTTGTAATTACCTGAAATAGTTATGTGATAATCTACAGGGAAAGTACCATTTTATGCTTGAGCTTGATAAGTGAAAGTTCATATGGCTGCATCTGAAAGAATAGTTTCATTTTCATCACTTTCTAATGTCAAAGAGAACCAGTACAAGAAAAACTTTACCCATAATTCTCAGGGTGTCATGAGAGATCATACTCTCCAATCAGGGCCAAGAACATTTAGTCGAGATTATGAGTATTCATTTGCAGATGAATCTGACTTTGTTGATGGATATGGTTCAGAAGAAGAACACTATGACTCAGCACAACGATCCAAGGCTGAGCCTGAAGTGAATTTGAAAAACGTAATAAGTGGAATAGCTGCAATTCTAACAGGACGCAGTAAAGGTCTTGCTAGCATTCAACCTCAACAGAATTTCTGCTCGAGTGTGTCATTTATTGGCTATGAAAAGGATGGCGAGAGCTATTTGCATTCATCTGTCTGTACACCAAGTGCTCCACCATTACTTGAGCCAGAATCTATCAATTACAGTGCATATAGAGATGTACTTGAAGCAGAGCCTCCAGAATGGTTGCCAGATAGTACCACTATAGTCTGCATGCAATGCTCTTCTCCTTTTACAGCTCTTACGCGGGGAAGACATCATTGTAGGTTTTGCGGTGGTGTCTTCTGCAGAGCATGCACAAAGGGGAGGTGCTTGTTGCCTGTTAAATTTCATATGCGAGACCCTCAAAGAGTTTGTGATATTTGTTTTGATAGGCTTGATCCTTTGCAGAGTATATTGATAAATTCAATTAGCAATGCCGTCCAGTCTGCAAAACATGATGTTACTGACTGGACCTGCACTAGAGCATGGTTGAATTTACCTTTGGGTTTGTCAATGGAACATGAAATATACAAGGCAGCTAATACTTTGAGGGGTTACTCACAGGTGAGCCATTAGTGATTTCATTTATCTTTTATTTGAAGTATTTGCTTATGATCTGTATAATTTTCAACGTACATCTTGTGATCTTCTCTGAGATTTGCATAATAAATTCTAGTGAAGTTGACTATGTGCGCTTACAATGCTATTGATGAATCTGCAGGTTGCTAGACTAACTCCTGATAAGTCCATTCCCCAAGCTGTCTTAAAGGATGCGAAAGGGCTTGCCATTCTAACAATGGTTAAAGCTGGCACTATAATTTTCATACAAGTTTGGCACTGGTCTCGTGGTATCTCGAAGGGCGGATGGAACGTGGTCTGCTCCATCTGCCATACTATCTGTTGGTCTGGGATGGGGAGCTCAGGTAATTGTGCAGGAAATGACATCAATCTTTGCTAATACATCATGCATTAATATTTAGAATTATGATCTAGTATCTAGTGTAACATTGATGGGCTTATTGGGGAATTTCAGTTGGTTTCTATAGTTACTTAATTATTTTGGTAATAATATTCTGTGGAAAAAGCTAGTATTTATCATGCATAGTAACAATGTTAGTTCCATGCATTAAAGATTTGGCTCGGAACACCTATATCCTACTTTAGACTTGGAATTAAAGATATAGATTTTTAGACAGTTCCAATTTTTAAGGTGCTTAATGATTTTTTTTTTTCCCCTGAGATTTTATTTATGGTTATATTTTCCCCTCATTTTATTTCTAGTCATATCAAATCTGATAAGAGTGATTTGATATATTTAATTTAGATATCACTCTTATGAACCTGTGTGGGTTCAAGTATAAATTGAATTGAATTGTTCGATGCTTAGATATTTAATTTAAACATGCTACCATGAAGATTTCTAAAATGTTTCAATCTATTATGTTGCTTTCACCATCCTTGTTTAAAACTATTTGAAGCATATCTTTCCCTGCATAGAAGTTTGGAAAAGGATCAAACAGATATATGGAAATAATGATATAAAAAAAAAGCATTGCCTTGTCCAATCATAAGCATATCTACTTTTCTATTTTTGAATGTTTACCTTGACACAGTACTACCTGTGAGAATCTTGTTGGGGCAAGTGTGCACATAAGGGAAAAAAGAAACAATAATAGGAAATAAAATTTAAAAGGAAAATATCTAGAAAAGTGGAGATGTATTTACACGGTTTAGCAAAGTACACCTACGTTCACATCTGCATAGAAGGATTAGTATTTTTCACTAGTTTCAGAGATGTGTAAAAGATGCAATATTTGCCTTTAAATATTCTCCATCTCTGTTTTGTCTAACTATCATTTTTCTCTTGTTTTATTTTTCTTCTTGTTTTCTCTATTTTCCTTTATTTGTTTAATATTTAAGCCAACTCAAACTTCAAATAAAATTCAAATGAGTTAGAAGAAACTTATCCAACGAAAGGAATAAAAAAATATTAGTTCTATATTCTTCATTCTTTTCCAACCCAAAACAATCCTTCTACGTCTCTGTGAACACAGATCAAATTGAGACCTTGTTGATTTATAACTTTGCCAAGGACACCATCAACTTCAACAAGGACCATTTGCAAGCCTCCTCTTTTGACTGTGGTCAGCCTCCTCTGTTCACTGTCGTCAAACACCTGTTTAGGACCTTGATGAACCTCCTTGACACTCATCGTAAATGACTTGCTCTTCCATGCATACCAAGGATTGTCATTACAATGGTCTCCTTACCTCAACTGCTAGTGTTTTCCTCCCAATTGGTTCATATCATAACTCTCCAACTAATGAGTCATTGGACCTACGCTTGTCACCATTGGGTGAGATCACCAACCTTGTGATCACCTCTGTTTGTTGTCTGTTCATTGGCCACTCTTGGTTATAGATCTTCTTTCAATTATAGTGCTTCAGTTGAGAAAGTTTCTTTAGTTTGGTTTGTCTGTGTAGTTGATATGACTAATGATCACAATTACTTTGTTATTTATCATGCAGTGCTTTGAGGCGGTGGAAAAAACTAATTAGGTTAGTAGTTTAGGCTTGAGGTTAAGCAATAAAATCTAGCTTTAGATTTGTAGAGACTTGAGGCTTGAGTTTGAGCAATAATTTGAATATCATTATTTGAATAAGTTTGAGATTTTAGAGAAAATTAAGGTCCACACCTCAATAGTATTGTCCCATTTAAAGATCAAACTTTCAATGTATTGTTAAGAGAAAATCATTTTTTTGTTGCACCCTCCCTCAATTAACCACGGGGATTGACCAAGGCATTGTGTAAATTCAGCACATCAGTTGTAAATTTGTCAAATCAACCTACCATATTCTTTGCCTTTTATGCTCCTCCTTTGATTCTAAAATTTTGTCTGTTCTGCGACACTATACTATATTTAGTAACTCCCGTTTGACAAAGTTATTTATTTTTAAATTGCTTTTTTAGGTTCAGTAGCATTTGTGCTGGCATGCCTACTTGCACATATAACTTCTCTCTTTCATACACTGTTCCTTTGTTGCTACGGTGTTTAAGTTGCCATATTGTCTTTTTGTTTGATGCCAGTTATCACCTTCCCAGTATAAGTGCTAAAAGGAGAGATTTAGCATTATTTATCTAGTTGTCTTGATAGAGAACTACTTCCTCTTCTACCTATAATGTGTCTTTTAGGTTGCTAGCTAGCCTGATTGTTAAGGGCATTGCCAAAGTCTCGAGTTCCAATCTTGTACATGCCATAATAAATTTCATCCAATGAACTATGGGGCGTGCACATCAGCAATAATCATAATGTTCACGGGTCATCATTCACAAGATGAGCTTTTCTGTAATCTCTTGAGGAATAGTTAATTATTAAGTCCTTGTGTGGATTTGAGGAAAAAGATCCTTCACCTATTTCTCATCTTCTAGTGTCCTTCACTTAAGATCAATTCATTAACGTCATTGGTTTTCAACTGGCCACATGAATTGTTGATCTCCATCACAATTACGCACCAGCCCTCTCTAAGCATTGATAACAAGCTCAACTTGTTATCATATTGAATGCATTTACATGCTCTGATGTGGAAATGTTTTCAATTATCTTGAGATTCAAAATAATTTTCATTAGATATGATTTATTTATCAGTGAAAGATTTTAGTACATGTTTGACTAGCTTTCATCACTATATATGCAGTCTTCTCATTTGAAAGCAACAATAGTGTCATGCATGTCTGTCTAGGGGATCCCAGTCTTTTAACTCATGGTAGTGGGCTTTGTGCCAAAGAGAGTTTGATGCAGCTTTTTCTGATATGTGTAATCCTTGATATGCAATTATTCATCTTTTAGTATCCAAAATCCTTACCATTAAACTTGTTGATTTTTATCTTCCATGTCCTCCTATGTCATTGTACTTTTCCCAACCGACCGTTAAGCCTAGCTTCGATACCAATAATTTAGGATAAGTGCACTCGTGAAAGTAATCTCAAAATGAGAATGAGAAATAAAATCTATATGAAAAAATGCTAGAAAAGGATGATAAAGATTTATACGAAGTTTGCTTTCATCCATGATAGTATAGAGAGTAGTTTCTGGCAGTTTCAGAGATATTTACGTTTTACATTATTTGCTCTCAAATATTTTCCCTTTGATTTTTATCTGCTTGGTATTTTCTTATTATTCCCTCTATTTTTCCGCCTTTTCTTTTCCATAAAAACCCCAATCAGTCAGAAGAAGCTTAACCCATTAAAGAAACTAAAACTTATACACAATGTATATATAATATTATGGATATTTTAAGTTTTATTTTCTCCTTTCTTATTCAACTCCAACTACAATCTTTTTGAGACCATGGTGAACAGTTTCTCTATCATTAGCAATGACGGCATTCTCTTCAACAAGGACTAGTCATTGTTCCCCAATCTTGGCTTCTGTCGACCTCATCTGTCATTTCCCATTGAAAAACTTGCTGTTGAACCTCCATGAAGCTCACCTCAAGCCACAATCTATTTGGAGTTGGCTAAAGAGTAAAGACCACTGCTGCAATAGTTTGAGGAGGTGGAAACAAATTAATTAGATTAAAAGTTTAGGCCCCAAGTTCAGTAACAAAATCTAGCTTCAGATTTGCAAGATTTGAGGGTTGAGCTTGGATAACATATCGAATAACAATATATAATAAATTTGGCTCAAATAATTGGGGATTTGAGCAGGTATTTTAGATGAAATAATCTCTACATCTCAACAAATCACCTAGGGCTTTCACTACAAAGTCATTGAAATTTTCTAATAAGGTATTAAGTTGATTGCTGGGAAGATAAAATCTACACATCATGGAGGCCTAATAAAAGTTGGAAGAGGCAGATAGTAAATTATTTAAGTCGAAACCAGATAGTTAGGATGAGACTGGTGATGGTGATAATTATTTTTGCCATTTTTGCTCAATTCAACCTACTTGTGCTTTCTCTATTGTTTAACTTTTTAACCTCCATATTAAGCTGTCATGAACATGCAGATTGGAGGACAGTTTTATTGTTTTGTTGAAATAAATTTTAGATTGCAACTGATAATCATTGCGCACCTAATGAAGTGGCTTATAAATTTGAGACAGTTTTATTTTAAGAATGAAGTGGCTTATCATGTAACTCTGTTATGTAGATAGGAGGGGAACTCATGGACTTCATTGCTGTGCTTCACGACTCCGAAACTGTGAAAACATTTTGCAGTCAAATGCATTTTTCGCTTGGAGCAGGTATAAGTGCTGCAGCAGGGCCAATTGGCAGGGTTTTGGAGGCAGATCTCCGGGCTGGGGATCGAGGACGTGGTGTCTGCTATACATACAGCTGCAGCAAAGGTATTATTTCTGTTCATACAGGATTCCTTTGAGACAGCTTTCTTGTTGCTTTTTAATACAGTTTTTTAGTTAAAAAATTAAAAATTTTATATTAGAAAGCTACTTTAAGAAGCATTAAGAAAGTCACCCAAACGAAACCTATATCATCTACTGATCTTATCTGGTACCCTTTTTATGTTTTTGGCCACGTTAGAGAGGCTTGAATGTTGTTTTCAAGTAGAATTTTTGTCTTTGTGATTTTACTCTTGTTACACAATCATTCCCTTGTCTTCACAACTGCTTAGGTGATATATGTTAAAACTTCACTAGTCAATCCAATTTCTTGTTTCAGCAATATTCATCAGTGAATTTTCTGATAGACCGGCCAATTTGATTGGGAGGGAATTAGGAAGTTTCCTAATTAAGAGGGAACTATTTAGGAAGGTTCTTAATCAAAAGGGGAATTGTTTAGGAATGTTTTAATTACAATTGAGATGGAATTATTTAGGGGCAAGAGATCTAATTTGAATTCAAAATTTAAGAGAGAATTATCTAGGAAAGAGGATGAGAAATTAAGGGGATTATTTATGAAAGCTAATTATAATTGGGAGGGAATTAATCAGGGAAATAAATCTAATTTGAATTCAAATTTGAGAGAGTTATTTAGGAAAAAGGGGATTATTTGTGATGGAATTATGTGAGCTTATTTAAGACTAACAATAGGATGATCTCAAGATTATGTTTGGAGTTTGCTGAAATTAGAATTTCCTATGTTATTTGGGCTCTAGCCGGAAGCTAGGGATTTGAGAGAGAGCTAGATCTTCCTCTCGAATTGAAGATCCATATGTATCTTGCTATTTTCTTTCTTATATCTTGTAATAAAAATAGTTTTGGTGTGTTTTTCTTTCTAATTTCTTATTGTCGTTCGTTGATTTCGAGAAAAAGTGCATCAACACTTCCTATCATTTTCTTATTCGCATGTTGTCTAATTTTCATTGAAAACTGTACCAGGTGCTTTTATTGGGGGTCTCAATGGAAGGAAACATTGTTTTTACAAGGATGGATGCGAACCTTCGTTTCTATGGTGACCCTTATCTGACTACGACAGACATTTTACTGGGGACAGTGGAGAGACCAAAGGCTGCAGGTCCACTGTATTCTGCTCTCCATGACCTTTATACATGTATTTGACCATCAACTATAAATACCTTTTTTTTTTAACTGAAAAATTGATCAAAAAATTGTTGTTCTTGTTAAATAAGCCCCTAGAAAATTCGTCTTCCTGAAATTGTTCATATCTGTTCTGGGAGCTGATGATGTATATATATTTAAGAATTCGACAAAAAAAAAAAAAAAAGGCCTTGTAGAACGATATTTGTACATTTGTTCAAAATAAATGTTGTGTTGATTAAACATGCTGCTTCTTCAGTCTTTAATATCTGTTTTTGGTGCTTAAATTCCTTGATTTGTTTTACTACTTATTACCCTCATATTGAAGTCCAAATTGAGATAGTGACCATAAATTTTGGTGGCCAGACCTCAGGTTTGGATGTTATTTTGCATGTTGTTCACACCTCATTCTCCCTAAGCATGTGAGACCTTCATGAGGAGATTCTGTAAAAGTTCTTTATAATTTTCCGAAGATATAAATCCTTGTTGGGTAACATAGGAAGTTTGTTGAAGTTAATGAGGGAGATAAAGTTTTGATTATACTTATATTTGAGAGGTTTCCCATCTATAACTAAAATAAATGCACGGAATTATTATTTTTTGTTTGACTTGAAATAAAATGAATGTTGTTTAATGTGCAAAGATAGAATGGTTAGTGGCGAACAGTGATGGCGGCGGGTGGTAACAATCAGTGGTGGCGGTTGGCGGTGTGCGAGCCGATGGTGGTGGTGGTTGGCAATGGTGGTAATAGTTGATGGTGGTGGCTGGCGGCAACGATGGCAAGTAGTGATGACAGTTGGCTACAGGCATTGAAGTTTCAATGTTTTTGAAAATTGCCCAAAAAAATGAACTAAGTGGTGAATTTCAAATACACCAAAACTTTACACAGCATTTGATTTACTTCTAACAAAACACCAATATTCTTCAAACTCTTGCTTTGGAATTCTTTACACCGTTTATTTCAAACCAAACAACCTTTTAGAGGATTATTAGCCGACATATGTAGTGCTCTAAGTACATTTATGTAGAGTTTGAGAATATTATAAACTTCATTTTTGGGAGTTAAATTCTTTCAAGATTGGGAAAGCTAATGCAAAGCATTTAAACCCAATTAATCTTCATTATATATCAGTATATGTAAGATTCATATATAAGAACGTTTTATTCTACATCTTTTCTTTTGATATATTTTGATCATCGTAATCCATATGTCATATATAAGCTTAGTTTTTTTAATTGAAGCTTAGTCTATCTTTTCCTCTATTCCTCTTTCTAAATGTTGATTTTCAATTATCAATTTCTTGTCCAACTCTACAACAACAACAACAACAACATCAAGCCTTTATCCCACTACGTGGGGTCGGCTACATGAATCCTTTTTCTCCATTGTGTCCTATTAAAAGCCAAATTCTCGTTTAACTTTCTTGTCCAACTCTAATAAAAAAAAAAAAAGAAAACCTCTTTGTTGAAGAGATTGGAATGAATGTAGGTGTATTTTATCTTAGGATTCATCAGTAGTGTTGGTTAGAATTTTATCATGGTTTTGTGTTTCAGTATAACATAAAAAATATCTAAACTTTTATAGATATATTATATTTTTCCATCAACAACTCATTGCCCAACATAATAGAAATAAATTAAAGTAATAAAATCAACATTTAGAACACCTTCAGCTCCTCACAAAAAAATAAAATCTGATAAACTAAAAATATACAGAACTTGTTTGTCATGTCACAGACAGAAATGTCACACCCTCCAACAGCCAAAAGCAAGAATAGTTGGTGAGCTGTTCCTCTCATGCCATCAAAATGTTTTAGGTTTTGTTTAGGACGATTTTCTTAAGATTTCTTGTAGTATTTTTTTAGTAAAAAAATCAAAATTTTTGAACTAAAAAACAGCTTTAAAATGCAATAAAAAAAGCTATCTCAAACGAAGCCTTAACTTCACCAGGAACACCATGCTGCAGTAATTTAACTACAGAAGAACAACAAAGCATAGTCTTAAGAGCCTGTTTGAGATGAGTGCATTATTTTATAAAATTGATTGTGAAGTAATTAATAAGAAAAATAATTTAGTTATTTTGATTGTAAAAAAATAGCTTTACATCACATAAATAAATAAAAAAAAAACAGCAAAAAAGTAATAGCAAAAAAAATTATGTTTGTAGAAAAGCAAAGCAAAGAGAAAGTTGTCCCAAATAGTGAGAAATTATTTTGTGTGGACACCGGACGGTCCGGAGGCTAACCATAACACGCTATGTCACCCGGTATCCAGCACCGGTACCGAGCAAAAAAGTGACGTAGTGCGTTCTGGTTGGTCTCCGGATGACGTCCGGTGTCCGCATAGAATAATTTATCCCCAAATAGACCCTAAGAATGTATGCATCTCCGAGAACAAGAACAACCAGGCACCATAAATAGCATTTCATTAGTTTCTGAAATAACCAGCAAATCAGTCGCACATATTCAAGTTCTAAAAACACAAAAACAACAGACATATATTAGTATAACAACCAAAGTCTGCTTCAATGAAATTGGTAGCCATTGGCTAACAGCTCTGGCTATCCATAATCTCCATAACATAAGTTTCTGAAACATTAAATAGGAAAAAACAAAAAAGTCTTTCAAAATTAAAATGAAATCAATAGGTTTAGAAAGTGTATTAGAGCAAGGAGAAGCTTACGTTTTTCTCCTTATTTACAGAGACCCAGAAGGATATCAGATATATTTAGAATATACTTTCAGATATGGGAATGTCCTCAAAGTTCCAAAGATCCATAAAGTTTAGGGTTCCATCTTGAATCATCTCAGTGCCAAGAAGGGAATCAAGTGATCCATCTAAGGTTTCTTCAGAGAATGGCAAGAACTTCATATTTGGCTCGAAAGCCGGTAGATCTTCTGGAAATTTAAGATCATCATCAGAATTAGTTTTGAGTTTCTTATGTTCTCCACCTTCTTCCATGAATCCAGATTTAAGATCTCCAACAGTAGGAGCTCGAATTGAGCTAATCTCAGGGCTCTTGAACTCATTTTCCCATCCATAATCTGAGCAATTTAAAGAGTTGCTTTCCTGCTCAGAATATATCTTCTCAAGCTTCATAGGCTCAATAATCTCCTCACACATACCTAAACTAGAGTAAAAATTGTAATTTGCATTGCTGAAACAATCTAAGGATTCATTGAAGTTTAATTCCTCAGTAGAGTTTCCTTCCAATGTTTTTGATGCAGTTTGTTTTGGAGGGTGGTTCTGAGCAGGTTTGGAGGCTTCGTCTGGGAAGTTCACCTTCGCTTTCTTACCGCGAACCTTACGAGCTGCAGCATCATAAGCTCGGGCGGCCGCCTCCGGCGTGTCGAATGTTCCTAGCCATACTCGTTCTCCTTTGCGAGGATCTCTAATCTCAGCTGCCCATTTGCCCCATGGACGTTGACGGATTCCTCTGAACTGGTTCTTCCTCTTCCTTTTGGATGATTTATCAGAATCTCCATCAAATTCAGAGCGTTTCAGAACAGCTGAATCCTCTACTACGCAGGAAACAACAAGAAAAAAAAAAAATGAACACAATCGTAGTTAAGGAGTAATTGTTAGCAAATCAGTATTCATTTTTCGTGATTGATGGCTTAATTGCAGTTCATCTATGACGAAGTTTATTCTATTAAGATTTCTTTGATGAAATGGATTAGTGAATAAGAGCATTTGGAACACAGAGTGGTGGAAAAATATGGAACTTCTCAATTTTCTTCTACCATCATCAGAAAGCTCCTCGTCCTTAATTTGTAAGGAAAAATACAGAAACAATTGAACAAAAAATGATGCATAAAGTAGGCAAATAATCTCTATCTGCAAGCAATCAACCAAGTCCTAAAGATCATTTGCGTCTAACTTCCACCGTAATCCTCAAATAAAAATCATCTCAAAGAAAAAAAGTAGTCCAAAAGAAAGCATAATCAAAAGATGAAGAACTTTATTTCTAAAATTCTCCTCATTCCCGTGCTCACCTCGTGATAAAGTTGCCGGCTTTGGACGGAAAGCGAAGGGCTCGACGGAAGTAAACTCCTCCAGTTCGTCCACCCCCTCGTCCTTGAACTCCCGGAAATCAGCTTCGAAGTCATCGTCGAACTCCGCCTCACTAATCTTCTGGCCACCATTTCTCTTTTTCTTCTTCTTTCCCTGATCCGCCCATAGATAGTCGCCGGTCGCTCGCCGCTGCCTCGCCGACGGGATGAAGTCGGAAATCAACGCTCCCCCGCACATGATGAAAATTCAAGCAATCAAGAAAGGAATGTAGCTGTAAAAATGAACGCCAAATAAAATAAAATCTTGAAAGACCTCTCCTTTCTTCGAAGATGACAGCGTTTGGATTTAATATAGGGGCAATTTTTTAAACTAAGTACCGTTTAAAATTTAATTAAGCGATTAACCAACGAAAAAAAAAAATTTTAAACTCGCCAAAGTCGCCCGTTGAACGGGCGACTTACTTATTTAGGATAAGTCGCCCGTTTAACGGGCGACTTACCTCAAATACTTCAGACCGTTATTCATTGAAGTAACGGGATTACGTGACTGTGGTAAGTCGCCCGTTGAACGGGCGACTTACTCTTGTTAATAAAAAAAAAAAATTGCAACTAAATAGGATTATGATCAGTTACTATATATTCTGTTTTATATAAATTTAAAAAGAAAGCTTAAAAATTTGCCTATTATATAAATTTTCCTATTATTTTTTTTTTAAAGAAAGTTTAAAAAATTAGTTTGTTTGGAAGAATTTGTAGAAAGAACTTGTTTGAGTTAATGAGTATTATATCAATTTAAATTTAATCAAATTAATATTAATGATTAATACATTTAATTACTTAAAGAATATAATCAGATTAATAATTTGATTGTTAATTTTTAAATAAATTTAATCCGATTAATAAATTCAATAATATAATAAAATTGATTGTTAATTTTAAATTTAAAAGAAAGTTATAATTGTAGGAAAATTTTTTTTATCTGTAATTAAATAAATGTTTTTTTTGAATTATTAAATATTTAAAATGAATTATTAAAGTTTTAATAGAAATGTTCTTAAGTAGACATTGGATTTTTTCTGTTTAAAAAAAAAAAGAATAGATGCACATGCTGCTTGAATTACTTAATGAGAACATTGGATTCCTCTATTAGGAGATGTCATTGAAAGCATTGGATTCTTATGTCATCTAGCTGTACATGATTGGACAAATCATATAGCTGGCTATATCTAGTCCTAACAGATAGACTATAAAGTTAAAAGGTCCAATAATATGTTAATGTATATTTTGGCTGCATATGTTTACACTCTCCTATTTAAAGAGTACATACATAGCATATACAGCATTTTTGTTAAGTCACTCAAAATGAGTTGGTCATATATGGAGATCATCAAAGGAGTACCCAACAAAGAAAGATTTGATGAAGAAAGTCGTAGGATTTCATGCTTCTATAGCACGAGCCGGTGATACTCCATTAGAGCGAAAGGCGAATGCAAATGAGTTTTTTCGGTGCTGTCTCCACAAATGGTCAGAAGAAAGATGATGATAGGCTCTGGGCTATACATGCTGAGTTGATCGTGGTAAAACTTTTCAGGACACAAAATTTTTTTTAAATGCTGCAGGTTGGAAATCACTTGAAATTAGGTTCAAAGAGGTCAACGGTCATTTTGTTAGCCCTCACTTCTTACAGATGCGATACCACGAGCTGAAACGCCATCGAGACGAGGGTTATTCACCACAAGATCTCGACTGTAGTGAGCTTGATCATGAGCATGTCATTTTTTATCGTAGTTGGTGTTTGATGTATGACCAATTTATTAAAAATTTTTATAAAGATCGGATGAAGGAGGTAACACTTGATGGTCAGCTGAGAGAGTTCTTCAAACTTGAGGATTGGCAGGACCTACAGTATGAGTTTGAGTGCAGGATGAAGTGTTGTCCAACACAGTCACAGCTCCAATCACGTATGCATATGCTGCTTAGGAATTAGTACACTTGTAGCATCGCTTATTCGATGCCATCTTTTATATTTTCAAGCCTGTCGTACTTTTTATTTAGCAGCAAGAGTGTCTTTTTTTTAATATGTTATGTTATCCTGTTTAAATCATTACAAAACAATTAAGCAAACAAGAGTTCTTCATTGCAAATACGAAACAATTAAACAAAATAGTAGTTTCATAGTAGCACAATAAGAAACATAAACAACAAAATATAACTAAAGCAACTAAAAGATACATGATACAAAAAACTAATGCCTCCTTTTATGTCGATGTGGAATAGCATCAGTGCCTGGAGTAAAATGCTGAGGTGCTCGTAGTGGCCTGGTACGTAGATGACGCTGGTCCTGATCACTAACATCTTGCTGAGTAACTGGGGACTCTCCCAAGGAAGAAGGTACGAACTGAGGGGTGGAGGCGACGTCAAACTCAGCTGCGAAGTGGCTCTGAGAGGGACCAAGATCAGGATAGGAGGATGGCCCAGCATCATATGGATCTGTAGTCGGAATGGCTGAACTAAACACCTGAGCATCTGCCTCATCAAAATAATGAGCATCGTCAATGTATATCTGTTGTCGCAATCTTTGGCACATTTCTCCAACAATATTCACATCCATCTGTAAAGGTGTCCCCTCAGTACCGCCAAAGTGTGGTTGCAATCTTCTCTCCATGCTCACAAAGAAATCTCGCTGCCAGGATAACTAATTCAGTTAAAATTTTTCATATAATGAAATTTAAATAACTTAAACTTACCATGTGACGTTCAGCTGGTGATCTTGGATAGTATGTACTCGGAGGATCCACTGGGGGCTTTAGCATGTATAGTGTAGCCCAAGAATGAAACCATGCTAAGTACTGCTTCACCTTATAATCATAGTCCAACCCAGGAATCTCTCCAGTAACAATGTATGCTCTTCTGCTCTCCCATAGTGCAATACTTGCCTGGTGATATAATGCCCAATCAGTATCTGACTTACCACGTCCATCAACTCTTACAAAACTAGGATCCATTGGCATGATATCAGTTGAAGGGCAGTATCCAAATTGTCGTAGTACTCGATCAGGGAGATGCCACTCAACCCTTTTCCAACTGATCAAAGGAACTCTGGAGAGCCAAGTGTCCTGACCTGAAGTGCATATCTCTGGAACCTGAGCACGAATATCTGCAGTGTATGGTTCCCATATTACCTGTATCATTTTTATATAACAAATTATTCGTCATAATATGGAACAAATATGATTAAAATGTATCAATATAATTATACTTAACATACCTGACTCTCCAGTAAGCCATCAAGTTCATCCCTGTATGTCATAACATTTCCTACAGGTACCTCCCGAAGTCGTTCCTCATTCCACCTATTTAATATTTATTAATACAATAGCAATAAGACTAAAATTAAATAACATAAATATAACAGCGTACCTTATTCCAACACTCAAACCATCAAGCTGAATAGGAAATGGTACATGAAGCTGAGGTCTTCCAACATGCAGATGCTCCCCAAGACCATATCTGTAATAAGTGGATGCAACCTGCAATGTTGGCTCGTTTTGGTCTAGTTGCTTCAGATAGCTCCCTATACAAATGAGCTAGTACTGCACCTCCAAGTGAGTATGTCCTGAATATTGCTATATCCTCCATCAACGGCAAGTACTGTAAATGAATTTCAGAGCCTGAAGTGTCTGGGGAGCAGGTGACATCCAAGTATAAATAAAATGTAAGCTCGCACATGCCTCCAAAAATCCATCTCAGATAGATCAATGTAGGAGTCCCTCCAAAAAATCCACCTCAGCCACCTTAGTGGAAACACATGTCTGCGCATGTGCCTGGCCCATCCTAAACTTCGCTGTAATTCGTGGATTGAATGGGTCATGATACAAAACATCTGGGTCCGGATGCTGGCCTAGTAAATCATCACACAACAATCTGGCCAACTCATCCATCGTCTGCCTGATCCAACAACTGGGTGTCCAACGAAAGAAGGTCCATCAATCTGTATCCCCCAATATCATAGAAAATCCTGCAACGTAATACTCATTTCACCAACTGGCAGGTGAAATGTATTCGTCTGTGGGGACCACCTCTCAACCAGAGCTGTAAGCAAGTGATGATCCATCCTCCTATACCTCATCTGACTGACACTGTCCAAACCCACAAAAACTAAAGCCTCCATGAACCTAGGGCAATTAATGGGCCACTCATGGACCATCAGTAAGTGTGAAGCAGCCTCCAATATAGTGCCCTGTAAATAATAAAATTGTTGCCATATTTGAGATTATTTATTTGAACAATGAAGCAATAACTAATGTATATAAATTTACCTGCTCAGGATGGGCTGCTCGGTGGCTGCCTGCAAGTGAAGAAATGCTAGGTTGAATGGTATGTACAGATGGCTGTGTGGAAGCCTCCACACTAGAAGGGCGCCTGCGGCGCCCGCGGCCCCTATCTTGTGCGGCTGCCATGAAACCTGGTAGGAAAAGGAAATGTTAGGAAATCATAAATAATATAAAATTTTAATGACATTAGCAAAACATAGCATTTTTAATATGAAAAATAAACAACTTATGCAAATAATTCTTGATATAAAAAACTAATTAATTTTGGTTCTACAGATAATGAAAAAAAAATCAATGAATAATGAAAAGCATTCTTGATATGAAAAATTTGAAACTTAAAACTAACCTAGTAGGACAAGTTGCTTTGTTATGTCCTACTATGCCACATGCACCACATTTTCTATTACTTTGACCAATTCTCTCATCCATTGTGTTTCTAAAACGGTTTGTTCTTGGTCTCCCAGAACGTCTTCTAAAATTTGGGGGTAGGAGTGGATGTATGCCACTTGATGGATCATGTTGTGCCCAAGTAGATCGATCTGGAATATTATGAAATGGATCAGCATAAGTCATCTTGTAATTGTCCAAGCTGTAGTATTGTGAGACATAATTGTAGTGACTTTGTCGTAACACTGATATGCAGCTAACTACGTGTGGGCACGGGATATGATATATAATAGTCTTCCCACAAGTACAAATGCAATTTTTATTGTCAACTAAATCAACCCTGAAAGACCGAGAGGACATGTCAACCACTTGAAACTCACGCATATTTATTCGAATGGGTTGTGGTAACCTACGTGCTTCTTGCTCGATCTTTCGCAGTGTTGCTTGTACTCTTGGTGCAAATAAGCTGCTTGCATCAAATTCGGAACCCTCTAGCATCTCATTTCTTCTCAAGTGTAAAGACACAACATTATAATAAATTGCTGTAATCAACGCTTGAATAGGCAAACCCCTGGCTCTTTTAAGAACTCCATTAAATGACTCTGATGCATTTGTTGTCATAACTCCATAACGAAATCCACCATCATAGGTCAGAGCCCATGATGTGACATCACGCTCTACCAACCACTGGTGAATATCAGCCTTCACATTTATCATATCTTTCATGCATCTATCAAATATCATTGGGTCGTCAGTGTTCCCGGCCATGTACATCTTCTGGCATAGAAACTCAACGTCACCAACACCCATTCGACGTACTGCTTTTTTAAAATTTTCCCGTAGGTGACGAAGACAGTGACGATGTGCAGCATGTGGAAAAATTTCACGACAACCTCGCACCAAACCAGCGTGCCTATCAGAAATAATACATAAATCAGGTCGGGTGCTAACAATTGGAAGTAGTATATGCAACTGGCTCAAAAACCACACCCATGAATCAACACATTCTGATTCTACAATTGCAAAGGCGAGGGGGTACAGTCCATTGTTTGCATCAATTCCCACAGCGGTTAGTAAAGTGCCTCGATATTTGCCTAACAGGAATGTGCCGTCAAGGCAAAGTACAGGGCGACAGTAGCTCCAACCTTTTATTGAAGGCCCAAAGGAGAAAAATAAATCTCTCAAATCTGTGATTCTCAGACGTTTGTATCTTATAAACGGTTTCGGGCATTGAAAACACAACAGCGTCCATGAACAAATTTATGGTTCGGTACGACTCCTCCCAGCTACCAAAAACTATTTTCACAGCTTTTCTTCTAGCATCCCAAGCTTTCATATATATGAAACTTTTATGTTGAACTTTGCTTCAATTTGACCGATAATCTCTCGCGGCTTGAGATCCATATGCCTTCTGATACTGGGCAATATGAAGTAGCTTATAAATTGTGAATTACATTGTCTATGTCCAGTCGTTAGAATCGGGGTTGCGCAAGTATGTTGGTTCTTCATGGAAGATATTTTCCATATGCCCCCCAGACGTTTGCTCACCCCCGCATGCAATCGCCATAAACATGGTCTGTCTGACCTGCCACTCTGAGCACAAACCACTGTAAATTTCTGTCTATTTGAAGCTACAATGACATACTCCACATTATTTATTATTGACCAACCCTGTAATGCAAACTGAAGATCCTCTTTCTTGGTAAAACACATACCCTCCATCAGTTCAATTGGAATTGAAAATTCTTCCTCGACTTGGCTACCAACATAAGCCCTATCATTTGCTACGTCCTCATCCCATTCTCGAGTTGATGAATATGCCTTCACAAAATCATTGTTTACAGTAATTCCTTCTGTAGTGCCAACATTCGTGAAACAATAACGTTGGACCATGCTATGAATTTCAGGATTCATATCAACATTAACTTCATCTAAATGATATTGTGAGTCATTTTCATAATTATCAGGATCTGGATCACTAGATCCACTACTCATTGTTTCATAACCATCATCAACATTAACAGATGGTCTCTCAGAAGATTCTGGAATGTCATGGCAAAAACTTCTATGCTGGTGACTTCATCACGTACAAAAAATATTTTGAACAATTAAAACTTTCTCAGCCGATAAATTTTAATTTAAAATGCATTAAAATAAACATATATGAAAACTTACTTAACATTTTGCGGCATGAAACTTGGATTGGTCGGACTGTATTCAGTCACCCCGTCGAAAGTGTATGGCTCGTGCATGTGAGCTGTTAGTTGCTCAACAGCTATATTTTCTGTACTAATTTCTTTGACCTCTACATAAAGTAGAAGTATTTGCCCAACTGCATGTGATAACACCATCTGACACACCTCATCATCGTCCACAACCGGAGCTATGAACTCATTCCCCAAGGGTAAACGACAAACTAAGTTTACTGAGTACTTCGACGTATCATATTTTAGGGATTTCAGAATTCTAATCTTCAGTTGCTCTAAGTTCATATTTGCAGATACTTGCAACGGCCGATAACTACCCCCAACATATGTTGGTGAATATTTATCATCTAAAGACAAGTGCCCACCATACATAAGAATAAAGGATGCTCCTCGTCCAGACATTGTTGCACTATTAAATATAGTTTATGATTACCTACAATTACCCATACACAATCTTACTATACTTGAACAAATAAATTCACACATAGGAATTTAACTAAATATATTTAAATAGATATTTTTGTATTCACATAAAGATTAACTAAAGAAATTTGCATATAACGTTCGTATTTATATTAATTTTTTATACAATTAAATTCATGCTGTCTAAGAAACAAAAGGAATTTAACAAAAAATATCCTTATATTAATTTTAGTTGAAATATAAAATAAGAATTGAATCTCGAAATTTTAATTGTGTCTGTTATTTATTAATTTGATTAAAATTTTTTGTAAGTATGTCGGTCATTAATTATGTTAATTTAATTTAAATATTTGGTTGACTTGACTCGCACCCCTAAGTGAAAATTTTGGTTAAAAGAAAAAACAATAATTTTTGTTTTTGAGAAATTGCCACTCTGAAATCAATGAAAAATGCCGTTACACACCACAATTTATTTTTCGTTTGGGTAAACTATCTTCCTAAAAGGTAAACTTTCTTCCTAAAAGTTATTTCAAAAAGCAGTAAAAGAACATTCTTAAATAATGTCATAATCTAACAAATTATTTAATAATGATATATTATTGAATTTAAATTTATTCCTGTTGACATCTAGACAACTTTAATTCTGAAAGCCATTGAACTCTTTATTGGACAATTTTAATTCTTGGATGAATTGAACTCGTCCTTAAATCACTTCAAATTTTGGATAAGATAACTTCTACATTGGATGACTTCACTTTATGGACAAATCATAATTCTTGGACAAGTTGAACTATCCCTTAGATAATGTAAGATTGGCATGAAAGCTATCATTTTCTCTATTATTTATTTGATTGAGATGTTTTCTAAATTAATCAAATTGAATGTATTTGCACAATATATAATATCTTAAAGCCTATATCATGCAAGACAATATCAGAGAACCCATAAGCTGTAGATTCCTAAAATATCTTACTTATGAAGCAAATGTCCCTAATAACTTTAGTTAATCTGATAAAATTTAACATCACATATTTAATTAAAGGATCCATTTATTTAAATTTTATTCAATTATACATGTATTATTTTATTTTTTCCCAAAAAATTTTCATATAATATATGCTCAACATATTATATATCTCAAAATAATATAAATCTACATTTGTCCAAAAAAATCCTAGCAAAAATTAACTTCATTCCACAAATCAAAAAATTTCTCACACACAAAACCTAGATCTAAGCACTAAAGGAATCCTAAACTTCTAAAATAAGTCATTCAAATGAAAAAAACAACTAAAGGAAACAAATTTAACACAAAAAAAGCAAAAAAAAACTCCAAAAATGAACTTACCTCGCGGATTCGCCCGGATTTGCCGAGAGACGCCGATCCTGGTCGCAGAAACGAGCTTTTTAGGGTAAGGAAAGGAGTCTGCGCGGCTGATATAAGTGAAGAGTAAGTCGCCCGTTTAACGGGCGACTTACTTAAAATATAAGTCGCCCGTTAAACGGGCGACTTTGGCGAGTTTTAAATTTTTTTTTTCCGTTGGTTAATCGGTTAATTATAATTAATATAATGCTTAGTTTAAAAAATTGCCCTTAATATAGTAAAGGTTTCTAGATGAAGGAAACAGTAAAATGGTGATAAAATATTGCTGCGCGTTCTTCCTATTTACAGAGAGAAAGAGAAGGAACAGTCAAAAACTCCATTTTTTTTTTCTTTAAAGTGACGTTTAAAACTATGCATACAATGAATCAGGATGATCAATGGCATACGGCATTGCTATTAACACCATGGATGTTTCTGGTTGGGCAAAAGGGCTGAGCTTTCATAAGCAAATCGTTGGAAAAGAATTTAATAAGAAATTGTATTGCTAAAAGATAGAGCTAAATATAAGAAACCATTAAAGATACTTCTAATTCTGTCACTCTCACGCATCAATCTTACATCCATCTGGCATTTCTTTTTTGTCTTATTTAGAGGTTGAGGCTTGGCTCAAATGTGAAGCTGTGATCCTATGTTTACTATAATGAAATACAATTAGGACAATAATTAAAATGAACAGCCATTTCCAGCTATGAATTTGAATTTATCCATGAAGAAAAATATCTTCATAGTATATATAATTACAGTGAGTATAATGAAGAAAAAATTCATAGAAGAGTTTTTTCAAATTTTGAGATGTTGATTTCAGTATTATTTAAACTTATATATATGTGGAAACAATGTGAGTAATCAACTCCTAGGCATTGATCATCCTTTTCTCTTAATGGATGATACAATTATCTTGATATTTTTATTCAGAAGATGAGAAGTTTGCTGGGTAATTTGATAGGAAGTGAAAGCACTTTTCACTAAAATCAATGGATGAAATATGAAAATTTGGGAAGAAGAACGTCCCAAGATAATTTTTATTGAAATAACTATAAAGAGAAATTGAAGATACAATTGGATCTTCAATTGGAGAGGAAGATCCAACTCTCCCAAATCCGTAGCTGCTGGCTAGAGCCCAAATAATCTAAGAATAAGTTAAATCTAACAAACTCCAAAATATAATTATGTAATCACCTTATTGTTAGCCTTAAATAAGCTCCCATAGTTCCTTCCCAAATCAACCCCCTTTCCCTAATTATGGTCCTAACTTTTTTCTTGTAAAAAAAATACACTGCCATGAGCTATTATTAAGAGCACATAAATATTCCATTTCTTTGAGGGGGACAAAAGACTGATGCCTTGGCTAATGTTGGGTTTGTTTGAGTACTTCCAATTTAATAGTCATTTGGGCTTAGATTATAATTATGTTAGATTCTAATTAGATTATTTTATACTAATTAAAACTCAACCAAACTAAAGTCTTTTTAATCAAACTATAATGATGTTGTTTGCATGAAGATTGATTAAGCGCATGTGTTTGATTTTGATTTGAATGCCTTTCTCTAAACTATGTGTATTTCATGCCTACTCAAATTACGAGGGGGCAATGTCTTGACTAATTAGATGTATTTGATATGTAGATGCACATTTATAGATAGAAAGATAATTTGGGATGGTTGGATAAAAAATGATGCCAACATTAGGTACCCAATGGGTCTTCTAAAGCAACTCATCTTCCAAGATATTATTATTATTATTATTATGTACCCACGTAGGCATTATATAAAGATATAACATTCTCTTAGAGCTTTCTTATAGAATTCAGGAAGTCTAAAAAATTAGTAATTTGCTCAATATCCATTTCTACTATAGCCACTCTTATAACTACTCATAAAAAAATATTATGACATCCACTTAAAACTACAATCTAAATAAGACTTCGAGCAAACTCTAACAATACAAACAAAAAAATCATTGAAAATTTGTATACTAATTTGGACGAAGTGGGGTTGCATTAATACGTTAGTAGATGGAATAGAGAAGTTATATGATTATAATCATGCCTGAGGTGTTAATATGGATGTCCTTTTAAGTTGTAATAAGCATTTTCTTCTACACTCTTCATTTGCTTCCTACATTTGATGTCAAATTATTATGTGCTAGAATATATTCGTTGGTAAACGTAAGTTTATTATTTTACCGCCACCAAAAAATTCCGTGCACCAACTGAGTTAATGATCAAGAGACTCTGAAGATAATTATTAGAAATTAATAAATGATATATTTGTAATATCAAAAATCTGCTCCAGAATCGTCCAGGACGATCTGGATCGTCCTGGGACGATCAGTGGAAATTTTGCTCCAGAATTTGCCCAGTTTTGCTCCAGGTGATTTTCTGTACATATCGTCCAGGCCGATTTGGACATCGTCCAGGCCGATCGGCACTGTAGAAAATATCGGCCTGAGAATAGTTCTGGGAATCGTCCAGGACGGTCGGGACGATCGATTTTTGGTCTGATCGTCCCGAGACGATCTGGCGATTGGCCGGGCCTATCTGAAGATTATAAAGCTGATTTCAAGTCATTTTGAGGAGAGAGAAAATTTCGGCCGAGGAGAGAGAAAGTCGTGGACTTTTGTGGAAAAGTTGATTTTCGGACGACGCGGAGCCGTTTTTGTCCGAAGTGACTGTTCAGAATATTGCTGTACGCAAGGTAAGGCACATTCCGCCTTTCTCAATTTTCAGAACCGTCGAGTTTGGCGGTATTTTCTGTCCGGATTTCGTTTCCGTTACGGTTTTTCGTCCGTATCTTTTGATTGGTTCAGTTTTTACCGCGTAACTTTCCGTATATTGTTGACGTGCCGAGTGTGCACATTTTGATTATTTTCCGAAGATTTTTGTCTTGGTATTTTTGATTCGGCGGAGTTTTTCGTAGACTACATTTTTCTGTGAAATTGTAAATTCTTTCTGCAGTAGAATAAAAGTTCTGGAATGTGATTATCTATATTATGTGCAAATTTGGTAAATTTTCTTTGCAGGAAATTTTGTGTAAATTCTGTCTACTGCCGTTGTGCTGCCCGATTTTTGTTTGATTTCGGATTTGCCCAGATTTCTTCTGAATTGAAATGCTATCTGTATGTGCTATAAAAAGGGAGCTATAAGGGGTCTGAATCCTATGAGATTCAGTTAGTGTCTGGGAAATCTGAAATGAGCTCAATCTGAAATTCTGAAATCAGTTCTGTTCCGGATCCGATGAATTCTGTTCTGGTGCTATAAGCACATTTGTTCTGGTGCCGTGAGCACAAAGGGAGGCATAAGGGGACTGGATCCTATGAGATTCAGTCAGTGTCTGGGAAGGGAGGCATAAGGGGCCGGAATCCGTAGAGATTCCGTCAGTGTCAGGGCATTTAGCTATGAATGAAATATTATCTGATATCTGATTTGATATGATTCGAATTTCTGTATCTGTTCTGTTTTCTGTATCTGTTCTGTAAGAAATTGTGATTCTGCTACGATCAATTCTGATTTCTGTACGATTCTGACTCTGTTGATTTAATCCGTTCTGATTCTGATGTGATCTGTCCGTATCTATTCTGATTTGTTCTGTTTCGTTATGATATGTCCAAATTGATATCTGTTCCGATTTCTGATCTGATTTCTGTCTGATGAGTTTGGTTTTGGATTCTGAGAGTTTTGATTGGAGGTTTGTTGCTTTGCTGAGCTGTTGAGCTCACTCTTGTTTTCTGGTGGTTTTCAGGTTCTGGGAAAGGGAAGGAAGTCCAGGAGTAGATTTCTGAGTTCTGATCCGTATAGGTATTGTTTGTACCTTTTGATTTTTGGACAGTCATGGCTTTTCTGTTCTGTCTTTCTTTCTGTTCAAAAGCCATGTACTGTATCTGTAGATGATTGTTTTGAGGAAAATGAAAATATAGATGTTTTGTTCCGCTGTGTTTGATAATTCATAGTGGCTCTGTGTTTGTGTGTCTGTTGAGTTGATTAATTTAGAAGATTCAGTTCAGGAACCAAATTCCAAAGCCAGATCCTGGATAAAAAGGTTTTGTCGCGGTCCGGCTCGGGCGGGATCCGTCCCCGTCGGGTCGGGTCATGACAATATTTTCGTTGTCAATGAATATCAAATGATACAACAACATCATACGTGAAGTCGGCTACATGAATCCTTTTTCTCCATTGTGTCCAATTATGAGTCAAATTATCATTTATATGTAATAAAGAAAGGTTATTTCTAATATTTTCTAGCCAAGTCTTTTTAGGTCTACCTCTATCTTTCTTAACATAAGTTAAATCTACATGAGCATTCTCATCTCTGCAACACTTAACTTAATATTATGCTTCTCTTTGAATGGCCAACATTCTGCGCCATAAAGCATTGTAGATCTATCCAACATCTTATTGAATTTTCCCTTAAGTTTGAGTGGTACTTTTCTGTCACACAATAAGCTCGATGCATTCATCCACTTCATCCATCCAACTTGAATTCTACTAATAATATTCCCATCTATTTCACCATCACTCTAAAAAATAGTGAATATCAAATGATAATCGATGATAAATGTTAGGAGTTAAGCAACAATCAACCATCAACTCAGTCATTTTTCTAATAGGAATGAGGCATACAACCAATTAGCCTCATATTCAAGCATTTAAAAAACCATTAGACTTCTCTCATCAAATCTTATTATCTCAATAATAAGTTTGTATAAAAATAAGATTTAAATGATCTCAAAATCAATTCTCACAACTTCAAAGTCAAATACGCAAATGCTTTAAAATATTTATCAAACTCCATATTTAATCATTTTTTGTTACATCAATATTTATTACTTCTAAAGAATATTATTTGGCAAATCAACAAATGACAAGCAGTCTTAGACTTCATTTGGGACGGCTTTTTAATTAAAACGAAGTTTTAAAACTCCGTAAAAAACCCGTCCCAAACGAAGCCTTAATGTGCTTTGAAAAGTAACTTTCAACTAAATGCTATTGATTGACCATAGGGAGATCAAATATTTAGTTTTACTTTTATTGCACGTGTTATAAATCTACTTAAACCTTTACCTACTAAAGAACCCAATTTTGAAAAATGACGTCCACTTAAGGGGAGTGTGGCCACCAAGTCCACTAAACCGGTCAAAAAATTGAAAAAAAAAACCGGTCTAATTGATAGGTCGGCCACCAAACCTTGAACATGATTCTTGGTATAAATAATTTTATTTGAAAGCAAAGCTTAAAAGTTTATCTAGAAAAAGGTTCCTAATCAATCAAATTAATAGAGATTTCACTATTAAGTGATAAAAGAACTCCACATTGATAACTAACTTGATATATATTAGCATACAAATCTTGTTTGAAGTTGAATGTATCATATGTAGCTAATTAATTAAAAAAATTAATAATTTTTCTTAAGGAGCAAATTCTTACTGCTCAAATTGGCTGAAAATATTTGATTTAAGCTTCGTTTGCGACAACATTCATTCTATTTTGTTTTTTCGATCACAAACATAATTTCTATTGGGGCAATGCTTTTGGCTGCTTTTAAAAAAAATTTATTATGATTTTTTTTTTTATTTTTTTTTAACTTTTATTATGAAGCTTCTTTCTACAACAGCTTTTGGATTTGTTTGGGACGACTACAATGTTTTTATAAAGTTGGTTGTGAAGTTGCTTTGAGGAAATAATCTAAGGCTTCGTTTGAGGTAGCTTTCTTACAGATTTATAAAACAAAGTTTTAATACAACAACAATATCAAGCCTTTATCCCACTACATGGGGTCGGCTACATGAATCCTTTTTCTCCATTGTGTTCTATTAAAAGTCAAATTCTCGTTTAAATCTAATAAATAAAAGTCATTCCTAATATTTTCTAACCAAATCTTTTTAGGTCTACCCCTACCTTTCTTAACATAAGTCAAATCTAATACCTCTACTCTCCTAATTGGGTCATCGAAACTTAAGGCTTAGTTGGGACTTTTAATAGGACGAAACAGAGTTTTAATACAATTTTTTTAAAAAAAAATTCTACTAAAACTTTGTTTTATAAAACAGTACGAAAGTTGCCCCAAACGAAACTTAAGGCTTAGTTGGGACGATTTTCTTACTGCCTCTTAAAGTCATTTTTAGCACAAAAAAAAAAAAAAAAAAATGCTTTAAGAAGCAGTAAAAAAATTGTCCCAAACGAAGCCTTAGCCACTAATTGGAAAAATCAACTTTTCATCATAGATATTATTGAAAATCAACGAGAAAGCATTAATCAAACAAAATTATGATTGTTATCTAAAAAATAAAGCTGCTAGAAATTAACACAAACATATCATTAAAAAATTACTTTCTCTACATCCATCTAGCCCACTCCTTCAGCTCCTAGTTCAGTTCCATGGAGGAGATTAATAAATAATTTGATTTAAAAAAATTATACGAATTTGTAGCAGATTACAATAACTTGGTAAAAATGAATATGTTAGAGAGGCTAATATGAGCGGGCTCATGGAATATACATTTGGTGCCTTTTTTTTCTTTGGCATTCAATTGTTTATTTCACTAATTATGTCGTTCTTTGCTTGGCCATTTTTAGATCCACCAAAAACTTTCATCCATACATCAGTGCTAACATCACCATGAAAGTTGGATGATTCTTTGTACCTATCAACAATATTAGGAGTATGATATTTTCGGGCTTTGTTTGGGACATTTTTTATGCTATTTTTTAAAACGGCTTTCAAGTACAAAAATTTCAAAATCAAGAAAATTTTGTACTAAAAAGCTGTTTTAAAAAGCAAGAAGAAAGCCGTCCCAAACGAAGCCTCAGTCCCTAGACTGAGGCTTCGTTTGGGACGGCTTTCTCACTACTTCTTAAAGTAGATTTTTAGTACAACAATTTTAATTTTTGTGCTAGAAAGCTGCTTTAAGAAAAATTAAGAAAGCTGTTCGAAACGAAGCCTAAATTTAATATATATCAATATAATATTATCTTTCACTTTTTCATATTAAGAATTTTATGAATGTATAATTGCAATACAAAATCATAATTGATACGTCATCTCAAAAATATTTTGATCGGGCACGAATCTCGAGGCAAAAGCTAGTTGGAAACTTCAAAAATTAATTTCGGGAGCATATGAACTCCGATTTCAGCTAGCTTACAGTCAAACTGAGCGTCTTGGAAATACGAACCCAACGACACCAAGATCAACCCAATCCGAGCCCAAATGAGTCCGAATCAAGGGTTCAAAGCGCTGCTGGAAGATTCAAACCGCAATTTGAGTTACCAAACGGTCTCCGATTTTGACGAGCTTATACTCGAATTGAACGGCTCGACGAGACGAATCCAACGAGCCAAGATCATCGAATTCTGACATCATTAAGGCCTTCAAATGACCAACGAACGGTCATGATCAAAGGATTCGATATCGGCCGTCCATTCAAACCACTCCCTGTTTGCCCTTGATCTCACGCCTATTTACGGGCTATGCCACTCCAGAAAAACTATAAATAGAGCCCTCATTCTACACCAAGGGGACTCAAGTGAAGAGAGAGAAGAAGAAGAGGAGAAAGGGGAAAAGGAGATTCCTCACCTCCTCGACCACCGCCGGAGCTCTTCCTGTCGCCTGAAGATGCCGGAACTCTGCCGGATTTTCAGGAAACACAAGAATTCTGCACAACTTCCACGTGATGCTGAAATCCTTCCCAATTAACAACAGAGTTCCCTCCTGACGCCGAAACTCTGCCCAAGTGAAGCCGGAGTTCTCCTCTGCCATCAAAGACGCGGACTTCTACCCGACGTCGGACCTGCACTCTTCGCCAAGTTTCTACCAGACGCCGGACTTCTACCTGTTATCGGACTTCGTTGGACGTCTATGTGAAGATGCATTTCTTTCCATTGCTGGACTTCTACCTGACGCTGTCATACTGATCTTCGTCGTCAGACTACAGTCCTTCTGACCTCCGTCGCCAGCCGACTACGGTCCTCGTGACTTACGTCGCCCGCCGACTACAGTCTTTCCGACATCCGTCGCCCGTTGAATACGGTCCTCCTGACTTATGTCGCCTGCCGACTATAGTCTTTCCGACCTCCGTCGCCCGCCGACTACGGTCCTCCTGACTTACGTCGCCCGCCGACTACAGTCCTCCGTCGCCAGTTGACTACGGTCCTCCTGACCTACGTCGCACGCCGACTGCAGTCCTTCTAACAAAGCGAATACGTCGATAATAGCTCTTTGTATTTACATCATGTAATGTACTCCATAAGATGTACATCAAGCTAAGACCTTCCACCATGGAAGGGCCTCATTTGTAATCGACTGCAATACTAGTGGATTCATTCAAACTGGGCTAGGCCCCGTGATTTTTCCCCCTTTTTACAGGGGTTTTCCACGTAAAAATCTTGGTGTCTCATAAATGCTAGACCCTCTCTCCTTATCTGGTTGCGTGCCGGATTTTCGTACAATGCTAAGACGTTAAATATGGTATTTCTCTACCGCCGCGAATACTCCTGGACACAACAATAATGATCTAAGTATCATAGCCATAATTAATGACAGTTGTTACTTGTTAGGTAGCTTAAAATTTATGACAAATTTTTTATCTTAATTTTGCACAAAATTTTAAACACTGAAAGATAAATGAAGCCCAAACAAGGTACAAGAGTTTTTTACTTTCAAAATCTTAAAGAAAAAAAATCAGGAAGCCAAATCCAACTGAAATAATCCACTGTGTAAGGCAAAGATTGCAAAAGTCTGCCATTTCACTTAGAGTAGAGAAATTAAGATCATAACATCAAGATTAATTGCTAGCTCGAACTTATATGAAAATTGTTGAAAATGATGGAGAAAAAGAGATAAATGACAGGCGTCAATGTTAGTTAATAGTTGATGAAAGCGAAGTGCTGATAGTCATTTGCGTAAGCTAATGGCGACTATGATGATCATGTGATTGTCAATGTAAGTGTTGTTTATTAAAAGTTGATGAAGAATATCTGATGCCGATCAAATGACGACTTTGATGTCGACGATCATGATGTTGATCAGCACCCAACAAACGACAATGATTGTCGAGAATGATCATTGATGATGATCAATGGAAAAAAGTTTCATGATTATTCAAATATAAAAATTGTTTCCCTATATTATCACCTTTTTATGTGTGAAGTGAAGATATATTTTTAAAATTTTGATAAAAATATTTAGTTATTTTTGCTCAAATCACAATTTATGATATGCCCTATTTTATTTGTACGAGATGGTGCGGCGGGGCGAACAGGAGCGGCCGAGCAAACCTTTCCGACCGCCTATTCTCTCCGAACGGGAGCCTTACCAGTTCTCCCGGCCGCGACAACCGGTCGGCAAGGCCATTCTTCGCCGCCTTCATTGACGCAGCGAACCGTCGGGGCGGTATAGTCCTGATCATAGAGCAAGGAATAGGTTTTATTCTTTTAATGAGTAGCGGGCTCGGAACCTAGCACTATCGTTCTTCAGGTTTATCTGCATAGCTTGCATGACGCATTACTAGTTTTCTCGTTTGTCTTAACATTTAGGGTTTAGGTGGATTTTTCAAGTTGTTGCAGTAACAAACCATTTTACCTGGTAGGATATGAACAGCTTGGTTGTCACATTAGACGGCCAAATGCAAATGACTTATTGTCTGGTATAATGGTGTTTGATTGGGAAAACCTTTCATTGTTTTTATTTCTTTGTAATTACCACACTCAACTAAACGGCCACAGCAGTCTAACACTACTGCAGCCCACGCTCTCTGCTACGGCCTGGACAGAAAATCACAACTGATTTATTGCCTTTCTTCTATATATACTATGCAGTGTAATCAGTAGCTGTTAATGAAAAATGAGTTGAAATAAATTCTTCTCTCAGGCTCTTGCTCTCCATTTACTTTCTTTGCTTTTAATTTCCCGTAACAGCCCTTCTCGTTTTCTCTGTTTTCTCTGTTTTCTCACATGGTATCAGAGCACTAGGCTCCACAGCCCGGCATTCTTTACTCAGTTTTTCGATGGCAGAGCAAGATCTCTCGAGTTCTCAATCCAACTCATCCCTTTCCACCACCACGGCAGAGGTCACCATACCCTCACCCTTGAAGTTTCTTATGTCCAATATCAAGCTCATCGTCAACATCCAGTTCAATAACGAGAACTATTCAATTTGGAGGCTACAAATCTTCAAACTCTTTGCTACCAACAGCTTCGAAGGTTACCTAATTGGCACATAAGTGCGATCACTTGAACCAACCCCATCCTCCACCGCATCCACCTCAGACTATCGTCTTTGGCACCTCATCGACTAGAATTTGGTCTCTGCCCTTTTCTCAACCATTTCGCCAACTATTCTACTATACATAATCACTTTAACCACAGCCCATGAGATCTGGGCTACTCTAGAGAATCGGCTACAAACTACTAATCGTTCCAGAGTCATCCAACTCAAAAACAAACAACACAATATACAGATGAGAGACAATACAATGCAAAATCAAAGCCCTCGTTGATAACATTGTTGTCACTGGATCCAAGGTTGATGCCGAAGAAATCATCCTTCATATTTTGAATGGTCTCCCATCCGCATACACTGCCTTCAAAATAGCCATTCACATCTCCCTCACCCCAATCAACCTGGATGTTCTCTATTCTCTGCTTTGCATCGAGGAGATGAATATTCAAAATGAACTACTCAAGGATGCCTCAGCCCCCAAGGATAATGTTGCATTCTATTCATCCAATGTCATATCCAACAGAGGCCACAACGCTCCGTCTCAGTTCCCTCGTCCCACTCGAGGTCGCGGCTACTCCACCATACCTTCATTCCCTATTGTTCGTGGATCCTCTCTGTTTCTTTCAACGAAACCAACTTGTCAAGTCTGCAACAAAATTGGTCATACCACAATTACCTATTGGCACAGATGCAACCTCAATTACACTCATGGAACACCTCGGGCTATGCTCACTCATCAGCAACTCAGCTCAGCTCCCCAACCGAATGGATGCTTGATTTCGGTGCCTCAACTCACCTCACAACGGATGCTACTAATCTCCAGCAACCTCATCCCTATTATGGTGCGGACTCCATCTCAATAGCAAACAACGACACCCTCCCCATCCAACATAGTGGCCACATTATCCTTCCTCTTCCCGAATCCAACCGTAAGCTATTTCTTCGCAATCTCCTTCACGTTCCATACTTATCATATGATCTTCTTTCCATACATAAACTCACTTCTGACAACAATTGTTCCATTTCATTTAACTCCTCCGGTTTCATCATCAAGGACCTCCTGGACAATCAAACTCTTCTATGTGGTCGGAGTCGTGAAGATCTCTATCTAGTCTCCACCAATCAGCCCTTGATGGGATCTAAGATCTAAAAACCAAAGAAGGAGAACACAAAGGACAAACAGAACAGAACTCAACAAAAAAAGTAAATAAACCACCGACAAAGAAACAAACAGGTGTAAGAAACATAAAAAAGGACTTAGAAAGAAAAAAACAAAATTAAAAGAACACTACCCTCAGAACAACCTTAAAGGTCTCCTCACATGTATCGATAAAATTAGAAAAATTTAGGTGCTCTAAAGAACATTCAAACCGGGGGGTGGGGGGGGGGGGGGGGGGGGGGGGGGTTCACTACAGCAATATTGTTCCAACACCCGTTGGCACTCCTCTGACAAATACCAACAAATCGGCCAACAACACCACTCACACTTTGTGTAGAGAGGAAAGATACAATGAAAAGGTACTTGTGGAGAGAAGAAATAGGCAGAAGACTAGAAGAAGAAATATGAGGGAAATAAGTAGCTCTCAAGCTAGGAAGAGAAAATCCTCAAGTTTAGAAGCAATTTCAGATTCAATATCACCTCCAAACAGCAGCAATCAACCCCCTATAAATAGGGAAAATGAATCAAAACAACCCCCTAAAAGGTGCCGCCCAAACCTCCAATAGGAGCGACCAGAATTTAGGGAAAATCACCAAGAAAGAGGCACAACCAACCCAGGAACCAAACAGCCAGAAAATAAATTGCCAAAGCATGAGAAATCCTAAGAGAGAAGCATGGCCAGCCCAGGAACCAAACAACTAGAAGAAAAACAGCCAAAGTATGGGAAATACCCAAGAGAGAGGCATGGCCAGCTCAGGAACCAAACAACTAGAAGACAAATAGTCAAAAGCATGGAAAATACCCAAGAGAGAGGCAAGGCCAGCCCAGGAACCAAATAGTCAGAAGACAAACAACCAAAAGCATGAGAAAAAATCCATCAGCTGAAATAACAAAACACCAAGCAGCCAAGAAAAAATGGGCCAAGCCCATTAGGAGAATTTCAGCCCAACAACAAATGCCCAAAAACCAAAGAAAGCTAACAAACCAAAAGAGTGAAATGTCCTAAGAGCACCAATCCTAAACATGTTCATAAGTTGTCTTCCGTCATAGGGTAAACAAAATAAAACATAAATTTCAAATTACATAAGACCAAAATATAAATTTAAAAACATTTGAATCATAAAACATATACAGAAAGATATTGAATGCATCAGCCCTCCTCCTCACTCACTCTCTGCTCGTGCCTATCAACTACTTCACAATGGCACGCCCGTCTTAGTCATCCTCATCAACTTATTCTGCATACTATAGCTAAATTAGATCATTCCCTATGTATTTCTTATTTTCCAATCTTATGCAATCCTGTAACATGGTTAAAAGCCATAAATTACCATTTCTTTCAAGTTCAAATCATGTTAAGACACCTTAAACTCTCATACATTCTGTTGTTTGGGGACCGGCACCGGTTTCATCTCTTAATGCCTATAGATACTATGTCACCTTTATTGGCGACTAGTGTCTACTCAAGATTTTGCTGGTTCTTCTTAATGAATACCAAAAAATGAAACTCTCTCAAAATTTCAGCAATTTTTACATATGACAGAAACTCAATTCAACTCCAAAATCAAAATTCTTGGTTCTGATGGGGGTGGATAATACACAAGTCATAACTTTAAAAAATTTCTCTCCGCGGAATACTTCACCAACTAAGCTGTCCATACAAACTTGAACAAAATGGCCTCGCAGAAAGGGAACACAGACACAACTCGTACCCTCTTGCATGCTGCTCATCTCCCCCTCCACTTCTGGGCCGATGCACTGCTCACATCAAAGTATCAAACTACCTCATCAATAGACTACCAACCAAAGCATGCAATTTTCTTATTCCTTTCCAACTTCTACATGGCCATCCACTCTCCTATACATATCTAAGAACATTTGGATGTCTGCGTTTCCCGTGGCTCAAACATTAGACCCCCAACAAACTTACTCCCAGATCCCAGGAGTGCTTATTCCTCAGATATTCCATCTCACACAAAAGTTGTCGTTGCTTCGATCCCCAAACAAACAAAACTCACATCTCAAGACTTGTGATTTTTCATGAACAAACCTTCCCTTCTCAACTCACCACTACCACATCCAGCACATCTGCAATTAGCCCCAACCTATTGCCACTCACTCTTATTCCTATATCCACCATTCAGAACCCCTCCATCCACTACACCAAACCCATCCACTTCCTCCACTAATCAGCCAACCCATATACCCACTCAACCAATGCAAACTAAATTCAAGACGGTCACCTCAAACCCAAACCCATATTCAATCTTTTAGCCATTCCTCAAGATCAATCAACACCTGCATGCCTCACTCAGGCCAACAAACACCCATCTTGGCACTCTGCCATGTCCGCTGAATTCCATGCTCTTCAGAAACAGGGTACCTGGTCATTAGTTCCACCTCCACCTAACCAATCCTTTCTTGGCTGTAGTTGGACATATAAAACCAATCTAAAGCCGAACGATCATATAGAATAATATAAAGCCCATTTGATTGCTAAAGGGTTCGACCAAGAGTATGGCATTGATTATAGAGAAACCTTCAGCCCAATTGCAAAACTTCACACTATTCGAATTCTGCTCATTCACAGAAGCTGGCCAGTTCTTCGGCTCGACGTCTCAAACGCCTTCATTCACGGCTGATCTCAAAGTGGATGCTTACATGCGGAAACCACTAGGATTTGTAGATTCACAGCTTCCAAACCATGTCTGTAAACTCCACAAAGCCATCTATGGACTGAAATAGGCTCCAAGGCAATGATATAACAAACTCACATCTTTTCTTCTAGATGTCGGCTTTATATTCAGTAAGTCCGACCCATCATTGCTTATATATTCTCATGCCACCACTCAAATGTCTATTTTCATATACGTTGACGATATGCTTATATATTTTAGATCAATTTTGTATGGTCAATGGACTAAATTAAATCAACGTTATACTTTGGGACTAAAATCATTATATCTGAATAGTCGTGGGACTATTTTGAAATTTAACCCAATTTTCATCTCAAGACATACATACCATCCATTAATTAAAAAGTCTCTAATTAAGATCATGCATTAATTAGCAAGGCTGATTATGTAGTTGACTAGCTGGGTAGGAGAGTTTTGCATGGAAAATTGTTGGTTTTATCTAAATATGGAGCCAACTTTTTGATGCCATGCAATATAGCTTTTTTTTCCAAATAATATACATTAAGATTTAATATTTCAATAAGTGGAATCTTTAATGTAGAATAATCAAACCTCCAACTGTATATAACTTAAGATAAAAAGTCTTCAGTTCATCTTAGGTCCTCAAGGTGTCTCAAGCATAATTATCAAGGAATTTGAGCTAATCAGATGCTCTCAAATAGTGGTTTCCTTAGCTTTTGGTTTAGGGTGTGGAGGAATTGGAAATTGAGAAGACAGAATTTGAGATTTGCGAAGAGGGATAGAAAGGTGGGTTGGTTTGTTGGGTTTTCTCGAGTATGGAGAAACATAAAAAGGGGGAGGGGCATTCATTTATGTAGAAAAAGTGGGGTAGCAGATAGAGAGTGGATTGAGCAGAGAAAGTGTGTATTTAATTTTGGGTGGCTATAATAATTTACAATTTTGAGAATGAGCTTAGGATTTAGATTATCTCTTGAATTTAAATTCAAGAGTTATTTGAAACAAACCATAATTTTTGGAGGATTTCTAGGAATTTGGAATTTTTTTTTTTCAATAAATTTTCTCTTTGAGGTGCCTTTTGGTATAACTTTAGTGTCTTGTCAAGAACTTCAAACTTACTATGCCCATATTGGAGCACTCTTAGGATAGATAATCTTTGTAGGAAGTTGCACCAAAAATGATAAAATCATGAGGCCTACTAGGCCACCAAAGCTGATAATTCTTGATGGATAGAAATTTTGGCTAGAGAAAATTGATGTCAAAGGAATAGGAAAGAAAAATATTAGACCAAATTAATATGGACAAAAATTGTGCAAATAGATTTGACATCTATTGCAATGCCAAGAAGATCAAATGGGGAGTGAGGACCAATAAAGGTGAACCCAAATGGTTGTTCTAAGGCTAATGATGGTGTTCATTTCAGTAGTTTGGCATAAATTTTATGGATGACTCTTAGCCTTTCTTATCTAGGTTTGGTATAAGGCTACTGATGATGATGTTCATTCATTTGTTTCCCATATCTCAGCCACATACCTTTTATCATATCAATTAATGCTGTAAGAAGATTGTTTCTCAAAATATTTCATTTTATCACATTCGGTCATATTAATATGATGAATGCTGCAAGGGGCAAGGCTTATTAAACTTTCTGAGTGTTTTCAGGTTCCTTTCTTTTTTTAACCTCCCTGGTATGCATTGCAAAGGTTCAAAACTTCTTAATTTTATTTCCTTTATTGCACCATTCTTTACCATCTTCTTTGACCTAAGAAAAGCTAAAAATAATCATATCAAGATGTTCTGTCCATTTATGCTTAAGCTTACAATTTTAAAAGATATGAAGTTGTGTATGCAGGGTGGTCCATTAAACTGATTTAGGTTTCGTATGGGACGGTTTTTTTACTGCTTCTTAAAATAGCTTTCAAGTATTAAAATTTTAATTTTTAAACTAAAAAGTCGCTTTAAGAAGCAATAAGAATGTCATCCCAAACGAAGCCTTAACATACAAACTTAGAACTTTGGTTTTATGGCCCCCTTCCAATCTTTACAAACTAGATAATCATCTGGCAAAAGTGGACAAAACCTTGTGCTTGCTTGATTTATGGACACACACCTTTTCTCCTATACTCTGTCATGGAAAACCATCAGCAAATTAAGTTCACTTCATTCATTTGTTTAGTCTTCTTGATGGCATCATAGTTAGCACATTTACAACAATATCAAGCCTTTATCCCACTACGTGGGGTCGGCTACATGAATCATTTTTCTCCATTGTGTCCTTTTAAAAGTCAAATTCTCGTTTAAATCTAATAAAGAAAGGTCATTCCTAATATTTTCTAACCAAGTCTTTTTAGGTCTACCCCTACCTTTCTTAACATAAGTCAAATCTAATACCTCTACTCTCCTAACCGGGTCATCAGAAGGCTGCCGTTTTATGTGACCAAACCATCTAAGGCGACTCTCTCTAATCTTATCTTCTACTGGAGCTAATCCAACCTTTTCACTTATATGCTCATTTCGTATCCTATCTCTAAGGGTAAAGCCACTCATCCACCTGAGCATCCTCATTTCTGCCACACTTAACTTAGTATTATGCTTCTCTTTTAATGGCCAACATTCGGCACCATAAAGCATTGCAGGTCTCACTACCATCTTATAGAATTTTCCCTTAAGTTTGAGGGGTACATTTCTATCACATAACAAGCCCGATGCATTCCTCCACTTCAACCATCCAACTTGAATTCTGCTGATAATATCCCCATCTATTTCACCATCACTCTGAACAATAGATCCAAGATATCTAAAACATGTACTCTTATTAATGACTTGATCGCCCAAAGTCACAATCCCCTCACTAAGTCTATTACTACTAAAATTACACTCCATATATTCCGTTTTAGATCTACTCAAGCGAAAACCTTTAGACTCTAAGGTTGACCTCCATAATTCAAGTTTATCTTCAACTCCCTCTCTAGTCTTATCAACCAGAAGAATATCGTAGTTAGCACATTTCAGTTGAAAAATTCACTGATTTGTAGTCCCTGCCTTTTCATTCCAAATAATGGTGCTTGACTGCAGAGAAAGGAAAAATGGGCAAGCAAGATGGGAAGAGATTGAATGAAACTGTATCACTATTATTTGTTAATTGTTATAATCTTCTATTCTTATAATCTACCTCTGGGGGCTTGATGCTTTCTGATGGTAAACCATTTAACTTACCATGACCTGATCCTGGATTACTGATCTTTCTTAGGCGCAGAAAGTGAGATGGGAGGGAGGAGGTGAGTGTGGAGATATACCAAATAATTGGCAATATTATGAGAAAGTTTGATAGTTTGATTGCACTATTCCTTTTCACTTATTCGTCAGCTTTAAATCATTTGTTTTTTTCCGCTAGGGAACATGATAATGCCTCTAGGGAACATGATAATGCCTTGCTTTGTCATTGGTCTTGTCCATGTTTAATCCTTGTATATATATTTTTTAATTTATATATCTTATGTTAGTTGTTTACAACTCAGCTTGCTCAAGCTGAATAATAGCTTATTGATGAGTTAAAGTAAAATTTCTTATGATCATTCCTTTTTTTTTTGTCCTGTGTCATATTCAGCTCATGATAAATTAGAATTAATGGTCTATATGATTCGGTGACTTACTATTCACCATCCAAAAAATGAAGATTGCAGACTTGTAGAGCTATATTTATAATTTTATTCACAATTATCTTGTAGTTTAAATTAGTTCTAGAGCATGACATATTGTTATCCTTCCATTTATATCATCAAGAAAGGATAAATTATTCTGTGGTCACCGGACGCCCCCTACTTAGTGGGACAAAGGCTTGATGTAGGTGTTATTGGTCACCGGACGCTATCTAGAGACAAATCGGGGTGCGTCACATCATTTTTTTGTTGTGCATCGATGGTATATACCACTATGTACCGAATAATATGGCGCATCTTGAATCGCCTCCGGACGTCAGGTGGCCGCTCCGAATAATTTCCCTCAAGAAAGAGTTCAGGGGGATACTGCTATAAATTCCATCAGCAGCAGTCACAGCGTTTGTAAAGCACTAACTGAGTTTGATGTTGAAGTGACACCACTGAGCCTATCTAAAAACCAACCAAATATAGAACAATTATAGAATAATTTCTCCTCTTTTTCCCTTTATCAAGCCACAAATAAATAAACTAGACTATAATACATCACAAAAATGTTGCAAATGATGATTGGATTTTGCTGTCAATCCTATTAATTGCTAATGATTGTTTCTCTCTTACATCAGGCATTTAACATCGATCAACATCCATTGAGGTGGTGTGTCTTTGAAGTCAGATCAATTCATGTGATAAGTGTTTTTTTTTTAGCGGGGTATCCACCCGTCGTCATTCGCTATCATCTCCGAAAAGGCGTTTGGCAGCGTGACTAATCCTCGGCTGACCTAGAAGAGACACTCACCCCAGAAACCTCTTGGTTCGTACTTGATTGAGCCATACTTAAGAGGCGTTGTCGCTCTAGGGGAATTGAGCACGGATTCGGGGGTTCCCAACTGTACTCGTCCACTAATCAAAAGCAATGGCGGATAGTTTTTTTTTTAATTATTGAATTGTTGTGTTTGAAAGAAATATTATATATGTTTTGATGTTGAACTATGCTGAATTTATAGTTGCAAACATTATTATATTTGTTATGATGTTGATCTATGTTGAATATGTATGGGTAAGCACTGCTCATGAAAAAAATAGGTGCATGATTAAATTCTTGGTGGGTACTTAGGTAAAATTGATGGTTGAAGGTTAGTTTAAATGTTGGACAACTAAATTGGTGGTTTTTGTGCTTCAAGCTTTCAAAAAGATTAAATTTTTATTTGCGAAAAGAAGAGAAGAGCGATAAAAAAGGGTCAATTGTTCTCGGTGGAAGATTGGAGATTGGGTTTCGTTTGTGATGACTTTCTTATTGCTTCTTAAAAGAGCTTTGTAGTACAAAAAAATAAAATTTTTGTACTATAAAGTTACTTTAATAAGCATTAAGAAAGTCGTCCCAAACAAAACTTTACTAACAAGATGTTAGGATTATGATAAAACTTACAAAAAAAAGATTAAACGAGGATGATAGATTAGTCGAACCAAAGATCTCAAGTTGAGCATGTAAGCTTACGTGAGTTGGCAAGATTCACCTATGTCTATGATCACATAGAGATCAAATATTTTATTTAAGTTTTAAAAGAAAGATAGAGAGATTATAACACGGAAAAGAAATATAACCTTTTGTTACAAAAATGAGGGCCGAATGTAATGAAAAATAGTGTTGATGATTCTTCTCCTCTACAATTCTTGACTATGCCCAATTATCACCTAGTAAGGTACAATCTAAAGCTTTCATGTCATTAGCATAAGGTAAGCTTAGGTTATTATCATCACATAAGATGGAACAAGCTCATCTAGGGCTGCAAATGAACCGAACTGAATCGAGTATGTGAGTGCTCATCTTTGAGTTTGTTTATTATTAACTTGTTTAAGTTCGGTTTGTGTTTGACATGAGTTTTATTGTTTGGGTTCATATTTGGTTCATTTAAATTAATGATGTTCATGTTTGATTCGTTTAGTGCTTATCGAGCTTTGACGAGTTCTGTTCTTGAACATATTTAGAGATTTTTTTTTTAAACTATAAAAGAAGTATGTTCATTAACAAATCTACCGAGTATTCTTGAGCTCAAATGAGCAAGATATAACAATGTAATATAATAAATTAGCAATTATAAGGAAATTAAAACTACAACATATATTATAATATTTAATTACTTTAAAAATTTATTAATTAAGAATAATTATATCATTATATTATGATAAATTAAGATATTTATATTATGTATATTTATCAATTTTATAATTAAATATTAATCTAGTTTTTATCGATCTTATTCACAAGTTCTGAATCGAACATATATCGAGCTTAATGTCGAGCATGTTCACGAGCTTTAAATAATGTTGTTCGTGAACATAAATGAACCGAACACATTAGTGTTTAAGCTTGTTTATTTAATAATCGAGTATTAAAAATATTGTTCAAATTTGTTTGTTTAGTTAGATAAACGATCACAAACGAGCTATAATCGAACCGAGCAACGAGAAACTCGTCGAACGTTTGGTTCGCTTGCAGCCCTAAGCTCACCATGTAAACTTACACCCATAATCTTGTATATATGAGGGTGAATGCTCTGAGGCAGATTACAGCCACTGCCAACAATGCTTTTTAACCAAGGATGGATTTTATAGGCAATATCATTTCAATTATTTTATCATTTTCGTTTATATCATTGAGTTTTACTAATATTGCTTTAAATTTTTTTTTTTTGGAATGAAGTATCCATACGCTAAATGGCGTTTGACGGCGCAACTAATCCTTGGTTAACCAAGAAGAGGTACCCATCTTAGAAACCTCAGGCGTCGCATTTGATTGGGCCTCACTTAAGAGGGTTTGCCGTTCGAGCGGAATTGAGCACGGGTTGAGGAGTTCCCAATCGTACTCGTCAACCAACCAAGCTAAACAACACTGAGTGAATATAATGTAAATATGAGATGAATATCACACTCTCCATTGTCGGTAGAAATATACATTAATCAAATATTTTGAAGTTATGATTTGAAAGGAGGGGGTAAGGGTTTAGCTATTTTTTCAAGCTAATGGCTAATGTGGCCCCCATAATGTTCTCCATTAAGCTTGCACTAGGCCAATCAAATAAGCTCTCAGTGCAATTAAAATTCATTTGTTTTCCTTTCAATCAAATCAAATAGAGTCTAAGTCAAATTAATTATTCAAAAAAAAAATAGAGCCCTTGTCTCTTTAATCTTTAAATAATCAAAATCTTCTTCTTTTGCCATTGCTTTTTTAAATATTTCTTTATCACTAATACAAGATAAATAACTACTTAATTAGCTTGTAATGAACCGGATACTGGCGGCACGTGTGAGTGTGCATGCTTGAGCACACGTGTGGAGTAAAATGTGTACATGCAGCACGTGCAAGCAATAGGAGATGCTACATGCTGGGCACTTACCTCGAAGAGGAGACTTTGTTGTATCGGGCTGGGCAAAAGGAGGAGGGAGGAAAGATATAGTTGGTCTTTAAGTAGTCACAGGAATGGCCAAGTACAACCTTTATTTTTATTTTTATTTTTTATAATCAGAGCAATGACTAATGAGCATGGGTTAGGTGCGTGCGTGCTTCCAACTTTTCTTTTGTGTCCGGGGATAAATTGGTCAGCCTTGCACGCTCATATGCCGTGCACTCATGCCATGCACCTTTGCTTTCAAAGTTGCACTTTACATTATATATATATCATCAAAAAATTTATCTTGATCAAACACAAATCTCGAGAAAAAATCAAGTTGGTAACTTCAAAATTAAATCCCGGTTCATTTGAACTTTGATTTTAGCAAACTTACAATCGAACTGAACGTCTCGGAAATACGAACCCAACGACACCAAATTTGACTCAATTCGAGCCCGAATGAGACCAAATCATAGACCCGAAGCAAATTTGGAGGGTTCAAACTATAATTTGAATTACCAAATGGTTTCTAAACGTGACATGCTTATAGTCGAATCGAGCGGCTCGACGAGAGGAATCCAACGAGCTAATGATTAAGGCCTTCAAATGCCTAATAAAATGTTGATGATCAAGGGATTCAACATCATCCGTTCATTCAAACAACTCTCAAATTATCCTTGATATTCATTTTATTTACTAGCCATGCCACTCTCAGAAAACTATAAATAGACCCCTCATTTCTCGTAGTAAGGGACCCTCAGGGGGGGGGGTAGGGGGGGGGGGGGGGGGGGGGGGGGGGGGGGGGGGGGGGGGAGGCCAAAGCAAGAAGAGAAGGAAGGGAGCCCAAGAAATGAGAAGAAAGAGATCTCTTGCTACCAGACTCCTCCTTGACCACCTCCCGGCCACCGATCGACCCCGGACAGCCGCCCGACGCCGGACTTCCGCCCGTCGCTAGACTTCTATCCATCGCCAGAATTTTACCCGACGTCAGACTTCTGCCCCTCGTTGGATTTCTACCCGACGACGAACTTTTATCCGTAGCTGAATTTCTACTCGACGCCAGACTTTCGCCCGTCAACAGACTTCTATCAATCACCGGAATTCTACTCGACGTAGGACTTTCGCCCCTCGCTGGATTTCTACCCGACGTCGGACATCCGCCTGACGCCAAACTTTCGCCTGTCGTCGGACTTTTGCTAGTTATTGGACTTTCGCTGGACTTCTACTCGATGCAAAACTTTCACATGTCGTCAGATTTCTACCCGACTCCGGACTTCCACCAGTCAACAGTCCTTCTTACCTCTGTCGCTAGAAAATAGTCCTTCCGACTTCTATCGCATGTTGACTACGGTCCTTCTAACCTCTATCGCTAGATAACGATCGTACCGACCTCCGTCACCCGCCGACTACGATCCTTCTGACCAAACGAACATGTCAACAATAATTCATCTTGTTTCCACCATGTAACATACTTTATATGATGTATATTTGATACATCAAGTCAAGGCCTTCCCCTCTAATGATGGGCCTCATTTGTAATCAACTGCAAATACTAGTGGATTTATTCAAGTTGGGCTATACCCCATGGTTTTTCTCCTTTTTAAGATTTTATACATAAAAATCTTAGTGTTAGTTATGAATGTTGCACCATCTCTTTTATCTGTATGCATGTTGGATCTTCGTACAAAACTAAGATGTAAACTTTATATTTCTCTACCGCCGCGAATATTCCAGGACCCAACAATATATATATATATATATATATATATATATATATATATATATATATATATATATATATATATATATATATATATATATATATATATATATATATATATATATATATATATATATATATATCGTTCTTATGATTTAGGTCAATAATCTCATTAGCTATCATCATCTTTACTAAGCTAATCCAGTATACCTCAGCATTAAAATGCAAAGGAGCGTAATCATAGGATTATACTCGTAAGTATTATGAGTTTCTTAATGCACAATTCTTATAGGCTAATCATAACTAGTTATTACCTGCTAAAAATAGGCTAATAATGACATATACAAATTATCACCAAGATTATAACTCTTTATGACAACTCATTAAAATATGTAATAATTTATTGCAATATTTTTGTTTGCCCATCAAGTAAAAATTAAGTTAAATTTTTAAATGTTTTACAAAAATATAAATGTGGCTTATCTCAAAAGAAAATATCATACAAGAATTTTTTTTTTACTTTTCAGAAATATTAAGTAAAAATTTTATAATGATATAACTTGAAATTTAAGTCCTCTCTTAAAAAAAAAAGGTTAATTTATAAAAATGATCTTATTTTAAGTATAAATTAGCTTAAATAACTTGTTAACAAAAAAAATCTAAAAAGGAGTAAATACGGATTTCAATTATCCGGTTTTAATAGAAATCAGAACTTAATTATCCGGTTTCCAATTTCTATTGAAACTAAAACTTCATTATTCGATTTCAATAGAAATTGATATTATGTTCATCCATTAAAAAAAAATTTCTTAACCCCTGGCACGAGCTCGACTCGACTCGTTTGCACCCCTAACCGTACTCTACATATAATTTTCTTAACAAATTCTTTTTTTCCCTAAGAAACCAGTACCGGTTTATATGAAAGTCAATTATTAATTTTACTTTTTTTTTTTAATTTATTCTGTTTCAATTTCAATTAATAATTTATAACCTATTAGAAATTTTTTATTAAAAATAATTTAAATATATTTAATAAAATAATACATTTTAGAAATATTTAATAAAAAATTAAATTTATACTCACTAATTTATAAAAGATAACTTAGATTTTTTAAAATAAAATATAAGTAAAAAAGTTATTAACCAGAATTTAATATTAAAGTTTAAAAAGATTACTAAATATTAATTTTTTCTCTTAAATAATTAATAATTAAAAACATTTTATAACTTTATAAACTTTGATAAATTGGCATTTTATAAAAACAAGTAATAATTTAAATTTAATTGATATTAAGTAATATTACTTGTATAGAAACTGGTATTAGTTTCTCAGGGGAATTTTTTTTTTTTTTAAATTAAAACAGGTGAATAGAGTATTGATTTCTATTGAAACCAAATAATGAAGTTCAGGTTTCTATTGAAACCTGGAAATCGAATAATGAAGTTCCAATTTTTATTGAAATCGGATAACTAAAATTCGTATTTATTCTTTTTTTAGATTTTTTTGTTAACGTACTACTTAATCTCATTTAAATTTAAAATAGTCTTGTTGCGTGTTAGAAAATACGCGGCGGTAGAGTTTGTAAATTCGCGTCTGAGCGTTGTACGTAAGTTTAACACACAAACAGGAAAAAGGAATGAACACCAAGAGTTTTTACGTGGAAAACCAAAAAATGGGAAAAACCACGGGGCCTCGCCCAGTTGCAAATTTCCACTAGTGTTTTCGTAGATTACAAATGGCGGATTTCTTCCCACAAGTCGGGATAATCCAAATACAACTTGTCTTTTCCACGAAATTCACAAAATCCTGCGAATTCCCTGAGTTTCATGAAAATCCGGCAGAGTTCCGGCGTCTTCAAGCGGCAGGAAAAACTCCGGCGGCGGTGGTCGAGGAGGTGAGGAATCTCCTATTCCCCTTTCTCCTTCTCCTTCTCTTCTTCCTCTCTCTCTTTACTTGAGCCCTCTTGGTGTAGAATGAGGGCTCTATTTATAGTTTTTCTGGAGTGGCATAGCCCGTAAATAGGCGTGAGATCAAGGGCGAACAGGGAGTGGTTTGAATGGACGGCCGATATCGAATCCTTTGATCATGCACCGTTCGTTGGACATTTGAAGGCCTTAATGTTGTCGGAATTCGATGATCTTGGGCTCGTTGGATTCTTCTCGTCGAGCCCTTCGATTCGAGTATAAGCTCGTCAAAATCGGAGACCGTTTGATAACTCAAATTGCGGTTTGGACCTTCCAACAGCGCTTTGAACCCTTGATTCGGACTCATTTGGGCTCGGATTGGGTTGATCTTGGTGTCGTTGGGTTCGTATTTCTGAGACGCTCAGTTTGACTGTAAGCTCGCTGAAATCGGAGTTCATATGCTCCCGAAATTATTTTTTGAAGTTTCCAACTAGCTTTTGCCTCGAGATTCGTGCCCGATCAAGCTAATTTTTGGAGTACGTATCAAGTCTCTTTTTATAAATTGGAAAAAAAAAACCTAAAATCCCTAAACTAGGACAATCAAATAGCCATTACAATACAAAATTAGCTCTGAAGTTTTTGTATGGCAACTATCTCTAAAGACAAATACATAGGGTTGACAGCCATGTACTACAAAGCCTTAAAGCTTCCATGGCTCTCAATTCCACAACAATACACATTACTTCCAAATCAGATGAACAATCTCTGCTCTCCTTCCGACGACCTCTTCCCAAACTAAGCTTTAAAAGCTTCAACCTATGAAGCTCTCCCCATCATATATATCCAGTCGTTTTCCTGTAACTGTGATGAGAGACAGAGAAAGAGAGAAAGAAGGAAGGCTTACTCAGTTCCTCTTACTTCCTTCCTTCTTCCCAATTACTTTGCTTCAGAAGTAATCTCTTATATCTTTGTCAGTGAGGACTTATTGGGCTCAGCAATTGCTTTTCTTTGATTGGATTTCTCATGCATTTAAATTTTTTTTTGGTGCTCAGTCTTTCTGACAATATACAATAGCTCTTGACAGAAGAGACCTTTGCTTTTCTTTTGATTTGATCTCAACATGGGCCCCCCTCCCCGAATAAGTCTATATGAATATTATTCTTATTGGATTGTATTATTCTTTTGAATTGCCTTGTCTTTTTCTTATGAATAAATGCCCTTGCTTTTCTGGTAAGAAAATTAAAATATTTTTTTTTTGCATAAAATAGATGTAAAAATTAGAGAAATTATAATAAATCATAATATATATAATTCAAAACAATAATTTAAAAATAATATATGTATTTTTTTAATCAAAAGGGTCATAATAAATTAAAGTGCAAAAATTAATTGAGTCATTGTAAAAATTTCTACTTATCAACTTACCTCAATTAGTGAAATATTTTACCGCAGGTGATTACGATAATTATTTTTTTTTAAATTACTAATTATTTTGAATTTTACATTTATGATTTATATAATTTATCTACAACAATAACATAAAGTCTTTATTTCACTTCATATGGTGAGCCACATGAATTTTTTTTTTTCCATTATTTTCTATTAAGAGTCAAATTCTCATTTAAATATAATAAAAAAATATTTTTATTTTTTTCTAATCCTACAATGTATCTAAGTGAATAATAGAGCGAATAAAATTTTAAAATATAAGAAAAGAAAAGAAAAAAAAGGAAAAAAAAATCTTATTGTGAATTTCAGGCTTAGAAGCCCGAGCATGAGAGTGAGCTAGGTCGAGCATGCCTATAAGAAGTTGAGTCATTCTATTAGAATAATACTATAATAAATATTTTTATTATTTACTTATATATAAAATATTTTTCGAAACAGATAGTACAGATCCGATATGTTCTGCGGAGGATTGAGTTTCTCCAAGTGCTATTCGTGCGGGCCAGCCCGACCTAACCCATCATTAACAGTGCAAAGCTCGATAAAGCCAGCTTGGCCCGCCCATCGATTAGCTTAAAGCTTTGTGCAATTGACTGATGTTTCTTACTAGTATTCATTTATTTAATAAATAAGTAAATTTGAACAAAAAATTTTAAAATATGGCATATAATTAATGAAATTTGAATAATTTATTTATTTATTTCATTCATAAAGTTGAAATTAAAATGTATATCATAATCAATAGCTTAAACTTTTGGCAATGTCAATTATAATTTTTGATATATTTTAATTTTCAATATGAAAAAAAATGAAAATAACCACTAATTTAATCACCTCAAATAAGAGTCACAAAAGCTTGCCAACCTAATCAATTTGCATGTCTCCAGTCTACCAACTTTACTATTAGGAGCTTGATATGGAAATAATGCTGAACCACTAATTAGACCAGATTAATTTAACCCACCAAAATTTCTTCCCAAATATTAAATTAAATGCTCTAGTCTAAACCCATCTCAAACTCCTTGTAACAATTGCCTCACCCAATCTAAATTGGTTGACTACTCGACGATCAGGTCGGTCGCTCAATTATTTGTAATGCCTTATCTTGTAATTCCTTGATTAAGTTATTGTCATCTCATTTGGTGTGATGTGAATGTTGATCATATGACATATGTTGAATCTATTTTAAATATCATTGTTAGCATTTATTATTAATGAAACATCCCCATCTGGTCGTTTTACTAAAATCTTCTTTTGATGTTGCTCCATGACCACTAGACTCAAGTTTGTTCGTGTATGGGCCGAGCTAAAGCGCCATGCTAACATATATGCATCATGTCTCCCAAGCCTTGCATCTCATGTACATGTTGCCACATATATTGACATCTTATCATCAAGTGTCTAGCTAGTTGGTCACTAGCATTATATAATTCACTTTAACATCTTTTGGTTGGGATTTTGATTTTGATCCTATTGTTGATACTTTGTACTATTGTTTCTCTCTCTCTCTCTCTCTCTCTCTCTCTCTCTCTCTCTCTCTCTCTCTCTCTCTCTCTCTCTCTCTCTCTCTCTCTCTTAGAAAGAGAAGTGGAATGCGTTTTCCTAACCATATCATGTGCTCTTTATCATCCTTAATTAGGAGAATCATATCCCAAGACTTAATTTTATTCTTTTTGTTAGTAAAATCTTCCTCAACCTCTATCTAGTGCCTATATTTTATAAATTCAAATAATAAAGTCATTAATCTATATATTCTTATCTTACTATGTTGACTTAGTTGCCTCTCTTGATATCTTTTTCTCTTTTCTTGCTCTAATAAGAAGAAAAACCAACTTAAACATAAAAATTTGCATGGTTCAATTTCAACCTATCATATCTTCATAAGAGAGACTATATTATACGATCCACTACAAATGAATGTACACAATTAAGAGCACTCACCAATCTATTTTTAAAAGCTTAATTATACTTTTAAGCTTAATTAATATTTCAAATAGAAGATGATCAACTCGTGCAAGTATTCAAATATCCAAGGTAAAACAAATCATAATCTTACTTGTGTCCACTTATCATTGCTATAATCTTACAATCATTATCTACAGAGAGAAATTAAAATTGAGAGATTTACACTTCATAAATTTTAGCTAAGAGGTTATTCCTTACTTCTTTAATGGTATAGAAAACGTACCCTAATTAGTTGAGAGGATATATGTCGTAGAATATAAATGCAAGAATTTGCTAAGTTTGTATGACAAGTTTGATTTCATTTGCTTAGCATCTCTCAGGGACATAATGACAATTTCATGTTACAATTTGAGAGTGTAAATAATAACTTCAGGGACTTGTTCAACTAGCACCACCCATGCTTTGTAATCCAACCACCATCGCTCAACTATTGTTACTTGACTGACATCACTTGATATCCATCTCCCGATTGTCGTCATGAAAATATCATTATTTGATCACAATCTTTTGAACTCCATTGCTTGTCAATGACAATAGCATCTTTCAATAAACATTCATCTCCAAATCATTATCATCATCTTCCATTGCTTCTTCAATATCCCCCATCACATTCAGAGGAGCTTAAGCTAGCTATCCATATTTGTTATTGAGAAGAAAAGCAGATTTTTGTAACCTCACTTTCTTAGTGAATTATTTTAACTATGTTAGACAAGATGGTTTTCCCCCTTTTTTGAATTCTTCAAATGTATATGTGTAGGATCTTCGTATAAAACGAACTTATAAAACCATATCGATCTACTGCTGCAAATATTCAAGTATGCTAGAAGTAGATTTAACCAAAAAAAAGAAAAAAAAAAACATCATGCACATCTCATATAGAAATGCACCATGCAAGATATTTACTCAAAATAATATATAATACATTCTGCATACAACACAAAATATTTATATAAAATAAATCAAGAAAACTATTTAGTGTTATACATAAAACAACATGCAAGTCATATGTTTCCTTAAAAATAATTGAAAGTATGCCTATGGTCCCCCTTAACCTCACCTTCAAACCCCATGAGCTAGCTGACATAATTGAGCTCGCTTTGGGAGTCATTATCAGCAAGCTAATATCTTCTCTAAATAGGAGAAATTATTATGTGCGGAGTCCGAATAAGTTCAGACTCCAATGAAATTAAATATGATGGCTTGTAAATAAGGTGTGTATTATACACTTCATGTGTACAAGTTGTATACAAGTCACATGAGATTTCGATGTGAGCTACCTCGGGCTCTGCACGTAATAATTTCGCCTAAAATAGGTGGAACTATACTTCTGAACCCCATATGCGGTGAAGAATACCAGCAAGAACAATGCTTCTGCAACTGAAGGAATTGTTACTGAAATTAAGAGTGTGATTGACAAGTTCCATGAATGATTCCCGAATCTAAAAGGTGGAAGCAGCACTAATAAATGTTTTGCATATGTTACACGTACTGTTTTTGTTATGTAATAAATAAATACAAAAAAAAAAAAAACTGATAATCTTCTTTAATACTTATGATACAGTAGATTGTTCGTATGCCGACAGAAGCTTGGTAATTATTAACATGCTTAACATGCTGATAATTTTTATAAAAATGCTTACAATTTTTATTAATTATATAAGCTGCTGCTGTGCTGATAGTGCAGGAGATATGGAGTTAAGCGAGAGAGAGAGAGAGAGAGAGAGAGAGTCGTGGGAAGTAGGAATCCACCAGAGGCGACAAGAAGGAAAGATAAAGAGATCGGAATTAACGGCTTTATCTTACCCTATAAATAAAATTTCTTCTGATAATAATAATGTCTTCTCTCCCCCATGCCTGATGTCTTCATCTCTCATCACTGCTGTGGTAGGCCTCTTTTGACTTGCGTTAAAGCTAAAGGCTGGATGAAGACATCCCCCACGGGATGGTTCTTTCTCTCTCCTTCTTGGCTCTCTCTCATACTAGAGAGAGAAAAAGAGATTCTTCCAACGAGGCCATTAAAGAGAAGAGTAGAAGACTGCTCTCTTCTCTCTCTCTCTCTGTGCTTTTGCTTTTCAAAGGTCAGCCACATTCTATAATGTATACTGCAACCCTTTGACATATACCAATGCGATCATCTCTTTCTTTCTTTCTTTCTCTCTCATCTTTCCATCTGCTCTTTATTTTTTTAATAACACTTTGGGCTTCATGGTTAATAAATTCAGAGAAGCTAACATGGGAGGCTTAATCGGCTTGGAAATAAATGAGATTTTATGGATTATGGAAGAAGTAATCAACAGCGCACATGTCACACCCCTCATTTAGTACACCACCCTGCAATAAGAAATATGTGAACAAGATAATAAGAAACATATTTTGTCCTTATATGTGCAAATAAATATACAATATACATAAGCAATGTGATAGATTCTATTATACTATATGTATATGAAATCATATCAGGTATAATTTTAGATCTTTAGATATGAGCATCCATCATTTATTATTTTTAATTTATATTTATTTATATATTTAGTCGATTTTATTAAGATGCCCTTAACCTATAAGATAAATATCAATCTAAGGAAATCTAATAATTTTCTATGGAATTGTAAACCTTTGAGTCTGTTGATTTAACTTCCAGCACCTACCATCTCCTTGGATTTGCAGCAATCTACTATTCCTAATTTAAACTCTCCCTCTAAAGAGTTCACTGTTTCTACACCAGCTAATCCATCCAAACAGAAGGATAAAGTTATCTCTCCTAATATATTTGAAATCCTTCAGGACAGTATTAATGAGCAAATGCCCCCTCCTGCTCCTTCTCTGAAACAGAAATTGAGCAAAAATCCAACACCAATCCAATCAAAAGCTTCCAGGAGCAAGCAAGCAAAAAAAGCTCATGCTCAATCTTCAAAGTCCCAATGATCTTACCTCGACTCGTGGCTTGGAATGTGAGAGTTTTCAATAGCCCGAATAAGGTTGTAAGGGCTTGTCAAGATTTAGTTCGACGTCACAAACTTGAATTATTCTATGTCTTGAAGAACAGGATTCATGAGAACAGTTTCTCGGATCCTTGGTTTTTCTTGAATCATCAGATTTTTGATTATGAGGAAAGTTGTCATAATTTTAATTTATCCAATTCTGGTAGAATTTGGATTAAATGAGATTCAAAATTGGTACAATTTAAACCATCCTATGTCTCTACTCATTTGATTTCTGGAGAATTGCATAAGGGTCCACTACAGGAAAAACAGTGAAAACCGGCGGTTTGAACCGGCGGTTTAGAGGCCGTCGGTATTACCGACGGCTACACCGGCGGTTACGCCGTCGGACGATAACGACGGCTTAATCGACGGCTTAGCTACGATAAACCGTCGGTAATACCGACGGTGTCTAAACCGCCGGTAAACCGCCGGATATAGACGCGAACCGTCGGTTTTCCGGCGGTTTTAGTCGACGGTGATAAGTGATTTTTTACCGGCGGTTTAAAACCGCCGGAAAAACGCCGCCGGTAAAAGCCCTAATACGAGCCCCCTCGCTCCGCTCATTTCATTTTCCCTATTTCCTTCTCTCTCTCGGCCGCTCGCTCATATCGCTCCTCCGCTCGTCCGATCAGCCCCCCCCGACGAAGGAACTCCGGCCTCCGACCCCATTCCGACCGCCGCCGACCCCTGTCCGACCGCCGCCATCCCCAGTCCGACCGCCGCCGACCCCTTTACTCCGACGCCCGACCGCCGACCGTTTCCGACCCCAAACAAACCGATTTCTCTTTTAAGGTTAATTTTAATGGTTTTTCTTTGATTATTTGTTGATATTATCTTGTTAGTTAATGTTTTATACTTTAAAAATGTGGGAGAGAGTTATGGTGCATATATAGGTTTAGGTTTGCTTAATAGATATCTGAACAAGTTGAAGAAATATGTTAAGAATAAAGCACGACCAGAAGGATCGATATGTGAAGCATATTTATCTCAAGAAACAACACACTTTTGCTCCTACTATTTCGAGCCACATGTAAGGAGTACAAGAACAAAAATGGGTCGTAACATGGACTTCGATGTAGAAGAACAATCACATGCTACACTAACAGTATTTAGAAGGCAAGGAAAGCCTAGTGGCAAATGTGTTGAAAGATATCTCAACGATTTAGAAATAAATACAGCGAATTTGTATGTACTACTGAACTGTGAAGAAGTTGAGCCAATCTTAGAGTAAGTTCTTACATAATGTTAATAATAAATTAGTAATGTTTATTTAAAATACTTATGTATTATTTGTCAACAGGTATTTCGTAAGCAATTTGCCCTTGACAGATTCAAGGGAAATTGAGCAAGCTGTTGCAAATGAATTTCCAACTTGGTTCAGATCATATGTGAGTACATTTTTTTTTATAAATTTAAATCTTATTTATTATCAAAATTACTAAAATTTGAAAATATTTTTAGGTACAAAATCCTGATAACAAATGTTTCGATAAAGGTTTGCAAGCATTAGCATGGGGTCCAATGCGAAAAGTAAAAACTTGGCCAATATATATAGTGAATGGTTTCAGATTTCATACCAAATCGTGGAGTGAAGGAAGAAAAACTGAAAATTGTGGAGTATGTGTTAGAGGAAACACTCATGAAGAAGATGAGTGTGATTATTATGGTATTTTGAATGAGGTCCTTGACTTGGAGTACCCAGGGGAAGATGAGAACTTTGTATGCTTATTTAACTGTCAGTGGTATGATCCAGTACAAAATAGAGGCACAAGGGTTCATCCTGTGTATGGTTTAGTAGATGTTAAACATAGTAGAAGATACGGAAAGTTTGATCCATTTGTGTTAGCAAGCCAAGCTATTCAAGTTTATTTCAGCAAATATCCCAGTGGTCGCAGAGACAAACAAGATTGGCTAGCTGTCATAAAAACAAAAGCACGGGGAATAATTGATCAACAATACATTGTAGCAACTGCACATCAAGAGGATGAGATGTCAAGTTATATGCCTGTTGAAATTGAGGATATGCCAACTACAACCTCTATTATTGAAATGGAGTTAGAAGATGTCAATAGTTCAACTAGTTCAGAAGAAGAAGAGAACCAGGATGAAAGTGAAGATACTCTTGAGAGTGATGAAAATAGTTCTGATGATTCTGATTAGTTTCTGTAATTTAGAATTGTAGAATTTAAATGTTATGTAATTTTTTTATTACTGCTTAGAAATGATATTGTATTTTGCCACCTTGTCTTTTATTAACTGCTTCATTAACTGCTTTATTAACTGCTTCTCGTAATTCATTACCTGCTTCATTAACTGCTTCATTAACTGTTTTATTAACTGCTTTATTAACTGCTTTATTAACTGTTTTATTAACTGTTTCTTAATTATTTTTGTTTTAATATTGCAGATGGCTTCAGGCGACGATCCTCCTCGTAAATCATTTGCCTCAAAGTTCCGCCGGAAGAAGATTACGACTAGCAGAGTACCCACACAGACTGAGGTAGGTGAGGGGCCTTCAGTTGCACCAGATCTACCTACACCACCACCGCCACCACCTGCCAGGAGCCAGCAGCCTTCACCAGAGCAGGGTCAGGGACAGTTAGATCCACCTCTTGTTGCACCTCCATACTTCCCTGGCCACTTCCCTCCCAGCTCGACGAGTCCTCGCTTCCCCTCTCCAGATCAGACACATGCTTCTCCATTCTATCCATATTACCCCCCACCATCATCACAGGCTGCTGGTCCATCCACTGGTCCTCACCCTCCTTACCCTTACCCATATTACTACCCCTATCCGGTGCAGCATGAACAGGGTGGACCATCACGACCACCAGAGGTTGGGCGCTACCGATCCTGCAACAGCAACAGATAAGCGTCAATACATCGAGCCTGACGGCGATAAGTAAGTTCAATTTAAGTTATTCAGTTGTTTTTATTTTGATATATTACATGTTATTGATAAACAAAGTCACTTGCAGCTTCAATCCTTCAAGGCCACCTATACATATGATCCGGGATATAATAAAGAATAAGTATGATGCTCCTTACTTATCCTGGAAGAAGATCCCAAAGCCTGTTAGAGATATGTGGTTTGGAGAATTTCAGGTATATTTTTTTTTTGTATGATTTCAAATATATGATTTAATTTGTACTAATCTTTTTGATATTGCCTAAATTTGTACAGAAAGAATTTAGGTGGTTGCCTGAGTACAGCACGAGGATCAGATCTAATTTTGAGAGGAGAGGAGCGACCCGTCTCAGAGACATGTTCACGGACATTAGAAAGTCCGGGCAGAGGCCTAATTGGATTGGAGAGGGCGTTTGGGCAGATTTGAGTAGTGCTTGGGCTACCCCGGAGTTTATAAAAATGAGAGAGCAGAATAAACAGAACAGAGCCTCTGACTGCGGCGGTTTAGGAAGCTCTCTTCATACTGGTGGATCTGTACCTCATACAGAACATAGGCGGCGACTGGTAAGTGTTTTGAATTGGTTTATTACATATATTTATGTTAGTATAACTAAGCATCAAATTTTCAGAAAGCGCACCTGGGTCGGGAGCCAACACCATTGGAGCTGCATACAAGAACTCATCAACATCAAGCTGACCAGAAGTGGGTTGATGAGAAATCTAAGAAGGCTCATGTGAGTAAAATTTTTTTGGATTTTTAGAATAAATATTTATTTTAATAAAACTATTTGTAACTTGCAGGATGATTTCTTACGAGTTAGAGAAAGTAGGCAGTCCACTGGCGAGGGATCATCTTCTGGATCGGCCCATACTTCTGAGTATCAGACATGGTCAGAAGTTGTTGGTGGAAGACAGAGGGGGAGGGTATATGGCATGGGTTCACAAGCTTTTGCTATTGAGTCCAGTTCATACACCTCTGCATTCCATGATCCAAGTGGAGCTGAAGAATCTGTAAGTGAGAGGTTGCAGCACTTACTAGAGAGATTGAAGAGATGAAAAGGGTTCAGAATGAAATGCAAGCAGAGTTGCAATCCTACAGAGCTGGAAAACAAAGGAAGAAGGACCAACAGGAGCAGCCATCTGCAGACAGTGAGGATACCGATGATGATTAGATGTTTATTATGTTTGATGAATGTATTAATTAGAACTTGTAAACTTCTGAACTGGTGATTGTAGCATTATTAAGAACCATTCTTGTATGAACTTGTGATTGTAATGTTGTGATGAATTTTGTATTTTCTGGTTGTGATGAATATAGCGGCGTGTTGCCCAACATATATATGCTTTTTCTGCAGGTTTAAACTTTAGGGTGAACCTCCCTCAAATAGAGGGGATGCTGTCAATTTTTTTTTTTCAGGTGCTACAGGTTTCCGGCGGCTAACCGGCGGTTTTGGCCGCCAGAAACTACGATACCGGACGGGTAAGATATAGCCGCCGGTGTTATTATTAAACCGCCGGTGAATACCGGCGGCTTACCGACGGTCACCGGCGGTTCTACGATGGACGCACGACGGTTTAAACCGTCGGTAATACCGACGGCTATAACCGCCGTCAACCGCCGGTAAGTTACCGGCGGTCTAACGGCGCCGTCCGGCGGTCTAATGAACCAGACGACGCCAGGTTTAACCGCCGGAACACCGCCGGTACTCTGACCGACGGTTTTCCGGCGGTTACATTACCGGCGGCCAAACCGCCGACAGACCGACGGTTGAAATTCCGGTTATCACCGGCGGTATGGGCCGCCGGAAAACCGCCGCAAAAATAAACCGCCGGTAAAAGGCCGTCGGAATTTGTTTCCTACGCCGTTTTTACCGGCGGTCACTAAACCGTCGTTAGACCGCCGGTATTTTGTAAAACCGCCGGTAATCTTACACTAACCGCCGGAAAAAACCGCCGGTTTTCATTGTTTTTCCTGTAGTGGTCCTGACTTGTTATGGGCTTATTGGACTTAGCTTCTACTGGCCTAAAGTTCATCTAGTTTAACCAAAGTGCAAATGACCCCATTCATTTGAAGTTGGATAGAATGCTTATTAATGATAAGTGGCTAGATTCTTTCCCTAACTCCTACTATGATGTGCTCCCTCTCTCATGTTCAGATCATTCCCCTATATTACTTTCTTCAGGTCAGCTTACAAGGGTGAAACATAGATTTGTTTTCAAGAACTTTTGGACAAAACAGAAAAATTACTGGTCTAAAATTTTAAACATTTTTGCTCAGCCATTCAAAGGGAATCTCATCCTTGGGTTGTATCACAAGCTTAAAGCATTTAAAGAAATCATCAAAGAGAAAGATTGGAATAGTTCTTGTCACCTCTCTTCCAATATGGCAATGCTTAAAGATCAACAAGATCTTTGCTTGAATATGTTGAATTTAGATCCACACAAAATTCTATCATGAATCATAGACTCAAAAATACAAATGCCTAATTATCAGATTGCTCATCTTCTTGGACTAATTGGGTGCTTCAAAGGGCTAAACTGAAGTGGCTTTCTCATGGGGAAGATGACTTAAAATTTCTCTATGATAACATTAGAATGAGAATAAATTATAGCGCTTCTCCTTTGATTTCTAATGATGATCCTATTATAAGGAAGGACTTGATCACTTCAATTACACAACACTTTGAAAAGCTTTTTAATGCTCCTCTGCCTACTTCCTTAAGTGATCTCTCCTCTATTCCTAAATGCACGGTTATTCTTTCTCATTTATGTGATAAGCTAACTTTGATGGTTTTTTATGATGAAATCAAGATTTCTATTTTTAATGGCAACTCCAACTCCTCTCCAAACCCTGGCGGTTTTAATTTTGAGTTAATTTTATAAATCAAGTTGGCTTATTACTGGTCCCTTGGTCTATAAGGCAGTGAAATCATTCTTCTCCAAAGATTATCTTCCTCACAAAGTTAAGGCCACTGCAATTGCTCTTATTCCAAAATTGGCTCATGCATCTAATGTTTTAGATTTTAGACCAATTGCTCTTTGTAATATCATTTATAAGATAATATCTAAAATTTTGGCTTTGAGAATTAAAGATATTATGCCTATTATCATTGGGAAAAATCAATCTGGTTTCATCAAAGATCGTATTTCCACGGATAATATCCTTCTTGCTAATGAGCTGCTTTTGGAATTCAAAAAGTCTACTAAGAGAAAACTATTGTGTGCTAAGTTGGATATTCGGAAGGCATTTGATTATGTGTATAGAGAATTTCTTTTGGCAAGAATGTGCCAAAATGGTTTTCTCCCTCTTTTCTTACAATGGGTTAAAGCTTGTATATCGGATGTCCACTTCTCCATATGTATTGATGGAGCTCTAGAGGGTTACTTTTATTCCACTTCGGGTCTCAGACAGAGCTGTTCTCTTAGCCCTAGCTTATCTTTTCTATATTGTGATGGATGCATTTTCTTGTATGATTGATAACCCTGTTGCTCAGGATAAATTTTATGGGATTCATAAAAAGGATATGCAAATTTCTCACCTTATTTATGCTGATGATTTACTCATCTTTGGAGAAGCTACGAGAAGCGCAACTGTGAGGTCCTTATGGATGTTTTAGATTCCTTTGAAAAAGTCTATGGTTTAATGGTAAATCATGAAAAAAAGTAAGCTGATAATCTCAAATTCTATTTCCTCCCCTATGGATATTGGTGTTGCACTTAATATGCATGCTATTTATGCTAAGATGACATATCTTGGTATTTCCATCTGTGCCAAGAAACACTGTATTGCTGATTTTCAACCTCTTATGCATTCAATTTCGGAACATTAATATTGGCTGGGTGGAAAGCTAGGCTGCTTTCTCTAGCATGTCATCTCCAATTTTTAAAATATATGATATGGAACACGTTAGCATATTGGATTCTGGGAGCTATCATACCCAAGTCCTATATTAAGTGTTTAAACAGGATGTGTTCTAGATTCCTTTATTTTGGAGGCATTGAGGCTAAGAAATTGCATCGATCTTATTGCTTGGAAGAGGACATGTAAACCTAAAATGTTTGGGGGGCTAAGCATTCCGAATCTCCATGCTCTTCAATTTGCAAAATACTGCTCTTTGGTTTTCAGATTTTATAATTCTAAGCCTATCCTCTTTAAGTATCTTAATATCAAATACGACACTCCTTGGACCCCAAAACAGTATAAAACCTCCTTCCTCTGAATGAATTTTGGAAAGTGGCCATGCAGATCTCTCATTCAATTCATTTTGACATCACTTATAAGAGCAAAATTGCTATGCTCTGGGACCCGTGGTTTGGGGGTAGGACACTTTTGTCCCTTCTTCCCAACAGTAACCTGGAATGTTATATTCAATATAATACCAAGCTCTCTGATTTCTTGGTTGAGGAAGAGTGGTGTTTTTCACGTTGTGTTAAGGATGTTATGTTTCCTTTATTGGGGCTTCTTCCAGTTAATCTTGACTCTAAATATACTTTAGCTTGGAAAGATAAGAAGAAACATTATTTCTCATCTTATATCAATTTTTTTTTTCGGGAGGAGGCCTTTCCTGATTGGACTACTTTAGTCTGGCATAAGCATCATGCTTTAAAATATTCAGTTTACACTTGGATTTCTTTGAACAGTGTGCTCAAAACAGTTGAGGAGCTCATTAAAAGGAACATTTTGGTTCATGCTAATTGCTCTTTATGCTTTTCAAATGCTGAAACCAATTCCCACATTCTGTTTGAGTGTGATTATGCCTTCTCAGTTTTAAAAAACATGATTTCGATTTTGGGAGATTTTCTTTTGAGACCTAGACTTATTCAAGTTTCCATTCTTTGGGAGAAAGGAGCTAGTTAGTAAAGAACCAAAAAGAACTTCTTTTCCTTATAGTATGTTGTGCTACTTATTATCTATGGAGGGAAAAAATGAAAGAAAATTTAATTCTAAATTTAGAAGTGTCTCTAGTCTATGTGCTTTAATAAAAGTGGCAGTGGAGGAGAAAGTGTCCAATTGAAAGCGTGGTGAAAATCTCAGAATTCCTTGGTTCTATTAATGGAGATTCTTTTGGCTGGGGGATTATTTGCTGTTTAGAAATAGCTGGTTGGATCTACTTTATTTTGGCTGGAATGTGCTACTGGGAGAACATTTGGCTTCTTTTTGCTACAGTTTTGTGTTGCTCGATTTTGATTCAGGCCAAGCTTGGAACTTCTGTTTTGTATTTCAGGCGCTGGTATATATGGCAGATTCTTGCTGCCGGTTTTTTAATTATTGTTGAACAGTTGGCTGTTTTAGTTCTATTAGTCCATGGAAGGCCTTTTTGGCAACCTTGGACTTATTTTCATGGTAGATTTTCGTTGGAGGACAATGATGTAGCTAGCTGCTAATCATCTCCTTTGAGGGCCTCTCAGGCAACTGGGAGATATCTGCTGGGTCACGTTGGAATTATGTTGGTTTGTTTTGATTAGCAGTCTGAGTCCATTTTTGGTGCTCATGCCAAATTTTGCTAGACTATTATTACTGTTGTAACATCTTTGTGTTAGTTTTCTTTTAGGAGGTATAGGTTTTTGATTAGACATCTTCTTATTTGTATGATGTCTAACCTTTTTACTAAACCTTACTTGTAAATTTTTCATTGAAATATACGGGCTTTTTGCCCTCATTTTCCAAAAAAAAAAAAAAAAAAACTAATAAATATTTAAAAGGATTCTACTGGCATATATATTATTACACGCAAACATACAATTTTTATATATTTTATAAGCAAGTTTTAAACAAGTCTTATATTCTCAAAAATGATAATCACAATTATATAATAAAGTATAATATGCATGAATAATAATTTTATATTCAATGGACTAACATACATGAGATACACATATTCTACTATAATCATAAATTCAATATATAGGAGTTTGCATTAAAAAAAAAAAGGCAAAATTATATGATAATTTATTATAATCATTAAATATGATTAACTAAAACACCTATAATAATAACTACATATTGAAAGTATTGTTAGTCTGTGGGGAATCATATTGTGTCGATTAATCATGTTGTATTATTGTGTCAGACCTAAGGTCAATTTCTCATGCTCGTTGGGGCTGCAGGGGTCCTTCCCTTGCTTGAGTTTTGGTGATTCGCACCCCTTTTTTTTTTGTTCCGTACAACACCTCGAAGCTATATACCCAAGCATCCCAATGATGCAAAAATTTGGTAGGAAAAAAAAACATAGAGCAAAGCGTCACAACACTTTAAAATAAACGCCACAACTTTGTCAAGCTGATTGGAGATAGTGTATTGAGTGCAGCAGCGCTCTAAACTGGCACTGCAATGCTTCAAGGATGACTGGACAGTTTTTCTTCTCAAGGTTGGCATCCTTTGGTGGTATATAGGAGCTTTTCTCGTTTGTTTAGTGAGTGAGAATGGTATATGTGTGAATAGATGCAATGAGAGAGTGAGAGAGTGAGAGAGTGAGAGAGAAGGGAGATATGTACAAATTTTTCTTAATTTTCATAGTGGATTTATTGGTGTGGTGTGACTATGTGATTTTTTTTTCCAGTTTCAGATTTTTTCACATTAAATCCTGATGTTCTTTACTTTTCGTTGCTTTTCTATTTTTTCTTATTTGTTTCGTTGTGTGGTTTACTTTCACATCCCCAACAAATATGACTAGCAACTTATTAATATTTAGGAATCTTATACAAGTAACAAGGATAATGGCCATAACAAAGAACGATACATATTCTCTAATAAATAAAAGTTATTTACTTCGAGTTGGAGCGCTTGAACCATATTCTCCCTAAAATCAAAGAGAAATGATAATCTCAAAAGTTCTAGATAATATAAGCTTTCCATTCATTACAAGCAAACATTAAAAGGTATTAAGGATAATTATGACAAAATAAGTGTAACCTAACATTCGTAGGTTATCTCGAAAATTAGTGTTGAAAAAAGCTTATAGTATTAACCATAACAAGTAATCTAATTGAAAGTTCAATGTCGTTTAAGATTGATGTCTAGGATTCTCTCTAGAGGATCTATTATGATAGGGATTTGTTGCAAGTGTGAACATTGCAAACTCGTTTACCTAGAGAGGATAAAACCACATGTGGAGAGTACGATAATAAGAGTTGAAAAGCACCACACTTGGATATTCTATAAGGAGATAGAGAGAAAAGTAGTGTCATATAAAAAATATAAAAGTTTTAAAGCGGTTGATTGAATGGTCCATATCTATCATGGTGATGGCTATGAGAAACTTTTTACCATGGAAGAGTAACATATATTATACAAAAAGAGAGCTCAATTGTTATATTATGGCATTCCTAAGAGAAAGGAATATCATAAGAGCAAAATATATATACATTAAAACAAAAATAAAGTTTAGTAGAAATATAATAGAGATGTGCAAGTAGATCCTCTAGGTTCAAGATACCATTAAATCCCAAATGTCACAATAGTCGTCATTGTCTATTAAAAGTGTATATAATATGCATACATCTTGATATTAAAGAAATAATCCTCCGTACAGGACGTGACAAATCATTATGGTTGTTTCAGTAAAATAATGCAAGAAATTTGCTAAAGATGTACTTTCTCTATTAACTTAAATGAATAGACAAATTAAAATATCAAGTCTTATCAAAGTTCAATATGTTAGAGAACTTAGTAATATAACTTTTAAAAAATTGTATGATTTTCTCCTTATTCACAAACTTGACATCCTTTACTTGAATTTCTTCTAGGCGATTGATCATTCAAACAAACTATTTGTCTTCCTCAATGGTTCTTACCTTGTTAACCTAATTATCATTAAAAATCTAAGTATAAATGTTTTAGAGTTGACTTGCATTATTATTAGCTAAGCTTTGCAATCTATTTAGCTAATGCAGCATCATAATATTTTGATATCCAACAGTGAACAGTTCTTGTAAATGTGTTGTTGTGTGAAATCTAGAAAATTAATGATCAGAATGCTTAAAATCATTTAAATCTTAAAGAAATCAGATGTCATATCTGTTTGAGAAAGATTTCAATTTGATGTCTGAAGAATCGCTTTCTGTCTTTTCATTGCCAACCAAAATGTCTACATTATGAGTGCTTTCAACAGGTTTCATATGCTGTCGTTTAGTTTTCAGAACTGTACAATTATAAGTGTTAGTAATCAGAACTGAGATTAACAATTACTTGTTATTGCCGCTTTAAATTTGATTAAAATTTGGAACATTTAGGCCCTAACTGAATAGTTAATTTTGTCTTCAAAAGCTAAAATTATGACAGAAAATTTTATTATTTTTTCTGAAACAATATTGTATGATCTTAATTTGAGCTATTGAGTATTGATTTGCAGTATGGTGTAAACAAGTCTAATAAGTTAAGAATCTTAAATAAAAGAAAGAAAATGATTATAATTTATATAATAATTATAATAAAATTATTAAAAAAATAAATTTGAAGATAAATTATAAAAAAATATTTGATATAAATAAATATTTATATAAATTTATTTTCCCCCTAGATAAAACGATGAATTATTCTATGCGGATGTCGAACGTCGCTCAGAGCTCAATGAAAATATGCCATGTCATCCCTTGCTCGGTACCTAGCTCGGTTTTGGAGGCACGAAATTCATTTCATAAATACGTTTCCTTTATAAGTTATAGTAACTAATGAATATTTGATTATTTCTGGTTGATCGAATATTTGATACTTTATTAGTTTATTCTTTACCGAATGCAATTAATGTACAAAACCAGAAGAGAATCCGAGGTTGTCATGTGTAAACTGCAAGCCTCTTCATCTCAGCGGCTCAAAAAATGGCAAAGCATGCATCAAATGTTGTCATTAAAGCAGCCAAAAGACTAGTATTTTAAGAAGGAGAAAGATATTTTAATTTTTTTGATTCTCCCCCCGTGGCTGGTCAGTGTCAGCGGCTGGTCACATGGACATCTCTATTGTGTCCAAGGATTGAGCAGAAGTTGTACTGTTGCAGAAAACCCCTCCCCGGCTCCCCCCTCCATTCTCACACTTCCGATTCTCACCATCTTCTGTCTTATATTCTACAGATTCTCAAGTTTTGAATCAAACCTTCGGCTCAACCTCTTCTATATATCTTTGTTCTCGCATTTCCACTTCTTCTCTGTCAACGCAAACAAAAAGAGTTCTTGACGAAGTTTCCTCCTAAACCTTTGCACTCTTTCTTCTCCTCCTCTCTCCCATTACAGAAGGAGGAAGCATTCATCTTGTCTTGCTTTGTCTCCCGCTTCCCTTGTGAAGATCATCAGGTTACTTTTCTCTCTCTCTCTTTTTTTGCCCCTTTTGATCATCTTCATCTTCTTTTTCTGTTAATAAGTGGAGATGATGGTTAAAAATGTGTTCTTTACTTTGATTTACCATAAAGATGCGTTTTTTTTTTTTTTTTAATTTTGAAGAGTGATTTCTTGCATTTAGCTTTGTTACAATTTGATGTCAGGGCTGCCTAGTCATGTATTCCTGACGGTTTCTTCTTGTTGGTGAAGGTTCTGTTTCTTTTATGTTTGGGATCATGAAGATTATTTTGGTGGGGCTTTGTTCTTTTCTTGCATAATGTTAGAGACGCAGGGGGGATTCAGGCAGGAATGAATTTTACAGCTATATTTCTACCCCCACACTTGCTTAGAAATGGAGCGTAAAACTTTTGCATTTTGTAATTTTTCATTTGTAGATGTAGAATATTTCCTTTTTTTGGCTAGAATTTCCTCTTTAGCTGGAGTTTATCCCCTTTTGTTGTTTCTGGTTGTCTTATTTCCTTGTCTTCTATATGTAATGTCATATGCCTCTTAGAAGCCTAAGCAATGCTTGTTTTTATTTTATTTTAAAGCTGCCTTCTCATCTATTATTTTGGCAAATTTCTCTGTTTTAACTCTTTCTATATTGTTTTTACACCAATATATTACAAAAGAAATCGTTAGCTTCACCCATAACCGCGTTAAATTTGTTGCTTTTATGCATAAATATAGAAAAAAATTGTGTTTTTATTGTCCACATAGGCGCACAGAAGTTGCAGAACCAAGTATTCTTTTCTTGTCACTTACATATAAGTGATCTCCATTGCCCTCTGTTCATCAATCTACAGATGGAGAAGAATACTTCCGTAGTTCATGGGAGGATAAAGAAGAGGAAAACATTAGAAGAAGCTCATTCAAACCCTCCTTTCTCTTTTGATGAACTGAGCCAAGACTTGCTTGAGATAGTCCTTTCATGGCTCCCAGCCTCAAGCTTCCTCCGCCTGCGTTCAGTGTGCAAAAGATGGAGCTCCGTTTCGGTGTCTCCAACATTTCAAATCGCATGCTCGCAGATCCCTTTCAGAGATCCATGGTTCCTTATGGTTGATAATGAACTAAACCAATCTGTAATTTTTGATACCAGCGAAGGGAATTGGAAGAATCTCATTTGCCCCGCCGGTTTCAACCAAGTTAAGCGAATCGCCATTTCATCCTGTGATGGCCTGGTCTGCTTCCGCCACACCTCGGGGGGCTTTGAGGTTTGCAATCCGGTCACCGGAATCTGCCGCAAGCTCCCTCTCCCTGACTTGGCTCAGCCTCTTCATGCAGTTTCCATGAGCTTTGACAAAGACTCGTCTTTCTCCTCTTATAGAGTTGTATTAGTTTCTGGTGAATTGCCAAACCTGTCTTTCAGAATGTTCAGTTCAGACAAAAACAAGTGGGAGGAAGAGGTAATGTTAATAAGACAGGCAGGGGATTCCTCTGAGACAGATATTTCCGGTGGCGAAACGGTGTATTTTCTCAGCAAATCTGGTGAGGTTGTGGCTACAAACATGCTAAGGAGCCCATCCAAAGAGTTCTCATCAGTGTTAGCAATTGAAAATGGTGAAGAGATTGTATATTTTCTCAGTCAGTCAGGCACAGTGATTGCTTGTAACCTCAATAAGAGGAATTTCTATGAGCATCCAAGGCTTCTGCCTATCTACTCTGAGTACTCCATTGATGTGGTTGTTTGCAAGGGTGAGATGATGGTCGTCGTTCTGTCAGAATTCCTCGAGACAGCCAGCCTTAGAGTGTGGAGATTCAGTAAGGGGAGTAAGTCATGGCTGCAGGTGGCGGCGATGCCGCCGTCCATGTCTCATGAGTTCTACGGTAGGAAGGCTGACATAAACTGTGCTGGTTGCGGCGATATGATCTTTGTTTGCTTGAATTCTATAAACTTCAGTAGCTGTGTAATCTGTAATGTGGTGGAAAATGTATGGAAGGAGCTGCCAAAGTGTGTTGTGAATGGGAAGGCTAAGGAATTTGTGTCTGCCTTCTCTTTTGAGCCAAGATTGGAGGCCATTGTATGAGTGTTATCTGTATTGCTTTTTGGCACTTTGATTGCTCGTGTTTGATTCAATATAGCATGCAAGTTTTTTGTTTGTTATGTAAAATGACTTGACAAGTAGCTTAAAGATCTCAAAATGTTTGATTGATCACACGAAGGAAACTCAAAATATGCCCTCAAGAAAGATTTTGTATGTACAGTTTATTCTTCAAAGTTTGTGTTGAGATTGAGTAATTGTGTTTCAGAATACCACCTTACTTGAATGTTAGCGTTATCTCTTTGTAATTTCACCATTACTGTACTTGAACAAGTTTTTTAAATGATTTTGTAGAAATACTACCTGAAATGAGAATATACTTCAAATAATTCTTTACAATTAAAATCAGCTGATAAGAGAAGAATTGAGGAACCTTAAGCACTTGTAGCTGTTGGATTGTCTTCAGTTTCAATCTTCTGCATAGCCACTGCTCCTATCAAAATCAAATCTGCAAAAAATTATAACTTCACACTATATGCTTTAGATGTAACAAAAGATAAAATTTAGACAAATATGTTCAGTTTTATTATGAAAACTTGATTCTTACTCTGATAGATAGCACTCTATCACTGCAGATTACAAACTTCTCCTGATTGATGAACAACTATCAACCACTTAAGCGGTAAATGAAGGTTTTTTGCTGGAAAACCAGGATATAAGCAAAATCAAGTACGTATTCCTTCTCAGGATTAAACTCAAACTATTAAAATCTATGAACTTTCATATCCATCTAATGCCAGAGATGCATCTGTTAAGGCTTCATTTGGGATGTCTTTTTTAATGCTTCTTAAAGTAATTTTTTAATATAAAAATTAAATTTTTTATACTAAAAAGCTGTTTTAAGAAGCAATAAGATAGCCGTCCCAAACGAAGCCTAAGTAGATAGTCAAAATATCATTAATTATGTGGAAGAAGACTTTGTTAAAATTGATGTATATTAACTTAAGATTCATTCACATTTAATTTTTAAAGATGGTGATTACATTATTTAATTTTTTTAAGATTGGGGCTACATAACTCAATTCATATTTGATTTTTCAAGATTGTGACTATCAAAGTCAAACTTCATTAAATTCAAATTTGCTATATATCATATTTAATCACTATATAAAGAGATGGTTATATTATGATAAAGCATCCCATAACAAGAATTAACAAAGAGAGGAGAGAAGTGGAAGAGAGGAGGAGGGTGTTATCCAAGAAAGAAAGAAAATTTTTGGGTGTTTGCAAGTGGAATTTCTTAGCTTCTTTTAGAAAAGTCTCAACTTGACAAATTGGTATCTTTATTCATATATCTAATTTTGTATGAAGTATAATTCTCGTTTATCTCTTTTGAAGTTTAATAGATTATTTAATCTCTATGTGATTGCAGACATAAGCTTGCTTAAGACGAATAATGTAAATTTTGGTGTTCTCTTCTGTGGCGCTTGATCTTTTTTAAAGTTACTTTGTGGATCATTATGCTTGTTTTTAAGTTTATAATATTCTCTCTCCTAAAAATTGATATATAAGTTAGTTATGAAAATTGCGATCGCCATAAATTTTGAGATTAAGAAGTTTAATGGCTCAAATAGTTTTAGCTTTTGGATAGCCAAGATGTGTGATGTACTTATCTAGTATGGACTTGTAATAACACTCATGAGGCATAGCAAAGATGGTTGAAATCATGAGTGAAAAATATAAGATAGAGATGGATGATAAGGTATTTTGGGCGATTCAATTGTATCTAGCTTATAAGGTCATAGAAGAGATAAGTGCAAAAGGTGTTTTGGCTTTAACTAGAGTCTTTGGATATGATCGAATGCCTCTCCAATGAACTTCAAAAGAAGCAAAGATTCTTTATTACAAATATTGGAATGCATGTCAATTAAATCATATTTGAATGAGTTTAATTCAATCATTTGAGATTTGAGGAATATTGATGTGATTGTTGATGACAAAGATCAAGCTTTATCACTATTATGCTCTTTTTCTCTCTCTTTCAAGCACTTTCAAGATACCATATTACATAATCATGATATAATAAGCTTAGAGGATGTCAATAATTCACTTATTTTAAAAAAAGAGACCATTTATAGTCTTTAGGGAAGTGATAAATCAATTCAAGGTTTATTATAGGTTAAAAAAAGATCCTATGAGCAAGGGTTCTCTTCTAGTCATGGGAGTAAATCTCAAAATAAATTCAAAGAGACTATTTGTTTCTATTATAAGAAGAAAGAGTTTACAAAGAAGAACAACTTTACTTCTAAAAAGGGCAAGCAAGAAGCAAAGAATGACCACTAATGCTTTATTTGGGATGGCTTTTTTATTATTTTTTGAATCAGTTTTTTAGTAAAAAAATTTAATTTTTTAACTAAAAATAAGCTTCAACAGTTAAAAAGCTGTCCCAAATGAAGCCTAAAGTGATAACTCAGTTGATGTAAACATTATTATATATTTTTTGGGTTATGAAATTGGTGATGCTCTTTTGGTGATTAAAAATAATAGATGGAAAGAGTAGTAGATTCATGACTATGTTGTTTTAATCACATGTGTTCTAAGTTGGTGTTGTAGAAGATGAGGAGTGAACACCACAATGACGAAACAAGCAAGAAAGTAAAAGCAGCGGAAAGTAAAAGACACCATGATTTAACATGGAAAAATAAAAAACAGAGAAAACCCATGGAGCAATGCCACACCAAGAAACCCATTATGAAAATTAGGAGAAATAAGTGCATATCTCTCTTCTCTCTCACTCTCACCTTACTTCTCTTATCATATGCACCGTTCTCACACTTGTCCTAACTGAAAATATAAAAAAAATCAAGTAAAATAACTCTAAGGGATGCAACCCTTCAGAAAATGAGAAAAAAAAATTGTCCAGTCCATCTCGCAGTGCTGCGGCGTCAATTTGGGATGCTGTGACACTCAAGTATCTCTTTTGCACCGCTGCAGCACCTTATCTATACCGTTGCATTGCTCTGCTCTTTGTCGTTTAGCGCTGGGACGCTCTGGTATATAGCGTCGGGGCGCTCGTGTGACAGCCCAATCACTTAACTATCGAGATATTTTCCACTTTAACCTAAGAGCCTCAAAATTTTATCATGTTGGTGTAACTTTCTAGTAGGTCACCCATCTTAGAATTGCTTCAGGATGAGCATGCTTAGAGAATTGCAAAATCAAGGAGCACCACCTGAGCACCACTATCAGACCATTGCTTAATTACCCATGCCAGACCATTTACCATCTACTATTGTCAAACCATCACTCAACCATAACTCTATGACCACTACTTGACCAACATTTTCAGACCACCCTTCCCCAACTATGATCCTCAACCACATTCACCCAGCTACAGTCCTCCAACCAATTTTGCTCTACTATAATCCTTAGACCATCATCATCCGTGTACATCCATCTGATTGTCATCATCCAGTAATGATCCTATGAGCATCTTCACCTTAGTATGGTCCTCCAAATATTATCTCATAGCTAGGAAGCTTTAACTACCATGACCCAACAATAGTCCTTCAACCACTCTCTCCTGGTTATAATCCGCAAACCACCATATCCCAGCTATGATCCTCTAACCTTCATACCACTATTACCTTAATATATTCATTTGATCATTATCACTTGACTATTTTCCTCCAATCACTATTGATCATCAACAATCCTTAGACCACAATCACCGAACTTTCATTTTATGACAACCATCATCTAAACTTCAATCTTCTAAATTTGACCACCGTTGCTTGAAAATAGCCATCCAATTACTATCATTGTACTACAATCCCTTGATCATTGTTGCTTGTTTAAGATATTCATTTGATCATCATTGCCCGACTACGATCTTTTGACCACTATTACCCAATTATGTTTCTCTGACCACCATTACCCTACTATGACCTTTTGGCCATTATCTCCTTATTACAATCCTCCAAATATCATCACATAACTATGATTCTCCAACCATCATTACCTCACTACGACCTTGCGATCACCATCGTCCAACTATGATCCTCCAACCACCTTTTCCCAACTAAGGTCCTCTCACCATCATCACCCAATTACGATATTCTAACCATCGTATCCATATTATGGTCCTCTAACCATCATCACTTGAATATTATCATTCAAACATTATCCATCACTGCATTGCTATGATCCTTCAATCATCTCTGATCAACTACAATCTTTTAAAAACCATTACCAAACTACAATTGCCTGACTACTGACATTTGATTATGACCCATCAATTTTTATTGCATAACTACAATGCTTCAACCACAGATGCCAAACTTTGATCCTTTAACCATCCTCATTCTATTTCAGTCATCTGACCACGATCACCCAACTTCAACACTCAAACTATCATCGCCTGAGTTTGATCATTCAATTATTATCCCTCAAATTCAACACTCCAAACACTGCCACCTAAATAGGTTTATTTGACTATTATCATCCAACTACAATACTTCAACTACTATTGCTCAACTAAGATCCTCTGACTACCATCGGTGCATTATGTCCTCCAACCACTATTACTTTACTACAATCCTTTGACCACTATCGCTCAACTATAATCCTCCAACTAGCATTCCCTGACTACTTTCCTTATCCCACTGTCACTCAACTATAATCCTTCGATTATTTTTACATAGCTATATTGACAACGAATGACTTCATCACCTATCTTCACCAATTATATCAATGCACATCATTGCTCATAAGACTGATACATGTCATTAACACTAGTACTAATTCATGGAATTAGCACCATGACTTACACTTGATTTCTTTTTCTTTGATCTTCCTTTCTCAAAGGAATATGATCAAAGAAATATGAAATAATTTTTTATGGCCACTCTATTGCCAGAGCACCTTTCTAACCTCCATCATGAATTTTTTTTTTTTATATAATTTATGCCAACTATATTATACGAGCTCCTTTTCTAATCACAATGAAGGTCATACTTTATAATTGATGATTGATGCTAGTGAAATTATTTCAACAGGGTCAAATCTAATAATTTTTCTCTTTTCAAGGACTTTACATGTAAAAAACTCTGATGTCTCTTATAATTCTTCTATTATATGTTAGTGTGCTACTTCTTGGTATAAAACAAAAAATGTTAATATCTCTGCTATTGCAAATAATCTAACACCGAGCAATGAAAGTTTAAATCTAAAATTCAAGTATTAATAACATCAATAAGTTTAATTAAACAAGTGAAACACAAGAGTCATTCAAACTTTTCTCAATAATGGGAGAATTAAGCTTCAGAGTCATAGGTTATGCTAATCACTTAAAAGGTTTATTAAAATGGGCTTTAATGCCATTAGTGGTAGGGAAAAAATCAATTCTTCTTGAAATAATTCAATTTGATTTTGAGCTGTAATAAATTTTGTTATAATTTGACACAATTCGATCACAATTTCATTAGGCATTGCAGATTAACTTTGGCTTGAATTTAATTTGAATTGAATAAAAAAATCAATGAGAATTTCATTAAAGTTTTATCTACTAAGACAAATTCTTAGTCCAAAAATATATAAATGCATGCAAAAAAAAAAAAAAAAATTATATTTCATGGATAACATATGTTAAGCTTCTCTTGTTTTTTACTTTATAATCATTTCTTTATCCCATATCTGTATTAAGTATCATAGCAAATAATAAACTCTTTGTTATTTGATATATTTCTAAACTATTATTAAATATCTAAATTTTATAAATGAATTTTTTTTATAAATATTTTATAAAAGGATATCATGATAAATTAGTTGAATTTGGCATTTTGTCATTAATATTTGTATCATACACATCAAAATATATTAATACAAAATAAAAATAAAATTTTTATAAGAAATTTGATATCAAAATTCATATTTTTTCTAAATATAAATGAACCAAAAGTATTAGTAAAATGACATTGCTTTCATGGGCTGGACTAATGTTTAGAACATAGAAGGCCCATTCGTACATTTTTCTTACCTTATTTGGGCTGTCATATAAGGCCTTTAAATATAAAGATTAACCCCAAAAGTTTAATTGCTTCAGTTCTGTTTCATATTCGAGTTATAAATTGGAATCTGTTTAAAATGAATAAAATTAAATTTAATTATAAATTTAGAATAGTCTTGAAACATTTTTTAATAATCTAATTGAAATTAAATGGTTAATCTTAAATATATAAATTTTAATGTTTCTTACATATGCAATTTACCTTAAGAAGAACTAAGATCAAAATGAGTTGATCCAATACCATTCAAATATGATTTTTTTTTTGTTTTACCGCAAGTAAGCTGCATTTTTGTCGCCAACCATTGCCAAGCACTGCCACCTACCGTAGCCATCGCTGTCGTTGGCCAATAGCCATCCATCATCTCTCGCCGCTAGTCACGTGCTGACCGTCAATCATTGTCGATGCATGCCCATTTGCAGATTGCCAATCATCGCCGCAACATATGTCATTCTTAACCGGCTCTATTGCCATCGTTAGTCGACAATTGATCATTGTCATCGACTGTCAGCAAACATCATTACTTCACATTACATTCATTTTATTTTAAACTAAACAAAAAAATAACCTCATCTATTTTTTTTACGCACTTCCAAACAAATTCAAACATTTCAAATGAACTAAATACATTCCTTTTACATAGCTTTGATAACGCAATAGATAACTAACCTAAAATATTTATGAATAAGCGGAAAGGAGTTAGACAACTTAGGCTTCATTTGAAACAGTTTTTTTAATGCTTTTTAAAACGGTTTTTTAATATAAAATTTTTTAATCCTAAATATTTTTGCATTAAAATATTGCTTTAAAAAATAACAAAAAAAAAAAAAAAGAATGTGTTTATTATTATTTTTATTTTTTCATTATTTTCTTTGTTGCGCTATGGCAAATGAATTTATCCTCCACACAGTCACCAACACAAATTTCAAGGCCAGTTTTGATAGAAGAATAGAATAAGGAAAAGGATGATTACAGAGAAAAAACAGCTACAATATAGAGAAGTAGATGAAGGCAACATATATGGATATAAAGCAACATAAGACATATTGTAATAAACTGCTTCTTAAAATAGTTTTTTAATTAATTTTTTTTATTGTTTCTTAAAACAATTTTTTATAAATAAATAAAAAATTGACTAAACAGTTATGATTTGTAGGAGTTTGCCAGAAATGAACATTACTGATGGCTTCCCTTGTTGTCATCACATGTTGTGAGCTCGTTTACAGTAAGATAAACTCGCTTTCCAACTAGCGAGCCGAGCTCAATAAGAACCTAAACTTGACACGACTTGACTCGTTTATACCCCTAGAGGCTCCTGTGCTTAATTATCACTATCATCAGTCTCTCTTAGGAATTAGAGAGAGATTTCTATTAAAAAAATATTCCAATTACTCTTAATTCAATGCATCTTAATAAAAAAATATAATTTCAATACATATGATTTACTCAGCATTTCTAAGTTGCATGCATTTAAAAAATATTCAACTAAACAGCACCAAATGCATGAGATCACAATATAGAAAAGTATGATGATTTCTTTCTCTTTTTTCTCTAATCCAAAGCTGCTTACTGTTGCTTTGGGAAGCAACCACATGAAGCATTTTGATCTCCCAAGTAAGAGCTTTGCTGGCTTCTTCTCATCTTCTGAGCTTGTTCTGCTGCTTTTAAAAGCTGCTGTGAGTGCTGTAGCAGTGCTTCAGCTCTCCACTCTTCAGATCTCCTGTGAACAACAGCCATTCTCTTCATCAGCTTCTCTTCCAAGTTTGATCTCATGTTCTGAATCTTCACCTGCAAAAGAAGATGAGAAAGATTTTCCCTCATAAGAAATCATTTATCATACAGATTTTTAATACTAGTATTCGATCAATATAAATTATTAAGCAAATATTTTGAGCACTGGGCTTGCTCATTTGGCTTGACAATGAACTCTAAATATAATTTTTGTTGATAGTTTGAGTGAAATAAATCTTAAATTCACACAAGTCATATGTGAGCATCGAACCCAAAATTTTTTTGGTGGAAGCTTAAGCTACAAATCAACAAATTAAGGTTTTATTTTGGAGAACTTTCTTGCAGCTTTCTACATTAGCTTTTTAATACAAAAATTTCTTAAAAATAATGAAAAAATAGTGACTAAAAGCTGTCTGAAACAAAATATAAGATGTGTTGCATCTAAATATCAAATAATAATTCAAAAAAATATATATATAATTTTTATGTGGAATAATAAATATCAATATTAAGATTTCTGTAATTTGTTTATTTATAATTCCTGAATCTGATTGGATTGACAATTTGACATTTGAAGATATTAGTGTAATTTGATCTTTGTTTTGATTGATTTTATAAAAGTAAAAAATTACATTAATACTAAAATATCAAATTTACAATCAATAATCAAATTGACACTTTAACAACCAAATAAATTTAATTTAATTCAATTATTTTACTTTATCCAAATAATACATCTCTCTATTTTTGTCTCAATTCAAAGCTTATAATGATTAAGAAAAGAGCACTATTGTTGCATTCAAAATTCAACTACTATTCACATGGGATTATTCTTCAAACCCTTGATGATAATTAGTCTCCTCTTCTTCTTCGAGGTTGTTGTGATAATTGGTGAGATTATAAAAGAAAAGTCAAAATCGGTGGCTTTCTTAAAATACTATTAACACTAATCTAATGGGGAATGGAGGATTAGATTATCTTAATTAAGTTTAGTAAATCATCACGTGAATGGTGGGAAAATTAAGAACAGGCTCTATGGCTAGTAAAGGTTTGCCTAGTTTGGAGTGTTAGTGTCTCGAAGAGGTCAAGCCACAAGCATGCTTTCCAGCTCTTCAAAAACAATTCCATGCACCAGTTTCAATGCTGGAAAAGGACAAGTGTTACTTTATAATCATCACATTCGGACACAGAGAACCGTTCGATTTTGCGACTGTAAATAGTAAAAATGTAGGATGAATTGTAAAAGTGCAGTGGTGAATAGTAACTACACTTTTACTGCTCACAGTCACAAAATCGAATAGTTCTCTGCGTCCAGATCCCGCACGTAATAATCTCTTGGCAATGTAAGGCTTTGTTTGCACGTTTTTCTTACTGTTTTTTAAAGTTGCTTTAAGAATCAATAAGAAAACAATCTCAAAGGAAAACGAAACCTAAATTGAATAATTTTTGCTTCTTGAGTGTCAGTTTTCCAACTTGATTGCTAAATTTACAGGCAGAAGGAGGGCATGAAATTACCTTTGAATAGAGCAATTGATTAAAGAAACTGACAAACAAACAAAAAGCTTATAATCATCACATTAATGTGAGAAACTTTAAAAGGAGCTTCGGAAGGTTGGTCGGATGAGGGCAGGCATGGTTCTCCATATTAGCGCATATTACATTTCTGCATCTTTATTTTATTTACAATTGTATCCTTCTCCTCTCTATATATTCAGAACTGTATCAAGCTCTAATTAATCGAATTCATATTTTCTAAATTTCCCGCTCTCGGTTCTCTGTCTCTCCTTCTCTCGGTTCGATTCTTTCATGGTATCTTGAGCCATACATGGGAGATCAAGAATCATCCTCGACCCTCCCTCCCTCTTCCACCAATCTTGCCGGAGCAACTCCCGCCGAACCCCTCATCCCTGCTCCCCTCAAATTTCTTGTTTCCAACATCAAAACCCTTCTCCCTCATCCTCTTACCACCGATAACTATGCTATTTGGAGAATTCAAATCCTCCAACAGTTCACCGCCACCGGCTACGACGGACACCTCCTCAACGGCACGTCACAGCCGCCGCCTGACACCTCCTCCTCCGCTTACGGGACCTGGAAGCTCACCGACAGCACGCTGATCTCCACGTTATTTTCGGCTATTTCCCCTACAATCTTACCTTATGTCATCACGGCAACCACTGCCCATGATGTCTGGACGATTCTTGAACGTCGTCTTCAGCTCGCCAGCCGCTCTCGCGTCATTCAATTAAAGAACGAGCTTCATCACGTTCAGATGAAGAATCTTTCTATGCAGCAATATCTCACTCAAGTCAAGACCATTGTCGACAACATCGCCGCCTCAGGATCCATAGTCGACCCCGAAGACATATCCATCTACATCCTTAACGGGCTACCGGCGACATACAACTCCTTCAAAACGTACATCCGGAACTCCTCTCAACCTGCCGATCTTGACTCACTATATTCACAACTTTGCAGTGAGGAAATCCATGTTAACCAAGAAGCACAGAAGGAAACGGCCACTGATCATTCGGTTCTTTATGCTACATCTCAAAACCAAAATCGTGGCCGCTCCTACCGTCGACCACCGAAGAACTTCAAGACTCCGAACAACCCTCCGCACCCGCTGCCCCAATCGAACACTACTACCAACTCTTCTACAAATCAACGCCCAACATGCCAGATATGCGGCAAGATCGGCCATCTCGCTCTCAATTGCTGGCATCGGTGTAACTTCAAGTACGCGCCTACTACGTCCCCTCCTCCACGCGCGTTGCTTGCTCAACCTACCGGACAGCAATCTCAGGATTGGATTTTAGATACCGGTGCCTCGGCTCACCTAACTCCGGACAACAACAACATCCAATACCCTCAATCCTACTACGGCACCGACACGGTCTCGGTAGCAAATGGATCATCCCTGCCCATCCAAAACTCCGGGCAAGGACTCCTGCCGCTACCAGACACCCCGCGTAAGCTACGATTATGCAATTTACTTCACGTTCCTTCTCTTAAACATAATTTACTTTCTGTCTCCAAATTAACGACCGATAATTTCATCTCTATCACCTTTGACGCTAACGGTTTTGAAATGAAGGACTCTCAGGATCAACGCCCTCTTCTTCGTGGTCAGCTTCATAAAGGTCTCTACCACATTCGGACTGCGCCTGACGTCCAGCATACAGCTCTTCAAACCACCGCGACTACTACAAACCTCTGGCATGCTCGTTTGGGTCATCCCAACAGCCGGATTCTTGCCTCTCTAGCAAAAATCATTCCCATTCCCCACATTTCTTCCTCAAATTCTTTTTGTAATTCCTGCAATGTAGCTAAGAGCCACAAGCTCTATTTTAATAAAAGAAGTTCTGTCTCAAAATTTCCCTTTGAACTAATTCACTCGGACATTTGGGGCCCGGCTCCTACGATTTCTAATGACGGTTTTCGTTATTATGTCATATTTATAGATGATTTCACAAGGTTCTCATGGATCTATTTTATGCAAACTAAACAAGAAACTTTTTCTAAATTTAAGATTCTTTGCAGTCTCATTAAAAACCAGTTCGGCTGTGTTCCTAAAAAGTTTCAATCGGACGGTGGAGGAGAGTTTCTCAGCTCATCATTCAGGAATTATCTTCAAGATCACGGTATTTTACATCGTCTCTCCTGCCCGCACACCCCCGAGCAGAATGGCATCGCAGAACGAAAGCACCGTCACATACTCGAACTAACCCGTGCTCTGTTTCACTCGTCCAACGTGCCGTCTCGCTTTTGGCCGGAGGTTGTCAGCACTGCCATATACCTCATTAACCGTCTTCCGTCAGCATCCATGCAGTTTCATTCTCCGTTCAAACGTCTCTACAACAAAGATCCAAGCTATGATCATCTCCGTGTTTTTGGATGCCTCTGTCATCCTTGGATGAAACCTTACAGCATCAACAAATTCTCGCCGCGTTCGCACGATAGTATCTTCCTTGGCTACTCTCCAAGACACAAAGGCTACATCTGCTACAATCTTGCCTCTCAGAAAACGCAAATTTCAAGACATGTGGTATTTCACGAACACATTTTTCCTTACCACAACTCTCAACTCACTCCCGACACTGCCCCTAACACTAATCCTATCCCGCCTCTTCTTATTGTACCACCCTCTGTTATTCCGCCCCCCACTGCTCCCATTCACAAAACTCAACAATTTTCAATTACAACCCCTTCCACACCTCAACTAACCCACCCCACCACTCCAGCACAAACACTGTCTAACCCGTCCCCCGCAACAATCACTTCCCAACCTCAACAAGGCACGCATCATATGCAAACCCGCTCGAAGTCCGGCATTTTCAAACCCAATCCTCACTATGCTCTGGCTGGTACTATCGACCTTTCTTCGACTCATTGAAAACAAGCAATGCAAGCGGAATTCAATGCTCTTCAAAATCAACAGACCTGGACTCTGGTTCCCGCTCCCGCCAACAAACAAATTCTTGGTTGCAAATGGACCTTCAAAGTTAAACTCCTACCGAACGGTCAGGTAGATCGCTACAAGGCTCGGCTTGTAGCATTGGGCTACGAACAACGTTACGGCGAAAACTACAACGAAACCTTCAGCCCCGTAGCAAAAATGCCGACTATTCGTATGCTTATAACTCTGGCAATCAATCGGAAGTGGCCCGTTATGCAACTCGACGTCTCCAACGCCTTTCTACACGGCAATCTCACCGAAGATATCTATATGCGACAACCGCAGGGCTTCGTTGATCCGAATTCTCCTACCGCGGTGTGCAAACTACATAAGTCCCTATACGGCCTCAAACAAGCTCCCCGACAGTGGTTTCAAACTCTGACATCCTTTCTTCAAACCCGTGGATTTACCTTCAGCCGATCCGACCCTTCTTTACTCATTCTTACAAAATCTAATATTCAAATTTATTTTCTAATATACGTAGATGACATTCTTGTCACAGGAAGCGATCAAGACGCAATTCAAACTCTTCTCCGGGATCTCAACTCGCGCTTCGTCCTAAAACAGCCTGGAGAAATTTCTCTCTTTCTCGGTATTCAAGTGCAGCAAATCGACAATGGTGTTCTCCTCACACAAGAACACTACGCACGGAAATTACTACAGACGGCGGGCTTTACCGAATGCAAAGCAGCTCCCACTCCTATCACGCCTATCTCAAAACAATTAACTCCTAACCATACACCTTTCCCTGATCCATCTCTTTATCGTCGTCTTGCAGGTTCCTTGCAATATCTTTCCATAACTCGGCCTGACATCCCGTTTGCCACCAATCGGGTTTGCCAGCACATGTCCAACCCGACCGTCCAACACTACAAAGATCTCACCCGAGTGCTCCGATACATCAAGGGAACAATCTCCTTCGGTTTACCACTCAAATCCGGCGATCTCAAGCTCCAAACCTTTACCGACGCGGACTGGGCCTCCGACAGCTCAGACAGAAAATCTATATCAGGTTTCTGTACTTTCCTTGGACCCAACCTCATCTCGTGGTCTGTCAAGAAACAAGTAACAGTGGCCAAGTCTTCTACCGAAGCAGAATACCGTTCCCTCTCTGCCGCCACCTCGGATGTGGTATGGCTTAGACGTCTGGCTGCCGAACTACAAATCCCGCAAGACTCACCGACCTCTATACATTGCGACAACATTTCAGCAATTGCCATCGCAAAGAATCCGGTATTTCACGCACGGACGAAGCACATAGAAATTGATTATCAATTCATCCGGCAGCACATTGCATCTGGACACGTCGAACTCAAGCACATCTCCTCCATCGACCAAATCGCCGACATCTTCACTAAAGCCTTCTCTCCGGCTCGATTCAGCTACCTATGATCCAAACTAAACATTCAATCCACGAATGATTAGTTTGCGGGAGGATATTAGCGCATATTACATTTCTGCATCTTTATTTTATTTACAATTGTATCCTTCTCCTCTCTATATATTCAGAACTGTATCAAGCTCTAATTAATCGAATTCATATTTTCTAAATTTCCCGCTCTCGGTTCTCTGTCTCTCCTTCTCTCGGTTCGATTCTTTCACTCCAATAAGCAAAAATAGTCTGTATTAATATTCTATGAAGAATACTTTCATATTTTCAAGGATATAAAACTCTTCTTTCGATATATAAGAGGAAAAAAAATCAATTACCTCAAGTTTTTTAGACTTTTCTTCAGTCTTGGCAGTCTGAAGGTTAACCCAAGCATGAATCTTTGCTTCTTCTCTTTGATACCTGAGGAAGAAAGTAGATCAGAATTGCATAATAAGAATAGAGAAATAAAAGAAAGTAAATTCAGTTTAGAAATTCACCTAATGCAGCTCTTGGCTCTCTCCTCAGCTTCCCATAGTGAAGCTCTGGAGTCTGCAATGCTCTTCCTTCCATCATTCATTTCACAGTGTCTTAAACTCTTTGAAACCTCTTCTTCCTCTTCTTCCTTTGAGTTCCAGCTGCAGACCGTAGAATCATACTGAGCACTGAACTCAAGCTTCGCAAAATTGAAGTTATGGAGTTCAGAAATGTTTATTTTAGTACTGGAAGCCACCAAAGGTCCAGACCTGTCAGCAGGAGTATTATGCCTAGCTGGAGAAGAACTCTTGATGGGAGTGTGGCAACTCGAAGTGTTCAAGCTGCAAAGCGGAGTTATCTCAGTCCCAACATCTCTACTATAAACCTTTGAAACTGAAGTTTCAGTCTTTTTCGCGGATTCAAAGTGAGAATCTTTCAGAAAAAAATCTTCTTTGCTTGTCTCAGGACATAGGAAGTTAGATAAGACAGGTTCTGCGCTATCTGTGAATTTATCTGCAACGCATCAAGAAAGGTAAAGGGAGTTTTTTTTTCAAGGAATAAAGTTAAGCTATGCCATGGCATTGTGAAGTGATTCCAACCTTTCAAGAGCGCTTCTGTTGAGACACGATGAAGAGCTGTATGTGTAAGGTTTTGCTTCTTCGCAAAGGCCTCAAAGGCTTGAGCTTTCTGTCGGGGAGCTTCATTTGGTTTGGAAGAGTCTGATGATTCCCAAGGTTTGATTCCATGCGCAGGAGATTCATGGCAGGAGCTACTCATCAACCACTTCTCTGCATTATCCCACTTAGAAGGAAAGCTCTTCCTATAAAGGTTTCCTGTGCTGAAGCTGAAGACTGGCCGGCCAGGCGTCGAAGGAGTTTCCAGCCTCCTCTGCAACCATGCAGAGCCCACTCCTTCCTTCCTCTCAGAAGAATTCTTCAGAAGTTCAATACTCTCTTTAGACTCCATTGCTGGGACTGCCTTAACAAAATCTGAGGTCTCCTTTAGGTGCAGCTTACAACATGGACCAGAGAAAGTGTTTTTACCCTTCGCTGGTGCGATTGAAACAATTACAAAAAGAAGGGAATAATCTTTCCCCTACGAATGGACTAGAAAGCAAAGGAGAATTAGAGAAATGCAGGGGATTCAAACTTCATAGTGTGAAGAAGCTCAAGAGGTTTCAAATCAAGGTCCCCTTTATCCAATGGGAAATACTTGTTGGCCTAAACATATGTGGATTTATATAAACAACACTTAAAAACTTAAAATTTCTTCCTTGCATATATTAAATAAGCCTTTAAATTCAAAACTGTTCTAAACTAATTTCATGAAAAAAAAAACTCTTTTCGTTAAGATTTATCTCTCCCTTTAGTTTAAATGACAATGGAGTTTAAGATAAGAGTTTGATAAAACTGTCTCATCAAGTTGCTTTCCTTTGCATCACTTTCTCATATCTAACTCCGATTAGAATATCACTACACATGCTTTCTTTAATACAATCCGTAGGGGCTTATGCAATCTTATTAAATTCCCTGGCTAGTTATGATGTTATTTCATAGGACAAAAGAATATTAGCTGGATCAAATTGATTTGACATAAATGTTATATATTGTGCTTCTCTTTATTTTATTGATTGGCTTAAATGAGGGGTTAAAAATGACAGATGAGCTTCAATTTGATATTCTGATATTATTCTGTTAATAATATTTAGCAAGTTTTAAAAATTGGATCGGGCCGGCCGGCCGGTCGGCTCCGATTCTCATAATAACTGATCTCGACTAAAACTGTCCAGGATTGGAAGAAAATGACGGTCGAACCGTTCACAAGACGAAGCTAAAACGATTTTGGAAAACCGGGCAGAACACATCAAAGCCAAATTTCAGCTGTTCGATTTAAATCTAACATGGTAACAGGCGTTCTTCCCTTTTGTTTATTCACATGAACCCTATCCCTTCTGACTACTGCAATCGCATTTGGCTCCCCGTCACATAGTCGTCGCCGGCCAAAACTTCTAGACAATTTAGGTGTAGAAATCTTCAAAGTCATCGTCATCATCTATGAGAATCAAATTTGAAGAAAGAGGCAATGAGAAGAAGAGAGAAATCACAAGGATCCACACAATAGGAAAAGAGTTTGGCTCAGGACATTCGATACACATCGGAGGAAGTCGCCGTGGTCAATGACTCTGCTGTCGTGAATCTCAAAGGTGAAAATGACATTACAAACTGTCCTCCTGAAAAGTTGTAGTCATCGGCGGAGACTATATCAACAAAAAAGAGTCGAAGAAACCTCCAGACCGTTCGCCTCTACAAAGTCCGTTCTCCGTCTAGCTGTCGACCCGACACCTTTCGACTGCATTGGTTACGGCGAAGTCAATGCCTACGAGGATGGTAGTTGCTCAAGCTGCCGGTTAAATTCTATAAGACCCCTAGCACAAAAAAATTGCAAAATATAACCCTGGTAGTTCCTCAGGTCTGGCCCATGATCCCAACATTTTGATCCAAAGTTTCAATTGTCCACCCTTCAGGGTTCAAGTGTGCTCGTCTTCGGCAGTCAGAGCTTCTAAAAAAACTTATGATCATTAATTCAGGTGTGCTTGTTACAGATCTGCTGATCCGCGTCAAGGAGAGGTTTTGATTTTATAAATGTTATTGCTTTACTATGTTAGAAAACTATTTGATTTAACCATCATGTGCGGGAACTAGGAGCAACCAGATATTCGGATCATTTTGTGTGGGAACTTGGAGCCGCTAGGTGTATTATTTGGCATTTGTTGAATTTGGGATTTACATGTGTTAAAATCGCATTTTTGTTTTGCATTTGTATCATATTACTATGCAAAAATACTTAATTTTTAATAATATTATTATTTATTACAATATTAGATTTGACTCCGGTTTGACCAGTCGAGCCTTGAACCTATCATTCTTCCGCTTCATTGTCTGGTCCGATTTTCACAACTTTTATATTTAGAGCCAAGGTAATGAGTTTTGTTTGATCTTGGTTGGTCTCCTATCTATTTCAAACTCCTTTAATTTCTCGATTGAGTGTAACTGTATCATTTCATAGTTTTGTTTAATATTTTTTAGCAATATCTCATCTAAATATATACTCTTTTGCCCAAATTTAAGTCAAATATATTGTCACTTCAATCTCATTTTTATATGTCAAAGTTGGGATTTTTTTATATTTCCATTTTGTTGAATGATGAGTGATAAATTATAAAAAAATTATGCTTCAAATCTATAATTTTAATGAATCAAAAAAGTGTGGAGTATGATTTGAATCTATAATTTTGAAAAAAAAATCTCTAAGTTAAAATATTGAACTCTCATTTAATAGACTAATAAGTGCTCCATTTTCACATATCTTCATCTACAACTTCATTAAAAAAAAAATTTAACAGTTTTTTTCTCAACACCCTTAATTCTTAGCTTTTTTTTGTGACATTTAGAACAATTAAGTTAAATTTACACACACATTACAAACATAAGACTCGAATTCAAAACTTCTTGATATATAGTTAAAACTCTGAATCAATCTACTAAGATTAGTTGTGTTCTTAATTCAAAACCTATGGGTTGAAAGCCATTTCTTTTCGCTCTTTTCACTGTGCCTTTTTTATTTTAATTCAATTCGCCTCCACAATCCACCCTATCCAGAGAAATTATTCTATGTGAACACCAGATCTTTCAGAGGCGAATCAGAGCATGCCACATCACTTGGTACACAATGGTTACATAATCGTGGTACACAACAAAATGGATGAAGTGATGCGCTCTAGTTTGCCTCCGGACGACGTCTGTATCTGCACAAAATAATTTCACTCCTATAAAAAAAAACTTAGTTTATTTCGAGAAATTATTGCGTGCGGTCATCATACAGTCCAAAGGAAAATTAGGAAGCGTCATGTCACCCAATACATAATATCGATACACAACAAAATAATAATGTGATGCATTCTGATTTCTCTCTGAATGAAATCCTGTGAGATCTGATGACCGCACTTAATAATTTCTTGATTATTTCAGAGCTTTTTTTGGGGAAAATATTTCAGAGCTTCCAAGTTGTGTCATAATTTCAAGTGTTCCAAAGGCAAATTGCTTTTCTCCATCCCTGCGTCGCAGCACTTTAGTTGGTCAGAAAATGGCAGGCTTTAACTGCAGAAGCAGACTAGCAGAGCTACTGTTACAGATTTGTGCGCACAGTGAGCTTGCCTCCATTTGTCACACAGTACGTAGCCAATCCATTTGTCGTACTCTCGAGCAGAGCAGTTTCCAGGATGATGGAAATAGCTTTGCTTTCCTTTTATTACTTGTCGCCTATGATCAAGGAATAATTATTACGTTCTCAACGTAGATGAACGTCCGGTCGGAAGTCAAATCGTGCCAAAAAATGAGAAATAACAAGCAAATACTGAGTAATATCAAATAATAACGAGGAATACCATCACGTGAAGATTCAATACCGAGTTATACAGAGCTATACCGAGCAATACCGAGCTATACAAAAGTTGTACCGAGTTTTTCCTAGAAAAAACTCGGTACAATTCGGTATTGCTCGATATAGCTCGGTATAACTCGGTATTGGTCTTCACAGAACAGTATTCCTCGTTATTATCAAATAATACCTAGCAATACCGAGCAAATACCGAATTTTTTGGCTGGATTTTGCCTCTGACTGGACGTTCCTCTACGTCCTTACACCGGACCTAATAAAAGTTCATGATCAAGAGGCTTTAAGAGAAATTTAGCTTATAGAAAATAAATACACTACTTTGTTGTTGGGCAACCACTTGTTTGGTTCCCAATTCAAAACTAGCAGAACTGCAGAAGACTATTGTTTTTTTGCTTAATCCATTTTTCTTAAAATTTAATATTTTTTTTTTTTAACAAAAAGTGAGATTTTTTCTTATTTGCAAAGCATCAAATAAAAGTTCTGTAATTTTTTTTAAATTAAAAAGCATGTATATTATAAAATAAAAAATATAAGAATATGTGATATATTTCTTATTAAAGATATAAGATGCACACAAGCATTAGATATAATATTCTTATAATATAAAAAATAGTAATTCTATGTAAAATAAATTTATTTGAATTGCTTTGAAAATGAGAATAATTTTAAAATTTAGCAAATTTCATGTACTCAATTTAAAAAATACATATGATAATAAGATTGTTAACTTGAATGTAAAATTTTTATTTTTAAAAAATAAAATTAATATTAAAATATCATAGGAAAATAGAGTGATAAAAGAAAAATTAAAATTGTGTTAAATAGCCACTAAATTATTTAAGTAATAAATTTTAAAGTAAAGCAAGAATAGTTGGATAAACTAATGTCATTTATCTATTATATATATATATATATATATATATATATATATATATATATATATATATATATATATCTTTAAAATTAAAATTTATTATTATTGATGTGTATTTATTAAATTTTTTATTTATTTTTAAATGAAATATAGATGACATATTAGACATGCATTAATCAAGTCTCATTTGCTTCTTGATAAATTCATCCAATTAGTCTTAATAACTTGTATTTCCTTCCTGATAAAAAAATAAATATAATAATAATAATAATAATAATAATAATAATAATAATAATAATAATAATAATAATAATAATCGTATTTCTTGCCAAGCAGATCCAGTGATCAGATAAATATTGCCAATGAAACAGTAGGGTAAAAGCATTCTTCCTCTACTATTGATCCATCCCTTCCTCTCCTCTAATAAATACAAGAGTTTGTGGGAGAGGAAATGCAGATGCTGAACGCCGTCCGGATACTAATCGGAATGCACCACGTCACTCTTTTACTCGGTATTGCGGCTCGGTACTGCTGATGTGGCTACACTTGATTCGCCTTCGAACGTAAATATACGTCCAGCCTCCGCACAAAAAAATTTCTCGTGACAGAGGGTGGTTTGATGGCAACATAACTCCAAGACGTCGGGATTGATTTGGATACCCTGGCTTCTCTTATCAAAGACAATCCTCCTGGTTCGCCGGAAACTCTCAACATATTGTTAGTTGGTACTTCGACTCGAGGGTGACTTCTCATCTTACCTTGGATTCAAGACAATTACATCATCAATATTTTATAGCAATAACCACAATATGGGAATAAGAAATATGATGAAGGGATAGAAAAATCTGTTTTTTATTTAGTTCGGTGGTTAAAATACTTTCCCGACAATGATTTCCCACCTTGACATTTCTCTCTGTTTCTTCTTCGTTTATTGCTCTGTTATTCTATCTGCTTGCATTTCAGCAACCACCCCATCGTTGATTGATATAATTCTGTTTGTTTTAAGAAGAGCTCGCTGCGCTTCTCTGTTTTCTTATGAAAAACTTGAGTTGAAGGGTTTACAACTGCAGTCAATGCAATTCAAATCTTGTGATATCCATTTTTAGCACAAATCTCTAAGCTATAGAGATGGGTTCTTTGTTCAGCCACCATTTCTACAAAGATGGAACATCAGACCTCTGCATGCTCAATAGAGACAGAGCCATCCTCTGGGGAGATTATTTTGTGCGGATACCGGACGGGAGAATCATCCGGTACCGACTCGGTGCTGAGCTCGATACCAAGCGCGGTACACATTTTGGGTGATGTGGCTCATTTTTATTGGTCTCCGGACGACGTCCGGACTCATTGCCTAATAATTTCACCATCCTCTGAGTACTAAGGCACAAACCTTACAATGTAAATAGTGAGGATGCAGAGATCTAATAACCAAATCTCCCAACCAATATATTAAGAGATATATCAATGATGAAAAATTTTAGAAAATTACACATTATATAAATGTCAACGATTTAAAACGAAAAATTGATTTGAACATATAGAAGATAGTCGAAATTTTCAAAAAATAAAATCCAGCTCTATTCACAGGAATCATAAAATTATATAGCGAAGTGTGTGTGTTGTATTGGGCCAGAATAAAGATATGAGATCAACAGAGCCACATACAACAACAACAACATCAATGCTTTATCCCAATACATGGGGTGGGCTACATGAAGCCTTTTTCTCGATTTTGTCATGTTAAGAGTCAATTTTAATTAAAAAAATGATTTATAATACTTTCTAATCATATCTTTTTAGGTATGCATATACCTATCTTAATATGGATAAGATCTAATACATCTACTCTCCTACCTGGCCTATAGACCGAGGTTTTGTTCGGGATAGCTTTCTGGCTGATTTCTAAAATAATTTTCTAGTATAAAAATTATAGTTCAAGAAATTTTTGTATTAAAAAGTTGCCCCAAGTTAAGTCTAAAGAAGCCACAAACCAATTAAATTTCTTTATCAAAGTAGATCTATTAACTATGATACCGTACTTTATGAAAGTGAGTCAAATGGAATGAAAATCTAATTAGTCCAATAAATTTTAATTTAATGAACATGTTTTAAATCATTTTAAACCAATATATGAAGGTTACAACTAATACAAAGTAATTTTAATTCTTTGTTACAAATCTCATAGAGGTAGTATTCAACTAACTATATATATATATATATATATATATATATATATATATATATATAACAAAATAATTATAACTATCGATCGCATGTCGAAAAATTTGCAGCGATAGACTTGGCGTTTAATGTCTTAGTTATATATGAAGATTTGACACATAAAAGAAGAGTTGCAAGACGTACTAGAATTTTTATATGAAATTTTTTTAAAAAAGTGAAAAATTATTGGGATGGGCTCGCTTGAAATAGTTCTGCTCATGTATATCACATATTACAAAACATGCTCTTCTTAGTAATTATGGAAGGAGTTGGTAAAATAAAGCATAGATAAATTATAAAGAAAAAATTTTGTGGTCGAAGTTGGAATAATCTTAAGGCATTGGTGTTGTCTCCAATATATCATTTGTAGTCCATTTGTTATTTTTATTTTGAGTAGGGAAAATTAAAGGCCGAGAAGTTCACTATAAACCATGGCGTTGAGTTCGAAAATCAGATTTGATGTTGACTTTAATTTTATATGTGATGGCATGCATTGATACTAGTGGTGACAACATGTATCAATGAACATCATTGTAGTCCATAAGGGTGGTTGGGGAATTGTATTCAAGTGAATTAGTTGGTTAGAAGATCATAGTCGAGTGATCGTAATCTAAGAACTGTAGTCGTGTAACAGTGATTTGGGAATATTGGTTAAGCGACAGTGGTTGGAAGACTGTAGTTGGGTGGAAATTGTCAGATGACCACAATTTGGTGATGATGGTCAGAGAACTGCAGTAGGGGGATAATACTTGGACAATTATAATCAAGTGATAAGAGTCGAAGGATTGTAGTTAGACTACAATAGTTAGAAGATTATAATTGATGAGGATAGTTGGAGGAAGGTGGTTGGAGGACCATATTTGAAGTACAATGGTTGGAGGACCGTAGTCAAGCAATAGTAGTTGGAGGATCATAGTCGGGTGATGGTTGTCGAAGAACCATTCTTGCGACACTTTGATCAAAATACCATAATTGAGTCACAATAGTCAGAAGATCATAGTTGAGTGGTGGGGGCTCGAGCATCATAATCAGCGGTTGAAGAGCGATGGTCACACGGTGGTGGTTTGACAACTGTGGTCAGATTATGGTGGTTAGATGGCGGTGGTCCATTGGCAATCTAACTGTGACAATTAGGCGATGGTCCAATGGATATAACCGGGAGGTGTTTTAACGATGATGATCGGGCATTGATCCTTTATAGCTCTAAGATTCATCAACCCTCTGAGCTCACTTGAATCTCAACCCAAGAGTCATCTTTATGTAGAGAGTAAGGGTCCATTTATAGCTTTGATATTTGCATGCTATATTACTATAACCAATTCTTGAACGTTTATCATATGGTGTGTATTTTTCCTTCGATTATACATCATTTTAAGAATTTAAGTGTTTTAATGATGTTGCAATTAAGCAATCTTGAGCTTGTTGGTTTTGTCTTGTCAAGACTCTCAATTTGCGCATAAACATGTAAGATATGAAGATGGTTTGGTCCTCCAATTAATATTTCAAATTTTTTAATTATATTTTAAGTGCTTAATCTGTGCTCGTTTAGACTCGAATTGAATTACCCTTAGCATTGATTGATTGGTCTTGTCAAGACATTCAATTTGACTGTAAGTTTGCTAAAATTAGAATTTGAATGATTATGAATGTAATTTCAAAAATTTTTAATTAAATTATATTAAAATTTATGTCAGTTAAATTGCTTTTTAATAATATACAATAATAAAAACAAGAACATCAAGCTTTTATCCCATTATGTGAGATCCGCTACATAAATATTTTTTTCTTCATTGTGTCATGTTAAGAGTCAAATTCTCATTTAAATCCAACAAAGGAATGTCATTTCTAATATTTTCTAACCAAGTATTCATAGGTCTATCTCTATCTTTCTTAACATAAGCAAAATCTAATTCATCTACTCTTCTAACTGGGTCATCGAAAGGTCGTCATTTTATGTGACCAAACCATTTAAGACGACTCTCTCTAATCCCATCTGCCATTGGAGCTACTATAACATTTTCATGTATATGCACATTTAGTATCATTTCTCTAAGAGTAAAGCCACTCATCCACCTAAGCATCCTCATTTATGCAGCACTTAACTTAATAACTTGTTTCTCTTTTAATGACCAACATTCTGCATCATAAAGCATTGCACTTCTCACCATCATCTTATAGAATTTTCTCTTAAGTTTGAAGGATACTTTCCTATCACACAACAAGCCTGATCAATTCCTAAACTTCAACCATACAACTGGAATCCTACTAATAATATCCACATCTATTTTACCATCACTCCGGATAATAGAGCTAATGCTTTTTAATAATATATTAATAAAAATATTATCAACGTTTTTAATTTATATTTTGACAAGAAAAATGTATTTTTTATTAAAATTTGGCAATATCAATATAATTCTTGAAATATTTTGTGTTATATTGCATCTACTCTAATGATGCCACATGAAACCAAATAATTAATCTTTAATCTAGGTGATAATGTCTTCTAAATAATCTTATTAAGTCATTTTCAAAATAAGGGTTGATTTTGTATCTGACCAAAATATTTAAATAAAAAAACAAAATATCATTATCATTCCATCATACATATTCATGACAATTTTGATTTTACATTGCATCAAAATTTGAATTTTTTTGGGGGAAATTAAAATTTTTAATTTCCCTGTTATTTGTTCAGCCACCACTTCTACAAAGATGAAACATCAGACCTCTGTATCCTCAATAGACACAGCCACCTCTTCTATCAAGATGGAGCAGCCATCCTTTGAGTACTAATGCACAAACCTTACAATGTAAATACTGAGGATACAGAGATCTGATAGCTAAAACTCTCAACCAACATACTGAGAGATATATCAATGATGAAAATATTTAAAAGTTACACATTATATAAATGTCAACAATTAAAAAAGAATGATTGATTTGAACATATAGAAGATGCGGAAAAATCCAAAAAATAAAATCCAGCTCTATTCACAGGAATCATAAAATTATATAGCAAAGTGCGTGTGTTGTATTGGGCCAGAATAAAGAGAGGAGAACAACAAAGACACATATAACAACAACAACATCAATGCTTTATCCCAATACATGGGGTGGGCTACATGAAGTCTTTTTCTCTGTTCTGTTATGTTAAGAGTCAAAATTTTCATTTAAATTTAATAGAAAAAAAGACATTTATAATATTTTCTAATCATATCTTTTTAGGTTTGCTTGTACCTTTCTTAACATAGATAAGATATAATACATCTAACACTCCTACCCGGCCTAAAGACTGAGGTTTTGTTTGGGATAGCTTTCTTGCTGCTTTTTAAAATAATTCTATAGTATACAAATTCTAGTTCAAAAATTTTTTATATTAAAAAGTTGTCCCAAATAAAATCTAAAGAAGCCAGTACAAACCAATCAATTTTCTTTATCAAAGTAGATCAGTTAACTATGATACTGTACTTTGTGAAAGTGAGTCAAATGTCATGAATATCTAATTAGTTCTTAGTCAATTAGTCCAATAAATTTTAATTTACTGAATATGTATTAAATCATTTTAAACCAATATATGAAGATTACAACTAATATAAATTAGTTCTAATTATTTCTTACAAATCTCATAGAGGTAGTATTCAACTAATAACTCTTAGCTATATATATATATATATATATATATATATATATATATAATTAACAAAATAATTATAACTATCAATCGCATGTCGAAAAATTTGCAGCGATAAAATTGTTGTTTAATATCTTAGTTATATATGAAGATTCGTCACACACATATAAAAGAAGAGTTGCAAGATGTACTAGAGTTTTTATATGAAAAAAAAAGTGAAAAATTATGGGGCTTAGCCTGCTTGAAATAGTTCCGCTCACGTATATCGCAGATTACAAAACATGTTCTTCTTAGTAATTATGGAAGGAGTTGGTAGAATAAAGCATAGATAAATTGTAAAGAAAAAGTTTTGTGGTCGAAGTTGAAAAAATTAATCTTAAGTCATTGGTGTTGTCTCCAATATATCATTTGTAGTCCATTTGTTATTTTTCTTTGAGTAGGGAAAATTAAAGGCCGAGAAGTTCACTAGAAACCATGGTGTTGACATTGAAAATCAGATTTGATGTTGACTTTAACTTTATGTGTGATGGCATACACTGATACTAGTGGTTAGGTGTGTCAATATTTGACATTGTTAGGTGTGTCAATATTTGACATGACATGAAAATCCGACTCGAACCCGACCTAAAAATTTCGGGTTAAGGTCAACCTGAACCCGAAACGAGTTGGGTTCGGGTTGACCTTTTGACGCGAAATTAACCCGTTTTTACCCGAAAAATCATTTTTGACCCAGCAACCCATTTTGACCCGAAAAGCTGATATTGACCCATTTTTTGACCTTTTGGATAAAAAAGCTAGATGTTTTTTTTTGGCACCAGGTCATTCGGGTCGTGTCGGGTTGACCTGGACCCGAAACGGTATCGGGTTTGGATCCAGAAAACTGACCCGTTTGCAAAAATGGGTTGGCTTCGGGTTGACTCGAACAGTGTCGGGTCAGTTTCTGGTTCGACCCGAACCCGACCAATGACCCAAAATTGACACCCTACTAGTGGTGACATGTGTCATTGAACATCATCGTAGTCGATAAGGGTGGTTGGGGAATTGTATTCGAGTGAAGTTGGTTAGAAGATCATAGTCAAGTGATCGTAATCTAAGAATTGTAGTCGGGTAATAGTGATTTAGGAATAATGGTTAAGCGTTAGTGGTTGGAAGACTGTAGTTGGGTGGAAATTGTTAGATGATCACAATTTGGCGATGATGGTCAGAGAACTACAGTAAGGGGATAATAATTGGAGAATTGTTATCAAGTGATAGTAGTCAAAGGATTATAGTTAGACTACAATAGTTATAAGATTGTAATTGATGAGGAGAGTTGGAGGAAGGTGGTTAGAGGACCATATTTGAAGTACAATGGTTGGAGGACCGTAGTCAAGCAATAGTTGTTGGAGGATCATAGTCGGGTGATGGTTGTCGAAGAATCATTCTTGCGACACTTTGATCAAAATACCATAATCGGGTCACAATAGTCAGGAGATCATAGTTGAATGGTGGGGGCTTGAGCATCATAATCACTGGTTGAAGAGTGATGGTCACACAGTGGTGGTTTGACAACTGTGGTTAGATTACAGTGGTTAGATGGCGATGGTCCATTGGCAGTCTAACTGTGACAATTAGGCGGTGGTCTAATGGATATAACCGGGAGGTGGTTTAATGATGATGATCGGGCATTGATCATTTAGATCTCTAAGATTCATCAAGCCTCTGAGCTCACTTGAATCTCAACCCAAAAGTCATATTTATGTAGAGAGTGAGGATCCATTTATAACTTTGATATTGGCATGCTATATAACTATAACCAATTCTTGAACGTTTTATCATATGGTATGTATTTTTCCTTCGATTATATATCATTTTAAGAATTTAAGTATTTTAATGATGTTGCAATTAAGCAATCTCGAGCTTGTTGGTTTTGTCTTGTCAAGACTCTCAATTTACACATAAACATGTAAGATATGAAGATGGTTTGATCCTCCAATTAATATTTCAAAAAATTTAATTATGTTTTAAGTGCTTAATCTGTGCTCGTTTAGACTCGAATTGAATCACCCTTAGCATTGATTGATTTGTCTTGTCATAGACATTCAATTTGATGGTAAGTTTACTAAAAATAGAATTTGAATGATTATGAATGTAATTTCAAAAATTTTTAATTAAATTATATTAAAATTTATGCCAATTAAATTGCTTTTTAATAATATACAACAATAACAACAACAACATCAAGCTTTTATCCCATTATGTGGGGTTGACTACATAAATCTTTTTTTTCTTCATTGTGTCCTGTTATTAAGAATCAAATTCTCATTTAAATCCAACAAAGGAAGGTTATTTCTAATATTTTCTAACCAACTCTTCATAGGTCTACCTCTATCTTTCTTAACATAAGACAAATCTAATACATCTACTCTCCTAACAGGGTCATCGGAAGGCCATCATTTTATATGATCAAACCATCTAAGGCGACTCTCTTTAATATCATCTACCATTAGAGCTAATCCAACATTTTCATGTATATGCACATTTCATATCATGCCTCTATGAGTAAAGGCACTCATCCACCTAGCCATCCTTATTTCTCTTTTAATGGCGAACATTCTGCATCATAAAATATTGCACTTCTCACCACCATCTTATAGAAATTTTCTTTAAGTTTGAGGGGTACTTTTCTATCACACAACAAGCCCGATCTATTCCTCAACTTCAATCATACAACTGTAATCCTACTAATAATATTCACATCTATTGTATCATCACTATGGATAATAGACCCAATGTTTTAATAATATATTATGTATGATTTTTAATAATATGTTAGTAAAATTATTATCAATGTTTTTAATTGATATGTTGGCAAGAAACATGTTTTTTTAATTACAAATTTGTCATTCATATTGCAAGATAAATCTTGAAATATTTTGTCTTATATTACATCTATACTAATGATGCCACATGGAACCAAATAATCAATCTTTCATCCAGGCAATAATGTCTTCTAAATAATCTTATTAGGTCATTTTCCAAAATAATGGTTTACTTTGTATTTGACAAAAATATTTAAATAAAAAAACAAAAAATCATTATCATTCCATCATACATAACCATGAAAATTTTGATTTTACAGTGCATCAAAATTTGAATTTTTTTGGGGGGAATTAAAAAAATTTTAATTTCTATTCAGATTTATTTTCATCAAATTTAATAATACTGAAATGTCAAATCTAAGCCAGTATCATGCAACTATCCACTAAAAACAAGATATCTGTCCAGCTAGGAATACTTATGAGAACAATAGATTTTGTCATTTTTAAATTATTAATTTGCATCTATTGAGGTTTTAGGTTGTTCTTGTAATTCATATATGTTAATTTTGTAATTTTTAAATTATTAATTATCTATCACTAATGAAAGAGCCTTCTTATTCATGCTTAAGGTGCCATAGAAAGGTTACCAATTTTCAAGGATAACCAACTTCCTTATATTAAGACCAAATAGAATGTCAGTTGAGGTCTATTTTTTAGTACTTACTGTGATTTATATATATAAACTTTATATGAAAGATACATATTGTACCATAAGACTTTAACTAATATATATTGTTGTTTTTTGGAATATTCGCAGCTGTAGAGAGAGATATAATTTATTGTCTTAATTTTGTACGAATATCTAATACACTGACAGATAAAAGATGGAGTATTATTCATAAGAGACACATCCGAGTTTTTACGTAGAAATCCCCTTCAGGAGGGAAAAACCACAGGCTTTGCCCAATTTAATTGAATTGTGGGCCTTCGAAAATCTGCGCCTCGACCTCTCTGTGGACCTCTTTATTCGTTTATTGTCTTCGGGTTGTCGAGGAGAGTTTTAACAATTATGTTCCGAGGTAAAATTTCAAAAGGTAGATTGGGTGTATATATATATATATATAATTTCAGAATGATGTAAGATTTCAATTTAAAATTTTTCATATCAGTAGGAAGCTTTGATACAAAATAGTCATTATTAAAATATTCTCATATGCCTAAAAATGATAGATGGAAGGACTTGCCTAGTTACAATCCCTCCTAGGATGTTAACATAAACATCCCTTCGAAGTTATAGTGTTAATCATATAACAAACTTTTTAAGGTTGTAGCAAAAGTTATCCTTAGCTTAGAATCATTTCCCAAAACATGACGATAAGCTAATGTGTACTAAAAAAATTATAGTAGTAAACAAAAAGAGAATATATCATCTTTGCTTTATATAAAGATCCTACACACACATATATAATATGTCGAGAGCAACTCAAATGAGACAAAAGTCTTTAATGTGATAACCCAAAAAGAGGTAAAATTATAAGGATTAGCCTAATTGAAATGATTCCACTAGGGTATGTCATAGGTTACAAATGATATTCTTCCTCATAATTGGGAAAGACATTAATACAATGCAATAAATATAAAATTTGGAGGTCTGGTGGATTCCATGGTGGAAGTTAGAGAAGATTTGAGGTATTAGAATGATTTTTTAAGAGTTTACTTATCGTAAGATCGATCATTCTCAATTGAGAAGAGGAGATAAGAGATCAAGAAGGCTAATTGTTGCGTCATAGAATATTTACGACAGTAGAGAAATATAAAGTTTAATGTCCTAGCTTTATATGAAGATCCAACACACAAACAGATAAATAGTATGGGTGTAGCATTCATAAGAGACACATGAGTTTTTACGTGGAAACCCGTGAAATGGGATAAAAATCATAGGCCTTTCCTTGGGGGGGGGGGGGGGGGGGGTCATTCGCTTGATGTGAGTGCATTACATGGTGGGAGTTGGAAGAATCAATGTTGACATGTTCGTTTAGTCGGCAGGATCATAGTCAGCAAGAAATGTAAGTTGGAAGGACCATAATTGAGAGACGGTGGTTATAAGGATCATAGTCAGGCAATGGAGGTCGAAAAGATCGTAATAGGGTGACGATGGTTAAAAGGACTATAGTTCGTGGGCAATGAAGGTCAAAAAAACTATAGTCAGGTGATAGTGGTTAGAATGATCATAGTCAGTGGATAATGGTGGTTAGCAAAATCATAGTCAGGTGATAGAGGTTTGAAGGACCGTAGTGAGACAACAGGGGTCGGAGAGACTGTAGTCTGGAGATGTTGGTTGGAGAGTGCATAGTCGGTGGGCGATGAAGGTTGCAAAGATCATAATCAGGTTATGGTGGTCAAAAGGACTAATCAATGATGGAGGCCAAAAAGATCGTAGTTTGAAGATGGTGGCCAGAAGGACCATAATCGATCAACAAAGTTCAAAAAAACTGTAGTTGACAGGTGATGGAGGTCGAAAAGCCTGTAGTTGGGCGATAGTGGTCGAAAGGGTCATAGTGAGCGGGCAATGAAGTCAAAAAGATGTAGTCTTGTGAAGGTGGTCGGAAGGACCATAGTAGGCGGGCAACTGAGGTTAAAAGAATCGTAGTCAGGTGACTGAGGTATGAATAACCTTAGTTGGGCGATGGCAATTGGGGAGACCACAATTTGGAGATGTTGGTCGAAGAGGATGTAGTCAGCTAGTGATTGACGTTGTAGAAAATGTAGTCAGATGAAAATAGTTAGAAAGACCATAATGAACGATGAAGATTGAAAAGATTGTAGTCAGTAGGCGACGAAAGTAGGAAAGACTGTAGTTCGGAGATAGTGGTCAGAAGGATTATAATCAGGCAACTAAGGTCTAAAAGACTATAGTCGACGAGCAATGGAGGTCAGAAAGTTTGTAGTTGGTCAGCAGTGGTCAGAAGAGTCGTAATCTGAAGATGGTCTAAAGAATCGTAATCGGGCAATGGAGGTTGAAAATATCATAGTCGAGTGACAGTGGTCGGGAGAACTATAGTATGGCGACGATCAATAGTCGGGTGGGATTATGACGATAATAAGTGGCCGGACATAAGTCCGACGATAGTTGGTGGCATGGCAGAAGTCCAAAGATAGTTGGTGGCCGGGCGAAAGTCCGACGATAGTCTATGAAGGTCGGTGGCTGGGCGGTGGTCGAGGAGTTTGGTGAGAAGAGAATTATCTTATTTCTCATCCTTTTTTTTCTTCCTTGATACTCGCTTCCCCCCTCTCTTCCTTGAAGAATGTGGGATCTATTTATAGCTTTTTGGGAGTGTAATGGTCAGTAAATAGAGAGAAAATCTGTAGAGCGCATTGGGAGTGATTCGAATGGATAGCTGATATAGATTATCTTGATCATGAACCATTTATCGAGTATTTAAGTGCCTTAATAATGTTAGAATTCAACGATCTTGGGCTCGCTGGATTTGTCTCATTGAGCCACTCGATTCAATTATAAGCATGTTACATTTTAAGATCATTTGGTCATCCAATTAATGATTTGAACTTTCTAAATGTGCTTCGGCTTCTCGATTTGGACCCATTTGGGCTCGGATTGAGTTGAATTTGGTGTCTTTGGGTTTGTCTTTTCTAGAAGTTCAGTTCAATTATAAGATTGCTAAAATTGGAGTTTGGAATGTCCGAACTTAATTTATGAAGTTTCCAACTCAATTTACCTTGAGATTCGTGTCCGATCAAGATAAATTTTTGATGATATATCAATAATATTAACCTTATTGTTGATATTGTAAGTCAGATTTAGTGTCAACAATGTGCATTAACTAAATTAGTGATGATGTGCATTAATGTTATTAGTGTTGGCATGCGAGGAGAATGGTAGAAATCGATATTGTTGTTGACAAAGTGAATCAACTTTTATTTAATATCATGCATTAATATGATTGGCAATGGCGAGGGATGATGTCGACATGCATTGAAATTTATGTAGATAGCATGCATTTACCTTCTATATGATGAAATGCATTGACATTGTTGATAATAGAGTGTGATGAAGTTAGTGGGCTCTAGAATTTGTGTTGATGATGTACTTTGTCTTTATAGATGTCAACATGTGTTGACATTGGTGATGACTAGCAATGAAGTTGCTAGGTATAAATGTTTATGTTGATAGCATGCATTTACCTTATAAATAGTGATGTGCATAAATATTATTGTCTATGACTATTGACAAAGTCGGTAGGCATCAACATTTATATTAATATCATTAGTTTACATCGATGTTATTGGTGACAATAAGTGATGAAGTTAGCAGATCTGCATTTTTAGTGAACAAAAATGCAAAAACTAGATTAGTGATTGCTTGTATTGATGCTAATGACAATGTTCAGGTAAAAAAATCATGGAATGTCAATATTTTTATTGATAATGTGCATCGACCATCTAAGTGATGATGTGCATTGATATTGTTGACAATAAAGAAGAATAAAATCAATTGGCATCAACATTTTTGTTGACAACATATATTGTCCTTGTAAGTGATAACACATGTCAACAATTTTTGATGATATCAAGTAATAAATTTGATGGGCATCAGCAGGAGTCCCGATGGTTTGCATCAATGTTACATAATATGATGACATTCGACATCAATGCCAATGCTCCTCATCACCTACCATCAATAATATCATCAATGCATGCCAATGCCAATAAGATTAAAGCATGGTATTGACACTAACTTTAATTCTCAATATCTACACAGCTTTATACTAGGCTTCTTGTTCTATTATCTCTTCTCCTCAATAAAGAATTATCAATTAGATTACAGAAATAATTTCTAATTTCATTTAACACTAGATTAAAAATTTCATTTGTTTTTTCCCCTCTTAATATATAATATATAGATATAAAACAGGGACTTAGTATTTGTTGTCTGTACTATAGGAAATAAAAAAGAAACTAGCATGAGCAGGATCTAGAAGAGTTTCACTGGCGATGTGACTCGATGAGGATTTTCCAGTGAAGAGATCCACAAGAGGCGTAGATCTGCCACGTATGGGATATCGTAAGAAGATGACCGAAAGAGATGGAATTGGCGAAAAGCATCAGCTTTAGCCTAAGATGGAACAGAGAAAGATCCAATTTTGATCAATAAAACAAATAGGCCTGGAAGGATTGTTGAAGGGATTTGGATGATGTACTGTAGGATGTGGATAGAACACGCGAAATCGACAATTCTGAGCTCGAGATCGAGGCAAGGATCTATTGGCACGAAGCATCGGGATCTGTGACGATGAAGAAGGTTCAGTGAAGATGAGATGTCAATGGAGATAGCGATAGCGAAGGGAGACAGAGCTCGTGAAGGAAATGGAGTATCCGGAATGGAAATTAGAGGCCGCAACTGACGAGAGATCTTAGCGTGAGCTCCAATTGTAAGGATCCCAAAATGTCGAGGACAGACGACATGTTCTTGTTCATCAAAGACTAAAAAATTAAGAAGGAATTGAGCAGGAGAGAGGAGAGCATATCACAGGAAAAGAAATTTGTTCATTTGATTATTTTGATGGATAATAGTCCCCGAGATGAATTACATATTGGACTTTCTTTCTATTACAATTATTAAACCCAGAATTAACCACTAAACAAGCAAATCTCGATCACTAGCACGATTCTTTCTCATTTGCAAGTAATTTAACGAAAATCACTCTCAATTCCTTCCGCCAGCGACACCACCTTGCCCCAGCTCGACATCCCATACTCTTGAGCTACAGGAAGAGCTCACCATCCTTCTCAGCCATCCCAAACTCCCCATAGCCGGCGACCTTATCTCTTCTGTTCTATGTTCCGAAGCAGAGATTTCCACCTCCGCCGTTGTCGAGCTTGCCTTCGGCTGCAAAGTTCCCTCTTTTATATCCGTATTCTCCGCTTCCATAACTAAAGTCACCGACTTGGTACCGTAATAGGACGCCGGAAGCTTTTGCGGAGGATCAACGGGGCTCCGGCAGGTGGGACAGGTGGAATTGACGAGAAACCATTTGTCGATGCAGCTTTGGTGAAATCCGTGGTTGCATTGAGGAAGAAGGCGGCCGAGCTCTCCGTCGGCGAGGTCGGCGAGGCAGATGGCGCACTCTGACTCGGTGGAGCTGAAGACGGTGATAGGGAGGGCGTTGAGGATGGCGGTGTCGAGGGCGACGCGGGAGGAGGAAATGGGATCGCTTTGATTCTTGACGCGGAAGTAGATCATGAGGACGATGAGGAAAAGGATGGAGAGGACGGCGACGCCCGGCAACACGATTTTGATTGGAAAAAATGTTGGAAAGAGTAACGGCTGGGTCGCTATTGTTGAGCTCCGTCAGCGTTGCCATGGTGATCTCAAATTCTTAGCTACTTCAGTCTGGGCAGGACGAGACTTTTTATAGTCAAAAAAGGAAGGAAATTTTTGTTTGGATTCATTGGAAGATCAGCCGAATAAAAGAATATATATATATATATATATATATATATATATATATATATATATATATATATATATATATATATATATATATATATATATATATATTCTAGCACAAGTCATATGAGAATGATTGAATTTATTTTATAATTAATGCTCTATTTAAAAATTAAAATATACTAATTTTAAAGTAAATGCAATAATTCACACGGTTATGTTGACGCAATTTTGATGAATCATTAATTAATTATATTCATCGGGCACAAATCTCAAGGAAAAATTAAGATGGAAACTTCAGAAATTAAATTCAGAGCCATATGAACTCTGATTCCAACAAACTTATAGTCGAACTGAACATCTCGAACATACGAACCTAGCGCCACAATATTCGATCCAATCTGAGCCCAAATGGGTTCAAATCGAAGACCCGACGCTCATTTGGAATGTTCAAACCATAAATTGGATGACCAAACGATTTCCAACTTGACATGCTTACACTTGAATTGAGCGGCTTGACAAGATGAATCTAGTGAGCTCAAGATCATTGAATTCTCATATCATTAGGCACTCAAATACTTGATAAACAATTTATGATCAAAGAGAATCAATATCGATCGTTTATTCAAATCACTCCCAACTTGACCTAGATCTTCCTTCTATTTAATTGTCATGCCACTCTAAGAAAATTATAAATAAACCCCTCATTCATCATGTAAATGGGCCCGGAGCAAGGAGAGAAAAAAGAGAGGAGAGGAAGCCACCAAGCTCCTCTCAACCATCTCCCGGCCACCGACCGACGTCAAACTTTTGCCCATCGCCGGATCTCTACCCGAAGCTGGACTTTTGTTGTAATTCTACCCAACGTCGGACTTCCGCCCATCGCCGAATTTCTACCCGACGCAAGGCTTCCACCCATCGTCGGACTTCTGCCCGTCGTTGGACTTCCATCAGACTTCTATCTAACATCCGATTTCCACCCATCATTGAACTTCTGCTGAATCCGAACTTCCGCCCATCGTCGGACTTCGACCTCCATCGCCAGCCGAGTATATTCCAACCAACTTACTTCACTAGACAACATTATTTATTACCACTATCGTCTGCCGACTACGATCTTTTAACCTCCGTCGTCAGATAATGATCTTTCTGGCCACTATCGCCCGCCGACTATAGTCCTTTCGAAATCCGTCGCAAGACAGTGGTCTTCCTGACCAATATCGCCCACCGTTTACGGTCCTTCCAACCTCAATAACTAGATTGCGATCCTTCAGACCTCCGTCGCTAGACAACGGTCTTTTCTGACCACTGTCGCCCGCTGACAACAGTCCCTCCAACCATCGTCACCAGACTACAGTCTTTCCGACCTTCGTTGCCCGCCGACTATGGTTCTATTGACTAAACAAACATATCAATAGTAATTCTTTCAAGTCTTATCATGTAATGCATTTTATATGATGTATATTTGTTACATCAAGCCAAGGCCTTCCCCCAATGAAGGACCTCATTTGTAAGCGACAACAAATAATAGGTATGAGATCATGGGCGAATAGGAAGTGGTCGAATGGACGACCTATATTGAATCCTTCGATTGTGCACCATTCGTTGGACATTTGAAGGCCTTAGTGATGTCAGAATTTGGCTATCTTGGGCTCGTTGAGCCGTTCGATTCGAGTATAAGCTCGTCAAAATCGGAGACCATTTGGTAACTCAAATTGTGGTTTGAACCTTCCAAAATCGCTTCGGGTCCTTGATTTGGACCCATTTGGGCTCGGATTGGGTTGAATTTGGTGTCATTGGGTTCGTATTTCCGAGACGCTCAGTTTGACTGTAAGCCCGCTGAAATCGGAGCTCGGGTGCTTCCGGATATAATTTTTGAAGTTTTCTGGTCTGTTTTTCCTCGAGATTCGTGCCCGATCAAGATTATTTCATGATGATGTATCAATTATATATGAGGATTTTAAATTACACTTGCTCAAAATAATCCAATCTGTTTTTTCAGTCCATCATAATATAACTTATATTAGAATATTTTATCACAATTTATTCCTTTATATTTCATTATTTCAAAGCAGATATAAAATTTTTGAGACCTATCATATTCAAAATTGGTCTAAAAATTTTTGCTAGTATAGAAAAATTTTTTTTTTTTTGAAAAAAGTTCCGCAATATAGATAATAATATTAAAAAATTTATAATGATGGGCTCAAAATCATTATATTCATTTGAAAATAAATAAAATGACTTAAAAACCAAAATTTGATCAAATAGTATTATTGATACTTCATGATAAAATCCACTGATCTAGTATAAATTTTGATGCATAGTAAAATTAAAAACTTAGAGAATTAAATTGATGACCATTTAAACTTAGAGAAAATAAATTTCTCAATATGACGAACTCATCTACACTTAAAATGATCTAATCTGACTCCAAATGAACCAAAGTTAATTGCTTGAGGTATGGTTACATTTTTTGGGATATCAATATAAAGATCAAATTATCTCTAAATAATGCATTCTCATAATCAAATCATTTAATTCAAACAATATTATGACATGCAACCACCATTGACCACCTATTGCTCCTCCAACATTGTCATAAAACTATAGTCATTTGATCGCCATCATCTGATTATGGTCATCTAGCTAGTGTCTCTCAATCATGATCCTTTGACCATTATCACCCAACTGCAATCATTTGACCCCTATCATCTAGCTAAAGCCTCCCTACCATTGTTATCTAACAATATTTGTTGACCACTGTTACTCGGTAATGTTATACTCCGAGGCACACCGATTTTTTTTTTTGTTTTCAATGGCCATAGTAGCCAATGTTGATGCACATCGTCATTTGTAAGATCGATGCCCACAGTCGACACCAAAGTTGTTGCTTGCCAACTTTGTTGTTTGATGTTGTCACAAACATCAATGTGTGTCATCATTCATAAGGTTGATGCACGCCATCAACACAAATATAATTGCTTACTGACTTTATCATCTACTATCGTTAATTATATCAATATATGTCATCACGTATAAGATTGATGCATGCTATCAACACCAATTCTAAGTTTATATGTCAACGCCAAGTTTATATGATGAATTTATTGGTCTGTGGTCTTCCATTCTAATAGAAGAACGACTAAACACGCCACATGCAATCTCTCAAGTTTAATTGATGTCACAAGACGCTTACAACTTCTATTACGAAAACATCTGCAATTAGTGTTTGCCACATTGCATAAATGTACTTCTCAATTATAAAGAATGATATCATTTGTAATTAATGACAAATACTGGTTGAATCATTAAAACTTGATCAATTCATATGATTTTTTATATAACTCTTTTTATCGCTATGTATGTAATTTTTATACAACACTAAGACGTTAAATAATTTCTATGTGATTTTTCCATCATACAATAATTACATATTCTAAGTAAAATAAGTCAAACCGTCATTGATTACTAATTAAAATACTTAATAGAAAAACTCTTAAATATATAAATAAAAAAATTTAAATTATAGAATATAGCCCATAATAACTAAACGTGTTTTTTTTTTTAATATTGAGAATAAGTTGACAAATTGTTAAGACTTCTTTAATTTCAAAAAACTATCTGTTAGAATTTTTTGTCTTTTTTAGAAAAAAAAAAAGAGTTACAATTGTGTATAATAATTTTTTAATAAAAATGTGTATTAAGCTGGCACATTATTAGTCTTTTTAAAGATCAAACTTCCTGTATTTTTTTTTTTAAATAAAACATAATAACTTTTCAATAGTTATCTTGTAATTCACCATTTTTTGATGTGTCATTGAATTATTAATTACTTAAAAATTGATTGGCTATTTTGTTGTTATTGGTGACTTAAACGATAAGAATTTAAATGAGTCGAATCGGGCTCGCATTACTCTTAATTTAAGCTTGAGCTTGATTAATTAATAAGTTCAAGCTCGATCTTGAGCTCACAAAGCTGACTTATTTATTAAAAAAGTAGAAAAATGATTATGATTCAAGTAATTATTATAATAAATTGTAGAAAAATGAGATATTATAAAAAATAAAAAAAAAATCACATGATATAAGAAAGATATTATTTTAAAGCATTTTTAATGGATTTATACTTAAACTCTAGAAATTTAATATATTTTAAATCTACTTACATCAATAATTTTTAAAACGAGCAAACTCGCTCAAGCTAACGAATCCGGTCTATGCTAGTTCTAGCTTGGCTCATTAAGCTCAGCTCACAACCTATTTATCAAGCCAAGCACGAGCAAACTCATGAGCCGACTTAACTTACCCGTCAGTTATCGGAGCAAAATAAGCAAGATAAAAAAAAATAAAAAATAAAAAGTTATAGATAAGAACAAGCATAAGAGAATACAGCTAATATAATTTTTCTGCCTAAAATTAATTTTATAATTAATTTGCAAACAAAGAAAATACTCCTAACATTCTTCAAAATTATAACTCTACCCAATCTCAAATTAAGAGAATTAAAATTTAAATCATTATCTTAAAAATGGCCTGCCATTTGGAAATGATATTTGGTTCAAGAGAACATTTCTTCAATGACAGCTCATTCTTTCTTTGTCCATTGATTAGAAAAGCAAAGGAAAAAGTTTTAGATAATCTTATAAATTTTCTGCATATATAAAGATTCATTAATAAATACTTTTTATTATTAAAAAATTTTTGAAGGGCACTATGAAATATTTTTATGTATTTAAATCCTAATATATGATATTTAAAAGTTTATATATTATAATTGTTAATTTATCCATGATCTATAATTCATATTAAAAAAAGATATTTATAATTATTTAAAGATAAACATTAAATTTTAAAATATATTTGTAATAAATATTTATTACATTTGTGTCCTATAGTGAACCTCACTGTATGATAGGATTATGAATAATTTTTAAATAAAGAAAGTGAGCTTTAGATGACAGTGGATGTCAAGTTGTTATGGGTATTTGAGAATGACAATGGATAATTGTGGATGTCAAGTGACTAAGTATTAGAAGACGAAAAATACGACAAATATTGGACGAATACGGATTTTTTTTTGACAGGTTGAGCGACTCAAACGCGGAACCACGCAAGAGTTTTTGATTTATGATGTGTTGGTGACATAAAATTGTTCTAAAAAAAAGAACATTTCCATATTAAAATAGTGCCATATCATCATTTGATCCATCAATCTTCTCTGAATTTGATCTCTCAATATCAAATTGACCATCTCAGTAGTCCAAATACCAACATTGAGGACATCAAGATGGGAAAAGGGCAGCGCTTAATAGTTCATAATAGCTCTCAGTAGAAACTATTTCAACTATGCATCATAAAATATATATATCGAATATACAGCAAAATCAAAGTTCTTATAACGTAGAAATGCTTGAATATTAGCTGCTCCAGTTATATCGATTCATTTAGACCATTTTTATATGAAACATGAACAACTTGAACCTCAATAAGAGTATTTCTGAACCATGAAGAGATGAGCTTGGATTGATTAAAAAAATTAGTTTATTATGTGATTGATTACCGTCTATTGATCTGCCATACCTTCCATCAGCTTCTGGCGCATCTTATATTGTAGCATGGTAGGAGCACAATCAAGAGAAGTTTCGCCTAATTTGAAATTAACAAGATCAGTAAGGGTTCCACCTCCATTAATTCTATAGAAATCATAATGCTGAATTAAAATATTATGCCATGAAAAATAAGCAATAGAAAAAGTTGCCATCAAAAAGGAAAAAAAATTCGGTTAGCTGTCCTGATCAAAATTTAGTTAGGAGAGATCTTAGGCTTTATTTGGGATGACTTTATTATTGTTTTTTAAAACAGTTTTCTAGTACAAATGTTAAAAATTTAGTACTGGAAAGCTGCTTTAAGAAGCAGTAAAAAAGCCGTCTCAAACGAAACCTTAGTCATTGGATTAATTATGAGAAGAGTGAAGTATACGAGTAAACAATAAAATTTATATTACACTCACTTCAAAGCAGTACAAGATCCTATTTAGGTGAAGCAACACTAATCTGAAACAGTGCAGTTTCAGCATAGGCCTTTGAATCCTCATTATACATTTATTATCATTAGTGTTAAATATGCACTTTCTTACCCCATAATCTTAGGACTAATCATGAAAAAACCAGCTAAGTCTATTTTAAACTACCTTGGCATCAACAATTGCTACTCCAGCATCTCTTTAATATAATTTAACATCACAATTTAATTAGACCAAAATGGTATTCGTCACTCTCTTTCTCTCTCTAGAGATCCCCACATCTGACTCCCTCTTTCTCATGCAAGCGCAGCTAAGTAAACGTTCAAGCTAGGATACACACAATTAGATGAAGTATAATCAGGGGCAGATTCATCCTTAATTTTTAGGATGGCAAACTTATAAGTAAAAGTGCAGAATTTTTTTTATCATAAATATCCTTACAACTAAAATTTGTTATGAGGGCGATGCCTCTCGACCCCTATTTGTTCATCATTGTACGATTCACAGATATGTCAGGAGTCCAAGGAGGCATCGCCCCCGGAACAAATTTTGATTGTAAGTATATTTTTGGATTCTATTTACTATTTCTCTTTATATTTGGTTCACTGTTCCCTAACAATAACATCTCTACACAATGTTTTAATTATGTTGGGATAGTTACCTAAAGACCATAGTATTTTGAAACTTTTAGGGGGGGCAATTACCAAAAAATCTTTATAATAAAGACTAAAAAATATATGGAGGTGGATAAATTACTTAAAAAATCATATAATAAAGAATTTTTTTTATTTTTTTCAGGGGGGACAATTGCCCCTCCTGGCCTTAAGGTGGGTCCGCCCATGAGTATAATAAAAGAAAATGCTAAGCATGGTAGGCTATTTCTGTTAGTAAAACACGTAACAACAGAGAATCAAGAAAAGCATGCAGGAACGCCTTATATAAAACTAGAGTACGCAGACGTTAAAAGAAAAGGAAAAAGTTGTGCAGAAGGGTATGGGGAAGCCACCTTGTGCATTCTTCCTCTCCACACTTGCTCCATGATCCATAAGAATGAAAGCTATTTCAGTACGGTTAAAAAGTGCAGCCTGCATCAATGAGCACAATATTTGCATCATGTAGCAATTACACATTGCAAGAAATGAAATTAATAGGAATTGCAGAAAGCTGTTCATTTAATGATTCTGATATATCAGAGCTTCCTAAAATCCAAAAAAAAAAGTCTTCAGTATTTGCAAAGGTGGATAGAACTGGGAGAAAATTATCTCCCAAAAAGCTTAAGCACAATGAAGCAGCCATAAGGCTGATGATGGTAATGATGCCTAAACAAATGGTACATATGCTAATTCACTTTGATCCGCATAAAAGAAAGCATAAAGAAACCTTTATGAATGTGTTGGGATAATTCACAGAAATTAGTTTCCTGAAATGAGAAAGAAATATTTCCCTTTCTTCAGTAGACTTGTGGCAATTGAAGGAAGGACATCAAATCGTGCTCTGAGGAATAGGAAAAATTGGGTATTAAAATAATAACATCAATCAACCTGAAATGATCGACCAATGCTTTCCATTATAAGACGCCAATAATGTCATGATAATATTTTGGCTTATCAATTTCATGGAAGAACACATTGGGTAATTGTACTTGATTTACAACACTACACAAGCAATCTGGAGAAAGTCAACATGGTTTATTCATATTTTAAAAAATTTACCTCAATTGTTGAAATTACCTTATCAAGACTGTGACCTCGAGTAAGAGTGTCACAAAACACTCCCATAAAAATTTGGCAAGAACTAAATATGATTGATGTAGGGAAAGCAGGAATATACATCAAACTTGTGGAAAAGTTAAGATATGATTTTCTTTCACGTCTCAAACAAAAAACAGGAAGAGAAGACAAAAGAATCCTAGGGATTCATCCATTTCCCAAAGTTAAAGAAGCATTAGTTGAAGTATGTAGGGAAGAAAGATTCAAAATATGCTTGGAGGTTCCAAAAATAATGTTATAACTAAAGAATTTACTCTTGCCATCAAAAGGCCCAAAATTATTGACATAACTATAGAATTTGCTCTTGCCATAAAAAATATGGAGTCAAACCTAGGACATGACCTAAAGTGTAAAAAGAGAGGTAATCTTCGATGCGATGTTTAAAAAAAAATTAATCAAATGAGAAAAATTAGAACCTTCTCCACAAACCAAAATTTTAGAACAACCATAAAAATCACACAAAGAGAAACGCTTATCAAACTAAAAGTGATTGACAAAATATGAAAAGCAGTGAAAACCTTTTACTATATTTTCTTAAACAAACAGCAATTGAAACTTCCTAATTACTCTCCCAAAAAAATTTTGATCAACTTGTCAAACACCAAAGATCTAACTATAAAACTAAATTATATAAAGCCGCCAAACTTCTTCATTTGTGTATAGTAATATCTAAAGTCCATCCACATATCAAAACCTTAACCCCAAATTATGCTTCAATATTTTATTGATAATCACACTCACGTGTGTTGGCTAAACTTATTAAAGAATAAATCAAATGCTGAACAAACTTTCAAAAAATTTTATAACAACATCAAACCTTTATCCCACTATATGGGGTCGGCTACATGAATCATTTTTTCTCCATTATGTCCTGCTAAGCCAAAGTCTCATTTAAATTTAATAAAAAATTCATATCTAATATTTTCTAACCAAGTCTTTTTAGGTATGCCTCTATATTTTTTAACATAGGTCAAATCTAATACATTTACTCTCCTAACCAGGTCATCGAAAGGCAAGCATTTTATGTGACCAAACCATCTAAGGCAACTCTCTCTAATATTATCTGCACTGGAGTTACTCCAGCTTTTTCACTTATATGCTCATTTTGCATTATGTTCCTAAGAGTGAAGCCACTCATCCACAAGATCATCCTCATCTCTACAACACTTAACTTAATTTTATGCTTTTCTTTTAATGGCCAACAGTTTGTGTCATAAAGCATTGTAGGTCTCACTACAATCTTATAGAATTTTCTCTTAAAAGTTTGAGGGGTAATTTTCTATCACAAAACAGGCCCGATGGATTTCTCCACTTCAACCATCCAGCTTTAATTCTAGTAATAATATCCCCATCTATTTCACAATCACTTTGAAAAATAGACCTGATATATCTAAAACGTGTACTCTTATTAATGACTTGATCGCCCAAAGTCACAATCCCTCCACTAGATCTATTACTACCAAAATTACACTCCATGCATTCAGTTTTCGATCTACTCAAACAAAAATCTTTAGACTCTAAGGTTAACCTCTATAATTCAAGTTTACTTTCAACTCCCTCTCTAGTCTTATCAACAAGAAGAATATATTCAACAAAAAGCATACAACATGATACATCCTCTTGTAAATGCCTAGTAAGAATATCCATAACTAAATAAAAAAGATATGGGCTTCAAGCTGATCCTTTATGTAATCCAATCGAAATAGGAAAATACTTTGTCAAACCATCTTGTGTTTGAACACAAGTAATAACTCCTGCATATATATATATATATATATATATATATATATATATATATATATATCATTAATGACCTGAATATAAGTATTATTAATCTCTTAATTTTCTAAAGCTCTCCAGAGCACTTTTCTTGGAACTTTATCATGAGCTTTCTCTAAATTAATAAATATCATATGTATCCTTATTCTCTCTATACTTGTCCATCAAACATCTTAATAAATGTATAGCTTCCATATTAGACCTACCCGACATAAATCCAAATTGATTTTGAGAAACATTAATATCACTTCATAACCTATGCTAAATAACTCTCTCCCATAATTTTAAAGTATGACACATCAATTTAATTCCTCTATAATTCACAGACTCTTGTGCATCATTTTTATTCTTAAAAATAAGAATCAACGCACTACTTCTTCACTCATCTACATCTTTTTATTCTTTAAAATAATGTTGAACAATTTTTTTTTAAGCCAAGAAATTCCTTCATCTCCTAAGCATTTTCACACCTCTATTAGAATATCATTAGGTCCAACAGCTTTTTCACGCTTCATTTTCTTTAAACCATCTCTAACTTCAGTTTCACTAATACACTGATAAAAATAAAAATCTTTATTTTCATTTAGAGTCCTAAAGTAACTAAAATCAATTGTATTCTCACAATCTTCATTGAAAAGCTAATCAAAATATCTCATCCACCATTTTTGAATATCCTCTTCTAATAAAAATATATTTTTAGCTTCATCCTTAATATACTTCACTTGAACTAAATCCTTACTTCTCCTACCTCTCTGTTTGGCTAACTTATACATATATCTTTTACCCCCCTTAGTACCTAATCTATTATATAAATCATTAAAAGCTAAATTCTTTGTATCACATATTGCTTTCTTAGACTACTTATAAGTATCTTTATATCTTTTCTAATTTTTTGAGTTTTTACATCTAAATCAATTTTTATTATAAAGCTTCTTATTTTTTATCTTTTCTTATAGGTTTTAATTCTACTACCAATAACTATTAGAGGTTTTTCTTTTTAATACTCCAATCTTATTATTTGTAACATTCTTACTACCACTAGCTACTTTTCCTATATAACATTAACTTTCTCATGCACCGACAAAATTTTATGATTTTGAATCTTACTCTCAAAAATATTTTTATTCGTGCTATTTAAATGCCCCCATCTAATCCTAAAACCATATTTTACTTTATTTTTCATATTATTTCCCTTGATCTTATAGTCCAAAACTAATAAGCAATAATGGGTATATAAACTTTCATTTGAAATACTTTTATAATCTTTGCAATCTAAACAATATATTTTTCTTATAAGAAAATAATCAATTTGAGTTTTACTATCTTTAAAAAAATTTCACAATACAATTCAAATCCATTGCTCCACTGAAATTCAAATTTTTAACAAAGATAGATATACAACTTATTTTTAAGGCATTCTAGAAAGTTTCATAAATCAAAAGGATGTCATCCATCAAAGTTCTTTTCCCAACACTTCTCAACAAACTTATATTATTGAACGAAAGAATAATATCTCTTACAGTTGATTAGATCTATTGTATTAACCACTAATATCCCAAATTATTATTAGGGCAATGTTATTTCCATTACCTATTATCAATTAGCTACCAACAAATATACTTCAGTTCAAAATTCCAATCAGTCTACTTTCAAAATGCTTTTCTAATACTTGTACCATTTCTAATCTTCCACTCAAAGGCTTTGGGTACATTATGTTTATATAAAATCGTGTACCCGCTTAAAATAAGCTTATATCAAAATAAACTTAGATATCAAAGCCTCTAAGTGTATCTTTCTATGGTCTAGGATAAACAAAAACGATATAAATGTTATTCCTCTAATAAAAGAAAAATATTTGTATCCATTGATGTCAGCTTCTTAAAAATAAACACTTTTTCCAGAAATATTTCCTTATGGGGGTGTTAGAAGAGTAAAAAAGTTTTATTATTTCCTCAAAAACAAACTAATATTGCCAACCTTCCTAAACCCAAAGCCAATATGTCATGATCTTATCCGAACTACTTTTGGGATGGCTTTATGAATCATCATTCTCTATTTGTTTTTGTTGAAAGCTACTAAAGGTAGTATATTATATGCACAAATCTTTTGTAAACAGCATTACTTCAATTTATATTGGTTTGGTCAGCTCATCTACTTCAAAATCAATTATAATGACACACAAAGCAAGAAAATATGGGACCTATCATAGAAATCAGATGCAAGACCTATAGCTTAAACTGCTTACAACTTCAATTAAAAAGAAACCCTCTTGACAGGAGATAAACTTTCATGAAAAAATCTAATATCGCCTCAAGAAATGAATTTTAAGGACATACCAGGTGAAGTGGAGTCAATCCTTGCTTGTCACAGTAGTTGGCATCCACGCCCTGTTTAAAGGTTAAGAAATATGGCACTAAATGGAATAAACAAGGCCCAAAAAGTACGCTCCTTTTTCATTGTTGGGGAATTAAGCATCAAATCAGAAGATAATAACACGGATACCTCACTCAGAAGCTTTCTGACACCAGCAGGGTCACTATTCTTGATGGCTTCTCTTAAACCCTACACATTGGAAACATGTCACTCAATGGAAATTCTCATTTCCATGGTAAAAACTCGATAGCAGCCAATTTGCTTCTTCTCAAGGTATTCCTACCTCTCCGTTAACATCATAATCTGCCTTAGGCTTGTCAGCATTACCATTGCTCGCTTGACCCATATTTAAAAATGAACTGCAATTATCAATTTACAGAAAATGGGCTTCAAAACATTTTAACATTCAGAAAACTATTGGTAAAACATACATTATTTGATATGCATAGCAGCAGCATAGATGGGATGAATTTAACGCAAGTATAGCAATTAAAGGAAAATGGAAAGAAGACTAAAACTTCATTCAACAGGTAGAGGAGACAGTTCTCAAACAAGACACTACAGAAAAGATAAGTTAAACCCAAGCGAGGATATCGGTGCTAAGGTTCTAAATAACTATAAAAATAAAAAGTAAACTAGTACTTAGCAAGGAAACTGCAAGCTAATGTTTTTTTACTTTTGAGGGAGCACATGTAAACTAGCTAAAAAGATTAGTAAATACACATAAGCAATGCCTATTTTCTGAATATATAATAAACTTGGCTTGTTTTTTTTTTTTTTAATTATTTTTTTTAATAACCTTGGCTTGTTTGAAGAAGAAGAAGATGATGATGAAGAAGAGGGTTTCCTCGAGATGGACTCCACTGTTCTCTGGTTTGATGAGGTCTTCTTCGGTCTTTGACTGGAATGACTACTAGAAACTAAGCTATTCTGCAAGTAAAGAAGAAATTCAGACAACAAGGTCCATCATCAAGACAACATCAATATAATCATCTACCTGTGAGGGAGCAGGATCTGGCATTGGAGGTTTACAAATGCATAATGGCATTCCACACTTGCACTCAAGTACAGTGGCAACAGCTTCCCTAGAGAATGAATCTGCTTCTGGAGCATCATTCTCATCCACATTTAATCTTGAAACCCCATTTACTACAGAAGCAACTGTATCATAGGAACTTTGACCATTTTCTCTAGACCTAAACAAGAAAATCAGGCAACATGTAAAGGTGATGGAAAACATCCAAAGGAAATTTTGATTAAAAAAAGGCAGTTTGTTTGTTAACCTGCAAATAGATATGCATAATAGGAAGGGTAAGACAAAGCAGAGAATTGACAGATAATCACTTTAAATTGCACAAACCTGTGACCCAAAAATTAAAACGCTAGGAAGATCATATAGGTAAAGTCACGTCTCAATTATGTGCCCCAACATAGAAGAAACTTCAAACCTTTGTTTACGAAGGAAAGGTTTCAGACATGAACGGATACACCATATAAATTTTGAATATTTGATCTGAAGTTACTATGGAGCTGAACATAATCCATGTTCTCAAATCATATTTAAAGGAGCATGCTATACTACTGGGCAGGAACTTAACAGCTAATGCTTTTAAGCAAAAGTGTAACTTTGACATCAATGAAGCAGTCAGCTCCAAGAAAGAGAAATAGACGGGCAAACCAAGCATTTTCTTCAACAATACTGTCATTACGAAACCAGACAGAATTACGTAAACTCAAAGATGCAACTGATTTTCCAAGAATATTCTTTATGTAGGGAAAACATTAAGAAGAGATAATTATCCTGCACATCGTACATCAATACCCAGCATCAGTTGCAAATCTGTGCAATCAGAAAGAAGAATAAACAATATCTAAATTAGCTTTAAGGAATCTATACAAGAAAAAGTAGACTAGATCATCATAAGTCATATCTGCCGAACTTGAAGATATGGATCATGCCAGTTTAGACATGATACAAATAAACTATTCGAAGAGCAGAACTCATCAAATATTTTACTAGACTTACAGATGATGCTATCACACTAAGCACAAGTAAATCATAATCATGAAGCCAATTGTTTTCAAAATACTGGCTTACATATTTGAAATCAAAGATTGGATTCTTTGACCATATAGAACATATAAGATTTTCAGTGTCCACAATAAATAATCATGCAGGCGTAGCCCTTCAAAGATGTCTATTTAGCACTCACAGTTTTAGGATGTAACTAGTGAAGACTGAATAATGAACAATCAGGTTGCATTTGAGAATTGGCTGAAAGATAAATTATAAATCAATCTTATTGAGTCCCTAATAATTAGTGCAGCAGCCAGATTGTATTTTTTAGAAGGTTCAACTAAGATGCAGATGTCAAACATCGGAATTGTATTGTTTAGCATGTCTATAATAGCATGAAGCCAGCCCATAGTGTAAGATAGATAGCATAAGCAAATTAAACCAAGGTAACACATATTAAGCATAAAAGAAGAGCATATAAATATGAAGGACATAGAAAAGAAGAAAAATGCTTCTTGTTAAGGTAGTCAGTGAATAACAAATAAATTCATATTCAGTACTCTGTGTATCGTGGGTGATATAGCATAAAAACAATTTAAAAGATGTCCTCGTGAACATAACTGCATATATTTTAATGGAAATTAGAATTTTTGTTATATATACAATGTAAGATGTCATTGTGGACATGGAATAATAGAAAACTCAAAATAAATAAATAAAAGTTGCCATGAATGGCATAAACAGACCAATCTAAAGCATGAATGCCTAGAAAGAAAGAGTCGGGTCGAAAGAAGTGCAGGAGAAAGTCTCAAGACAAGAACATGATAACACAAGTTTGAATTACTAACAGTAAAAAAAAAAAAAAGTTTACAAAAGTATGATATCTCATCATAAATCAATCATTTTATTGGTCTTATAATTACTGTGTCAAATGCAGATAACAAATATGGGGAAGACGTGCTAGCAATTCACTCTTGACATGATAGTAGTGTCAGTTTCCAAATAGTAAAAGACGTGCAAATGTTGCTTGCATCTTCCACTGAATAGGTCATGTCACTAACTACGTAAAACCTATGATACACCAACAATTCTCTTCAAAGAGGTGTGTAGTATCCGATACATATCCGATACGACACGCGTCCAACACACCTCAGGCATGTGTCGGACAAGACGAAAACATGTAAAATTAAAAAAAATAAATAAATACAAATTGGACACGTGTGTCCAACACGCGTCTTAAATATTCTATGAAATTTTTTAAAACATAATTTCTTGTTATTAATTTTTTTTTATTTATTAATATATATATATATATATATATATATATATATATATATATATATATATATATATATATATATATATATATATATATATATATATTTCTTATTTCCTCTCCACAACACCAAATCATTCGCCCGCACTCAATACCACATTCATCAAATATTCTCATTTTCATTTCTCTTTGATGGGTAGCGACTTTGTTTTCACAATAACACCCGATATCATCTCAACAATGACGTCTAACACCATTACAATATCGACATTTCAAAATCATCTCAACATCAAAGTCTGACAATATCTTGACATTGATACTCAATATTAGCAATTTCTACACCCACAATTTGACAGCTCATATTTGTCCAACATCATCTTAACATCGACGACAGGCGCCCTCTCAACATCAACTCCCGATACTTACTGCATAACATCGATACCTGGTTCTCGACAACATTGTCATCTCCTCTCTCAATGCCTGATACACGACATCAATGTCCGACTCTCGACATCTTAATATTAATCATTTTAAGCATAAATTCTAGTTAAATGACTTATTATTTCTAAATTATTTTTAATATCATATTTATTCATTTCTATACACTATTTTTAAAATATAAAAATTGTAATATAGTGTTCAACCGTGTTCAATATTTTCAATAATTAACGTATCTTGTGTCCACGTCGTGTTTGTGTCGTCGTGTCTGTGTCTGTGCATCATACCGTAAGACAATCCAAATCAGTGGAACACTATACCCCATGGTTTAAAATTGCGCAATATGAGGCTCGCCTTGAGGCCCGCCTTTGCGCAATTCCAGTAAAAAACGCCTCGATGCTTACGCCTTGAGTTTTTTTTATGAGGCTTGCGCCTCAACTTGGTTGAGGCCCGCCTTGAGGCCCGCTTAGCCTCACTGGCATGAGGCTTACGCCTCACGCTATATATATTAAAACTTACATAAATCTTTAAGTAAATGCCCGACATTGGACTCTATAGGAGAGGAAGAAAGGGAGAGAGCAGTTCACCATAATGATGATTCAAATAAAGAACCCCTTAGTGATGACACTGCTGATCACTTATGAGTTCTTATGTGATATGTCATTACTATTTATTTTTGGAAATTGGAATTATATGTTAATGAAAAGAATATTGGGATTTGGGAAAGATAGAATTTTGAGTTGAACTATATTTCATGTTGTCTTATTATTGAGATATTTTGATCTCACTTCATATCTTATGCTTTTTTATGTTTTATATTATTCACTCATTAGTATATAAAAAAATTATCATTTTATGTTTACGCAATCTTTTGATTTTGAGGCTTACGCCTCAAAACTCCTTGAGGCAACGCCTCGCCTCACGAATGAAAAACGCCTCAATACCCGAATACGCAATTTTAAACATTGCTATACCCACAATGCATATTCTGCTAATGATAAGAATCTAACCAATGTGCCAACAACAACATACTGATATGAAGCCCCTACAATGCAAGGCATTTTTAGGCATTTCATACTTAAATTATGATCAATAAAAGCAATGCCTTTGAGAGGTAAATTGAGTTATTTAACAGAGCACTATTTCTTCAGCAAGCTGCAATGACAAGTAAAAAAGAAAGCATTGTGACTTAATCGTTATTGATGTCATACTTATGAGCCTAATCAAATATGATCTAAAGGCACATTGAAGCTAGAGCACCTTTAAACTATTGATCATTTGTAATTACACATTAGATCACAAGATTCGTGTCAATCAAAATAGTTGTGCATTAAGATTTAGATTTAACAGGGTAAGAGAATCAACACAGACAACCGCTTCAAGCATAATATGAATTTCAATTTTTACTAAACAGCTGCTTCACCCTCCCTTACTACCTCTGCTATTTTTCTACCTTTAAAAAGAAGCCTTGAAATTATATATATGAAAAAACAGAAATAATATAAATGAAATAACAATTAAAAAAAACTACAAATGTCTTCTTGGATAAACAGAACAGCAAAGATTACCGAGAAGGATTATTGAAACAATCTTCACAGACTCTGACATTTGAATAGATGCCAAACTGAGGTAGAGCCTGACAAGATACATATAGTTTATGATGAACATTGCGAATAAAGACCAAAGAAACACAGGAATATAACTAAATTCATGGCACAAAAAACATTTCCCGAGCAAGAAAAAACATACCATTTGATTTGATGAATGTTCGCTGCACAAAGTCCTACCACAGCATCGACAGTGGTGCTGTACAGATAGAAGGAAAATAAAATAGTTGCAAATATAAAGGAAAATTGAGCATGTGAATAGCAACAAGAAAATCTAGTAAATATGAAAACAAAATCTTAAAAAAGAAACTCCTTTACTTTTTGGAAGCCTAAGGGAGGAGTACAACTCCTTCCCTCCTTCCTAAAATGATTCAAATGGTACTAAATTGAATGGATTTCTATGCTGAGCCTACTTCGGCACTCCTATGCGCCTTGCAAGTGCCCATAGTTTAGTGATCATTTGCCCCTTGCACAGCTGTAGAAGGATCAACGCTTTACCCTCCTAGGTTTAAGGAACTCAGTCAATCCTCCCCTTGAGAATGGAAGTAATGAATTGTAAAAATGTGCAATAGCATCATTCATCATCAATTGAAGTTTAGTACCAAAGCAAAAAATTTGACATAGACAGAATTCAACTATAAGACCTTGGCAAAAATTTCAAAATATTTACCATCTGAACTAGCCGACACCCATGTATTTATGACCAACTTAAGGAATCCTCGCTTATTCTTATTAAGTGTTGAATGTGATGTTAACTCTATTTAGAGCAAATAATTCTTCACTTGGGTAATCCACCTATTTTCTTCCTCATCTTTCCACATGAACTTTTACTTGTCTTACAGGTGTATCTTCTAGTATACATTTTATACATGAACTATCTAATCTATTATCCGCTTTTTTACATTCAATAATTGTTATTCCCACCATCCCTTTAAAAAATCAGTCTTAATCCATTCTTCCTAGTTTCAACATACAATCATCTTACCATTCTCATTCTATCCACTAACAACGTAGCAATTATTCTTCTTGATTTCCGAACAATTAGATCCACATAGTTGGGATCCATCTCAATTTCTCAAGTCGCAGCTCCCCACATAGTTGGGATCCATCACCCACTAATAACCATCAAATGAACCGCAAGATCAGCCAGAGCCACCACCAATTAAGCCCTAAACAAAATTACAATAAATCAGATATCATCTCAATTTCTCAAGTCGCAGCTCCCGCCAGATATTGTGACGATAAAGTAAAGCAACGCTTGGGATCCATCTCCGACAACAAAGACGAAACCACTATAACCGTGTTATTACGATTAAGGAATGAAGAAAACAAAGTCAATAGATTCAATCCAAGATTCAAGAAAAAGTAAGGTGATTACCCTTCGCCTGAAAGTTGTGAAGCTACACTTGCAAACGTCGCACCTCGGCGCCTCCTGGAACACCGGTGGAGTCTCCATCTTGGCCTCTGTACTCCCCCTCTTCCCCAATCTCGCTTGCTATCCCTCTCGCTCAGCTAGTTTGTTCTCCCAAAAGAGAAGATGGAGAGTAAAAAAAAAAAAAAAAACTAGAAGAAAACAACAGCAGAACTTTATACAAACAAAAATATTTTACCTATATATATTTGGCTGTGATTAATATTTAGATGTTTTAAATTAACTTTTAATTGATAAATATACAAAATTAGGCCATCGCCTTTGAGAGAAACTAACGTGTTTTCTATCGATAGTAATAAGATGAAGATAAAGCAGTTAATACTCTATTAGGTTCTACGACTCTAGATAGCGAACTTTTATTTGGTCTGGTGGACGTACGCAACTCTACATTCGACCGCCAGTAGAATCGCGCCACGAATTTTAATTATTTACCGCACGCCCCGACAACCCGATCCGGAATGGACCCAAGATTGCTCGGTATTGCTCAATATTGCTAGGTATTGGTCGATTTTGCTCGGTAATAACCAATATCGAGCAAATACCTAGCAATACCGAGTAAATACCGAATTTTACCGAGTTGTACCAAGTTTTTTCTAGCAATACCGAGCAAATACCTAGCAATACCGAGCAAATCCCTTGCAATACCGATAAATCCCAAGCAAATACTGAGTTGTACCGAGTTGTAGAAAAACTCGGTACAACTCGGTATTTGAATGGTATTGATCTTCACAGAGCGGTATTTCTCGTTTTTGCAAAGCAATCCCTAGGAACACTGAGCAAATACCGAGCAATACTGAGAAAATCGCGAACATAGCATTCCTGGGTTCCGGTCCGGGTCAAGTCATCGAGCCGCGCGGTAAAGAGTAAGAGCACGTGGCAACATGTTATTGGTGGCCGAACGTAGCTCTACGTCCGATCAGAGGACGTAATAATTGTTCCTAGATAGCAGCATTGCCTTGGCTGGATAATAAATTGATATCAATTGTGCTCTTGCAATATTTTCACGAGAATAAAAATTATATTGTACAAAATAAAATTTAAAAATTATTTAATTTAATTAAAATTTTATTATATTTAAAATCTTCATTAATAAAATTAATCTTAAAAAAAAATTAAACATATTCTAAAATAATTTATATCATCATATTATTATAAAAAAATTATTCCTTTCCATGAGAGCCATATGATGAGCATATTAACAAAAGTTGCTCATAGCATCATTTATAAGTTGATGCAGACATTCAGTATGTCTAAAGTTTCATTCGCCATAATTTATCGCCACTAATTTTTATTTTTTTAACAAAATTTATTAAAAATTGCTTTAAAAAATAGTAAACATTATCTCGATCAAAGCCTAAATAAAATCTAAATGTCCAATCCCATGTATATGATTGGGAGAAATTATTGCTTGTGAAGTCTGGACGGAAAAAATCGTCCGAATTTACTACATATTTATAAATACTTAATAAATACTCAGCAAAATACTCAATTATTAATATTACTGAATATTTTGTAAATATTTGCTGAGTATTTTGTGAATATTCGTTAAGTATTTTTGTGAGAATTTACTATATATTTGCTGATTTACTATGTATTTATGGATTATTTACTGAGTATTTATAAATACTCAATAAATACTCAACAATTCCGATCATTCTTCCCGTCCGCATTCCGCACAGAACATTTTCCCATTGTATTCTTTTAAACAAAGTTATAAAATCCATTACCAAAATTTGTTCTACAACAATCTTAAAAACCTCACTTAGATCTCAACTCCCATACATTACATGTGAAGAATATATATAAATTCTCAAACATCAAAACGAACGATTTCATTTTGATTAAGGATCTACGATCTTTAATCAACGGTCAATCCAGTCCTTGAACAACAGCATCATGTAAAGAGGGACATTAACTGCAGCTATAATTATCGTCAACCGTAACACCCGAATCAACCGTAGAGCAAACCTGATCATCATTGATCTATTTTGTCGAGTTCTTCCGGTTTTATCCGAGTTCATGTCAGTGTTCATCTCCATGGAAATAGATGCTTCTTGCTCTTGTGTTGACTGCTTCTTGGCAGAAGACCTTAACACGGCATTACCCCTGCAGCAGTTGGAATTCCAATCACTAAAGCAATTCATACAATTGCCATTCGGGATGGCTTTCTTTCTTCTTCTTAAAGCGATTTTCTAGTACAAAATTAAAATTTAATGTACTTGAAAGCTACTTTAAGAAGCAGAAAGAAAGCTGTCCCAAACGAAGCTTAAGAATTCGTTTGGAATGACTTTCTTATTGCTTCTTAAAACAACTTTCTATAATTTTTTTTAATAAAAAAAGCTGCTTTAAGAAACAGTAAGAAAGCCGTCCCAAACTAAACCTATATGTCTAAAATAACATGTACGGCTTTTCATTTTAGTCGCCAGATATTTCTGAGAATTTAAATCCCTAAATTCATCAAATTTTAACTAGGTTGGTCATGAAATCAAGTGTGCTATTATTTGGATAAATTTTGGTTGAGGGAAGCTTTTCAAGAGAATATTTCAGATTTTATAATACCAGTCTTACTGCATGATATTAGTTCAAACTAATGAGGTTGACTCTTAAAAGCCTAGAATGTCCTCATAAGAAATGAAAAAATTGACAGCAAAATCAAATCATTTTAAATTTAATGAGTTGGGGGACCAAATTGAATGCCGAGGAAAGTCTAGAATTAAAAATGAACATGTTTAAAAAATCTAGAGATTCTTTCGAACATTTTTTTCAAAACTTACATATAAGTAAGAATTTATAAAAGAAACAAAACAAAGTAACTACTGAAGAATTTAAAAGAGTAGCCATCTCACATACCTTCCTGTTACTCCAACATTGGAGTATGCTGCTGGTACAGTTTTGTGTTTCTTTATTAGATGCATCGATCCTTCTGAATCCCAGATCATGTCATATTCGCAATCTTCCTCATCAACCTTTTCTTTCATATTGGCCCATTTCCTTCTTACAGAACTAACGAAGCTCATCAATTGGCCAAATATGGCAAACCCGTTTGTTGGCCATATGAAAAGAAGTAAAAGAGTAACAACAAACTGGCACAAGTACCTGGAAATGCTCTCCCAATTGCCCTCACATATCAATGTTTAAATAACAAAAAAAATAAGCACAGAAATCATAGATTCAGGCTTCGTTTGGGACGGCCTTCTTACTGCTTCATAAAGCAGCTTTTTAGTACAAAAATTTTAGTTTTTGAACTAAAAAAACTGCTTTAAGAAGCAATAAGAAAGCCGCCCCAAACGAAGCCTCAATGTTTCCAAAGAACTACCAGATGTAGATGTGTGTTTGCATAGGAAGGAAACAAAGGCTAGTTGAAACAGCACTGTTTGAGCTAGTTGCATTTGAGGGAGTTGCTGTGAGTAGCATAAATGACGGATAAAGGTTTCCCTGTTGCCAGCTTACGGTACCTAGGGTATGCTGCACTACTTATTAATTGGAAGCCAAGAACTTGAACAAGAATATATTTTAGTTCTCACCTCTACCACAGATCCAAACTGTGTTGAGTGGGTCACTGTACATTGATCATGGTCATGTCCAGACAATACCAGCGACTGTGATGAAAGCATTTAACTTAGGTAGAAAGTTGCTTTCTGAAGAGGGACATTAAAAAGTTCAATATAGTATTAAAAAACATAATCTTACAGGTTTGATCAAGTCCAGCAAACGATCAGAAGTTTCTTTTGTCAGGTAATTCTGGTATCTGCATGATTTTAATGAGTAAAGGATCAAAGCCATTGCTTGTTCACCATAAGCTTCATTAAATATTTGGAAATTGGAATAATAATTTAATGAGTTAATAAACATGTAAAGCCAAGCAACTTTATGGAAAATTGAAATTAACTAGTTTTCCTTCAGTCCTAGCAAAAGGATAACCCAGCAAATACCTGCGCTGGTAGTTCAACCCCAACGTGTATATTCCTCCCAATTCATGATAATTCCTCAATAAACCACTAGTAGGCCATGTTTCAGGTTACTTTGGGGTCTCATATAGCACTATGTTTGAAATATTTGTATATATTTTCTGTATCATATAAAATGTTTATAGAATTGTCTAATAGAATTCTTTCAGTACAACCAGAGGCAGAACCAGCCTTAATTTTCAGGGGGGCAAACTTATAAGTAAAAGTGTAGATATTTCCTAGATATGTTGCGGGTCCAAGGGGGCAGCGCTCTCTGGCGGGGTTCGAACTCTACACAATGTGTTTAATTATGTTGGTGCAATTGCCTAAAGATCATGGTATTTTAAAACTTTTAGAGGAGGGCAATTGCCTAAAAACCCTTGTAATAAAGACTAAAAAATAGATGGCGGAGTGATAAATCATATGTAGATCCTCCTTATTCTCTCTATACTTCTCCACAAACCTCTCAATAAATGTATAGCTTCCATAGTAGACCTACCTGACATGAATCCAAATTAATTTTGATAAATATTAGTTTCACGCCGCAACTTATGCTCTATGACTCTCTATCATAGTTTTAAAGTATGACACATTAACTTAATTCCTCTGTAATTCGCACAATCTTGTGCATCACCTTTATTCTTAAAAATAGGAATCGACACACTCATTCTCCACTCATTTGACATCTTTTTAATCTTCAAAATAATATTACAAAATTTAGTAAGCCAAGAAATTCCTTCATCTCCTAAGCATTTATACACCTCTATTTGAATATCATCAGGTCCTACAGCTTTTCCACACTTCATTTTCTTTAAAGCCACTTTAACTTTGATTTTACTAATACGTCGATAAAAATAAAAATCTTTATTTTCATTCAGGGTACTAAGGTCACTAAAGTCAATCGCATTCTCATAATCTTCATTGAAAAGTTTAGCAAAATAATTCATCCACTTTTGTTGAATATCCTCTTTTAATAAAAGCATTCATTGATATTCATCCTTAATACACTTCACTCGAACTAAATCCTTGCTACTCCTATCTCTTTGTTTAGCTAACTTATACATATATCTTTTGTCCTCCTTGCTATCTAATCTATTATATAAAAATATTTAATAGCTAAAATTTTTTGCATTGCATATTACTTTCTTAGACTCCATACGGGTCACTTTATATATTTTCTAATTATCAGAATTTTTATAACTAAACCAATTTTTATAACAAAACTTCTTATATTTTATCTTTTCTTGCACATTTTTATTCCACCACCAACTACTTTTACTATTAGTAGCTTTTCTCTTTGATATTTCAAGCACATTTTTGCAACATTCTTAATATCACTAGTTACTTTTTCCCACATAACTTTAGCTTCTTCATGCATAAACAAAATCTTAAGATCTAGAATTTCTCTCAAAAATATTTTTGTTAATATTTTTAAATGCCCCATCTAATCATAGAACAACGGTTTACTTTATTTTTTATCTTCTGCCCCTTCATCTTAAAATCTAAAACTAATAAGCGATATTGGGTACATAAACTTTCACTTGGAATAACTTTACAATCTAAACTATCTATTTTTCTTATAAGAAAATAAACAATTTGAGTTTTATTATATCCATTCTTAAAAGTAATGAGATACTCATCTCTTTACTTAAATAAGGTATTAGCAATTACAAAATTATAAGCTAGAAAAAAATTTAATATGGTCTTAACACCTTCATTAGTCGCTCCAAAACCATAGCCACCATGAATGTTTTTAAAATCATCGACCTCTCTATCAATATGTCTATTTAAATCTTTTCCAATAAAAAAATTTTCTTTGAGATTTATCTTTTGTATTAATTCTTCTAGATCATTTCAAAATTTTAATTTTGAACACATATTCAAACCTATTAGAGAAGCATAAACGTTTATAATATTAATAGTCTTAGCATCAACAACAATCTTTAAAGTTATAATTATATCTCCAGTTCTATTAATTTTTATAATATTATCCTTGAAACTCTTATCTATAATCATACATACATCATTTCTAGTACAACTCCTACCATAATATCATAGTTTAAATCATAAACTATCAATCTCCTTAGCTTTCTCTTCAACCTATTTAGTTTTCTGAATGCATAGAATATTTATCTTTTTATGAATCATAATATATATTAAAGGGAACATATATTCCAAATTTTTATCATAATTTTAGTTTCATGGACTAGCTTCTTTGCCCACATCCATCCTCTGTTTAAAATTGCGCAACGAGAGGCGCGCCTTTGCGCAATTCTTCCCAAAGTCGCCTCGAGGCGCACGCAATTTGGAGCCTGGAAGAGGCGTACGCCTCCCCCTGTGTGAGGCGCGCCTCAATTGCACAATTGCGCAATAATGGGTGAGGCGTACGCCTCACCCGTTGGCCCCACCCTACTTAAAATGACTCATTTTTTTCCCTTAACCCGTTCGGCCCAGGCATTTCCTGATAAACTCTGCCCGCAAGCCCCAGTTCGCGAAACAGAGACCCTCCCGCACGGTCAGCCACCCTTCTCGCCGTCTCTCTCCGGTGAACTTGAAGTGTCCGACCGCCTTGTAGCAGAAGTCCACAAACGATTTTAGGTATTTTTTTTTTTAGTTTTTTGTTAGATTTTTAAAGTGAAAGAAATTCTAGGGTTTTATATTTTTTGAATTATTTTGTGTGGTTTTCGATTCTTTCATTAGAGATCATGGTTAGAGGCAAGGAAAAGGCGTCTTCGTCATTGCGTAGGGACACTTCTTGGAAATATAGCGTACAAGTTGACATTGGCGGCGGAGAGAAGAGCTATGTTTATTTGAAATGTAATTTTTGCGATAAAGTGGTGAAGGGAGGTGTTACCCGCATGAAGGAATACCTATCATGCTCGCACAAAAACGTAGCACCCTGTGCAAATGTGTCGGAAAAGGTGAAGGAGGAAATTATTGCTTATATGAAGAAAAATACCATGGCTAAACACTTGCAACAGGAGCAATTTGATGATAGGGTCGAACATGGCGTTTATTTTGGGAGTGAGAGTGGAAAGAACTCTTCCTCCACCATACATAATAGAGGTACACAGGGTCCTATGGATCAGTATATGACTAATCCAGAAGAGGATAGAGGACAAGCACAAATGATGCTTGCGGCCGGTACTAGAGAGGGTCGACGCCAGGTTTGTATGGATATTGGGAGGTTTTTTTTTTTAAATGCCATACCTTTTAATGTTGCTACGTCGCCTGCCTACTTCAGTATGTTGCGGTCTGTAGGATTGTATGGAAAAAGGTTGAAGGCACCTTCTATGTATGAGTTGCGAACATGGATTTTAAAAGAGGAGCTGCAGAACACAGAGTGGAGCATTCAGGAGATTAAAAGGACATGGATTGAGACTGGTGTGACCATTATGTCAGATGGATGGTCTGACATGAAGAGTAGGAGCTTGATTAACATCCTTGTCAACAATCCCTATGGCACGGTGTTCTTACGATCAGTTGAAGCTTCAGATGATGTGAAAAATGCTACATTCATTTTCAATTTACTTGATGGGGTTATTGAGGAGATTGGGGAGCAATTGGTTGTCCAGGTAGTGACTGATAATGTCAGTGCATACAAAGCAGCTGGTCAGATGTTAATGGAGAAGACGACACACCTATATTGGACACCCTGCGCAGCACATTGTATCGATCTCATTTTGGAGGATCTTGGTGACTTACCTCAGCACAAGAGTGCTCTTTCTAGGGCGAAGAAGATTACAAAGTTCATCTACAATCACTCTTGGGTCTTAAGCTTGATGAGAAAGTTTTCAAAGAAAAAAATCATTCGCCCTGTAACCACTAGATATGTTTTTAATTTTGTACATTGCAAATCATTCCTACTGTATGTTCATAGTTCTTACATTTGTGCACTGTAAATCTATAGGTTTGTCACCTCCTATTTGACACTACAGAGCTTGATGGAGGTGAGGCAACCTTTGGAAGCCATGTTTACATCAACTGAATGGCTTAACTCTGCTTGGGGGAAGAAAAGTGAGGGGAAGAAAATAAGAAAGATAATTTTGAATGATAAATTTTGGGCTACTGTGACCTATGCCATTTTGAGCACGAGATCCTTAGTGCAAGTTCTACGCTTAGTGGATGCAGAGAAGAAACCAGCTATGGGTTTTATTTATAATGCTATGGATGAGACCAAGGAGTTGATTGCACACAACTTGGGAGGATGGGAGGAGAGGAGGCAAGTTATAGGGAGATTTGGGATATCGTTGATGCTCGGTGGGATGTGCAGTTACACCATCATCTACATGCAGCGGCATATTATCTCAATCCTCAATTTCAATATTCAGAGAAGAAATCTTCAAATCCGGAGGTGAAGCTTGATCTATATCATTGTATGGAAAGACTAATACCGGAGCAGGCAGATAGGGAGCTTGCAGATTTACAACTTGTTCTGTTCCGAAATAAAGAGGGTTTTTTTGGTTTGAATGCAGCAAAAGCAACCATTTCTAAACGATCTCCAGGTATAATTATTTTGGTAAATGCAAGACACTTTATTATGTTCTGATTATATTTTTTCTTGAAAACAGTTGAATGGTGGATCCAATTTGGTGATTCCACCCCTGAGTTACAGAGTTTTGATATAAGAGTGTTGGGTCTTACTTGTTCTTCTTCTGGGTGTGAGCGAAACTGGAGTACATATAGTCAAGTGCAAACAAAGAGAAGAAATCGGCTATCTACACTCAGAATGAATTCCCTCGTATATATAATGCACAACAAGAGGTTAAGAGATAAGAGATTGAGGAAAAAAGGGGGTTGAAGGATAATGAGGACTCCTTGGTGTGTGATGATGTGTCATCTGATAATGAGTGGTTCATAGATGATGAGACAGATTTGTCATTATCAGACTTACAGCTAGAAGATCTAAATGTGGATGTCTTGAGGGGCGAAGCAGATCAAGTAAGCACATCTACTAGTACCACACCACACACATCCACTAGTTCTGCAGCACAACAATCAAGTAAATGTATTCCAAAACTTTTTATATGCTATCGCAGTATATTTATATCAAGTGAGCAATTAACATGCTAATGATCTTTTCTCTTATTGAACAGGGAAGATAAAAGTGAATCATATTGAAGATGATGATGACATGGCATTCATAGATACAATTGGAGAAGAAGATTCACTTGAAGACCCATTTAGTGATGGGATATGATTGCATTTTATATGTTTTTTGTACTTTGAGAGTTTTGTTGAACTAATATTTTATGATTTTGTACTTTGGGATATGATTTTATTGCATCTACTTTCTTACTTTTCACTATTTTCATATACCATTTAGATATTTTCCTGCTAAAACCCTTAATTTTTCATTTACGCAATTCTGTGTCCGTGAGGCTTACACCTCGCCTCACGGACGAAAACCGCCTCGAGGCTTAATTACGCAATTTTAAACCTTGCATCCATCCATGATGTGGGAACCCTTGCCTATTTAACATTGCACCCAGGCGCCGGTGTTGTGGCCCTTGCTCGCTTGTCGCTATATTCAGGCCATACAACGTGTCGCTTCCAGGGAATGTCCTACCATTAACACAATATATTAAAAGATTCATTTCATGATTATTCGACAAATTTTATACATGTTGTCGACTACCTAATGCAACCCTCCACTTTTTTCATCCAGGACTTGGGACCTAATAACGACAATGTTAACCCACAATCACAATGTCAAGCATATTTTCTTCCTAGTTATCATAGGCAATCACATGTTTTAGGTCATCTTCTTCACTGGATCGTTCCTATCTTCATCATCAAAAATTATTCTCAACTTCACCCCTCATCATTCTCGTTTCCATCATAAATTATGATCCCCATCTCTATCCCTACGCCCGTCAACAGTTGTTCTCTTAGCTCATCTAAAGCCAATATAACCGCCTTTGTATCTTCGCCATGACTATTTCTCAGTAGTCGTATATAGCTCGTGATCTTCATTGCTTCGCATAATTATCAGCCCAATAGTTGAGTCATAAGCTACTATCCTACCTCTAGTTGAACTTGATCCAACCAAATTTTTTCCTGATCAACATTCCCAACCTGTAGCATGTCCAAATTGAAGATCATATCGCTCCACTTCTCAGTCGCCCACCATGCAATTCAAACCAAATTGCACTCACTATCCTTCATGTCAATGGCTATTTCAGTTTTGTATGGATCAAGCTAAGCCAACTAACCTTAGTTGCTACTTCGGCCTAGTTTGGGTCATGTCCACTAGAAATCTCACTCCTCTCATCTGAGCAACCTTGAGCCCTATTGACTTGCCCAAGTCCAAGTCCATTCACATTCACCATAGTTGCCTGCAACACGAACTATTGCATGGAGGACATAGAACAGTCGTTGAGATAACCCAAAGATTTTTTGAAGGCATTCCCCTTGCATTTGTAGCCACGTGTCAATTTGTCTTTATTTGCCCACCATATGCTAGCATATTCTTGTAGGCCTACCTATTAGCCGAAAAGTGTCCCATATCCTAAACCCATTCAAGCCATTCTAAGGATCCATGTTCTATTGAGCTACAACAAAATATAGGAATAACTTAAAATCAAATTTGGGATCCTATCTTTCACTGGTGATTAACTAAGCTAATTATGAGCCTTATTTATTATTAATTCCCACCTAATCTCTTCAAAATTTGCTTAACTATTAGATGATGCTTCCATAACATTATAGTTTTTCATATTCATGGTGAAGGATTTCCCCCTCTTCTACAATGAATGTAGATCGATTAGTAGAACCATTAATGTTTGGTCACTTTTGTGCAGGTTGGTTCTTTGGGTGCTATGTTCCTCTCCTTAGCCTAAAGAAACTAAACTTGCCAACTCACATACATAAACTCCTAATAAATACCATCAATCTTCTTATTCCACAGATCCAAACCAAACCTCTGTTTACATGTTTTAGTGCCCTCATTGAAAATGGCAAGCTAAAAAATAACAATCAAAAAGGATCCACGCATATACACCCCTACTCCAAGCAAGAATTATGAGTCAACCCACCATACTGACAAAAGGTATACTCGTATGTTGACCAGATCTATGTTCGTCACTCAAGCACACTTCCTAGAGCTTTTCGAGAATCTTAATTTCTTGTAGCAGGCTAATGATCTGCATTTCTTCAGCCACCCTAGCTACTTAGAACCCACTACTGCACTTCAAAGCTATATGGAAATAATCTAGAGTGGTTTTTGTGCCCTCTCACATGACACTTATAACACCTCTAACAAGTGAAAGCAGTAAATGTGATGATAATGAAATTCACAAAAAATACTTTACATTCTATAAAAATAAATAAAATTCATTCTTTGCATGAAAAATGAGAACTGCTCTAATTTATCAGTCGTACATGACTAGAACATCAATCTTAGGCACTTAATCTAGTTTTGCTACGAATAAATCCTTACGGAGATTGTGACCTTAAATCAATTTCACCAAACACATATTTTGAGCAACGAGAAACCTCAAATCCGCTAAAGCCTTAAGGTAATATAATTTCTAGCTCTGTACTGATAGAAATCCCTAAAAAAAGTTGCCATTTAAAAACTGTATCTACTCCAGAGACTTCACAAATTAAAAAAGCTTTACTTTGGAGGCTTTACCTACTAGTGTTGTCCGCTCAATTGTCCCTACCTGCTAAGTCACTACTAGCTTAGTGGTCGACAATCCACCAATTATTTGACCATCATCTTTGGTGCGATGGCCCAGTATCTAACCTCTGCCAACAATTTTATATTTGCTGCCACAAACAATCTGACATGGGATAATGGCAGCAGAAGCTAAATCATTGATAGACATGATGACTGGACTTATAAGCCTAAGGCTCTAAGCCACATCATATTTGATTCACCAGATTTTGTATAAAGACTCGTGCAGTTTTAAACTCAACTAACCCAAATATTTTTTGAAATTATGGCAGTTTATCTTTTAACAAACTAATTATCTCAAATCCAATCATAGCTTATTTCTTCTATTATCACTTTTATCAATTTTAGGAAGTTAACTTACAATAAGCACCCAAGCTCGAAACAAATAAGACCCTCAAATTCTCTTGCTTTAATTATACATGCTAAGTTTACCCAGAAGGATAAATCAAGTATATTGCAACAAATTTATCCTTAACTGCTAATCATTAGCTTATTTCATGTTCATGTTCGCTATAATTGTTTGTCTATGCTCTCTCCAATTTCTTTTTCTTCAAAAAGGAATGTATAACATGCCCATACCATGTCAATAAACTTTCCATCTTCAACTTCCAAAGTTGCTACTTTTGATGATATCCATTGGCATTCCACCAAACATATCAACCACATACTTGCCCGTAAATAAAGAAACATTTAAAAGCTTGTGGTCATGCCTTTTTAATCAGTGCGACAGGCATGTTGTGTACATGAACAATGATAGTCATGCAACAAAATTGAGTTCCTTTAGTAGCTAAAATAACCAAACATAAAAAATCGATGATAAATAAGAAAGCATTATGTCCATTTGAAGACAAATTGACAGATGCAACAGCTATATGAAAATAATATACTACCTATTCTGGCAGGTACATTAGAAACTGGTCAGACATTAAATGACAGGAAAAACCTATTTAATTAAGCTGAAAATAACATTGAATCTTTAAAAAAAATGGGCATGGAACTTACTTTATTCCTTGATCATGGCCAACATAGGAAACTCTCTGCACATAAAAGCAAGGAAAATAGTAACACTAACTTGCAATATGTATGACAAACATCATTGGAAAGCAGAGCACAAATTGTAGAGGAAAAGGGAAATTCATAGAAATATTTGTTAGACCACGCGGGACTGGCCCAGGCACAACGAGGCAAAAGCCTCCGCCTCCCGTTTCAGCCGCACGCCCGGCTGGTTCAAACATAGCCATTTAGGAAGGATTTTTTAGGGATTTGGGAGGGAAATTTGAATTTAGGGATTGTTTAGGGATTTCCTTTTGATTTGTATGCATTAAATACTTTGTTTTCCTAGGGTTAGGGCATTTTGAATTTGGCTGAAATTTGAGATCTCTTAGATTTAGGTTTTTCTTTGGGCTCTAGTAGCGTCTAGAGAGTTGGGAGAGATCGATCCTCCTCTCGAATAGAGGATCAATTGTATCTTGCTATTTTTTGTTTTTCTTTCATCAAATAATACAAATTATCTACTGTTTTCTTGTTTTTTGTGTGGACTTTTGTGAAGAATTCTTGCTGTTTTTCGAAGATTTATAGGAAATACTTGAGATCTACAAGTGTTTCCAATCAATATTCCCTTATGGAGAACAAAGTATGGACTGTAGATACTATAGTAAATATTACTAGATCTAGCCAACCCAACATTTTTTACGTAAGAAAAGGCAATCATATAAATAGTTACACGAGCAGGAATTTTTCTTGACCAAAAAAATGATAGTTGAAATGAGGCCATCTACATAAGGAAAATATTGCATTATTTTAGTTAGGAAAGCAATGTCAAACATAAAAATGGAAGGAGAGGCATGAAGGTATAGAGACCTGATTGATGACACCTGAAGAACGGTATGAACCACAAGGGGAGTCATTAGGACGATACAGAGGGATGTGTGTCAGCAAGACTCTGGGTCTTGACATATTAGCTGTAAGAATAAAGAACAAACTTATGCCAATGAGAATTAACATAAAACAAATGTTCTTTAACATTGCTAATTTCTTATCACGTACCTGCTGATATGTTTTTGATAAACTCCCAAGACACAGATGTTTCTTTTTCTTGTTTAGGACCTGCATATTAAATAATTACTATCCGTCAAGGTAATCAATAACTCAAACATAAGGAAAGCGAATTTATAACCTTACAAATTTATCATACAAGTCCCAGACATGATGCATGGCAGCGCCTATGATACCATGCTATAAACGCATGCCCATAATATACATGATAGCGGCTTCCACTGTAGAATCTAATCTTCATTTAATTGAAAAAACAGAAGAGTACAAGTGCTCATCAAAGTGCAAGGGTGGGGTATAATCCACCAGATGAACCTTAAAACTCAATATTACCATCTTTAAAGAAACTAAACTCCAGGCATGGTTTTAAAGGCAGAACATAGCGTAAGTCTTTTAGGAATGCAGGCCATAAGCACAACAGGCTGTCAGAGATGCTGCAGAGGAGTAAAATTTAAAAAACTTACCTTGCTAATGATTGAAAAATACTGGCGTGGATAGATGCAACAAGCCATCATACATGCATCAACACAGTTAGACCTCTCTATTGCCTATGTATACAAAGCTAGAATCTGCTATTTAATCAATGAGACAAGTGCTGTTCATATCCTCATAACAGTGAATGTAGTGTTTTCAAGATTTAAAGCGTTCCTTTACTTGAAAATTTGCCATTAGAATGTCTTTTTGTAGCTATATGAGAAATGATCAAAATAGTTTTCTTGGGAAGAAGAGTGAGAAAACTTCCCTTAGTGATGGTTGAATACATTAGAATGGTCTGATACAACGAGACTATCAAAGATTCATTGATAGTTTGAGCTCTTTATTAAATCGGAATTGAATATCTAATAGCAACTATTTAAGCAATGAGTAACGGATGATCAAGGAGTGAAGGTTAACGAACCTTCACCATATCCGCAAGCTTCAATTTATTCAAAGATGTCATTCCTTATCTAGAAGGCCTCATCATCATAATTAGCCTATTCGAAACTATTTGGGGAAGCTTTTGAGTCTTCCTTTTCCAATCATTCTTATTGAGGGCTACATGCACTTTTAACATTGATTTACACAAGTGAACTTCTATCTATATTAACTTCGGTCAAACTATTTTCTTCATATTTCTTTCAAGCTAATTCTATCTACAATGTATTATAAGTGCACCATTGTACATATTAAAATAACTCGAGATTTATTGTAGCTATCTTATCATCAATAGGTGATATTTCAAGTCTATAACTAATCATTTTTCATTCTAGGTAGAGTTGGCTTGGTGGCATGCCGTTGATATACTAATTGTTGTAGTATTGCTTACAGTGTCCCTTGGATTTATCATCGAGTAGCTTTTCTACACAAGTGATTTCTTTCTCCACAATAGCCAAGCAAACATTGTCAATAAATGCAAAAACAACACCACAGTCTGAACTAACCAAACAAACCAATCCTATTATCTTTCTTGATTTAATGCAAACCGATCTTAAACATCTCACATTCATGCTCGATTTGATGCAATCACAATTTTGTTGCTCAACTCCCCAATCCCAACATCATAATTGGTTCAATTATAACCTTACAAATTTAAAACTCCATGCTATTCTCTTTATTGAAGCAATATAAATAAACTTCACCGATTTCACAGTAGTATTTATGCCTATCAATAGGAAAAAACAAATGATAGAATATGAAAAAAAGTGAGAATATTACTAATAAAGACAGCATATGGCATGAGAAAAACTGAATATTTATTAATTATTAACTTTCCAATTTAGCAATTCTCTATGATAACACTTTTGTTAAGCTAGAGCATATATATCATAAGAATCCAGCCCATACAATGATAGGATAATCAAAATGATAATATATGTAGCTATTCTCACCAAAGAAATGAAGAATGATGATCCTTTTTAGCAGAACTGTATCTCTGATGAAATGACAATCTACATCAATATATTTTGTTCTTTCATGAAAAATTGAATAGCAATACAGATGATTGTATGATTATTGCACTTAGAACACTTTAGAACTACAGATTGAATATCTGAGAAGTCAAACTCTTTTATAAGATTTTTAGTCCACATCATTTTACTGGTTGGATGTGTCATAGGCCCATATTCAACTTCAACGTAAGATTTAGCAACAACAGTACATTATAAATAATATAACATCCTGAAGTAGACTTTCGGTAAATTTCAACATAGTCCGCATCATGGGAAATTTCAATTAGTAAATGTATGTGCTTCTGATAAACTAGTCATTTTCCTATAACTTCTTAATATCTTCAAAATCCTTAAAGACAATATACGAATGCTTCTTCTTGGGAATTTGCATACACTAACCTACCATGCCAACAAAGGAAATATCATATTAGGTGAAAAATAGGTTGATAAACTTACAAACCAAATGGTGATTAAGAAGACGCATCTTCAAAGTATTTCTCATCACTAAAAGTTTGCAAAGTATCCATAGGAGAGTCAGTAAGTTTGAACAAAAGAAGCCCAATTTACTTAAGTAAATATATGGCAAATTTCCTTTGGGGAAGAGAGAAATACTTTGTCGTAAGCAAGCTTGATGTTGAGAAAATAATATGCACATCTCAAATTTATGATAGCAAATATCTTCTAAAGATATCATCTAATGTCCTCAATGATTAATAAATCATTTCTTGTGAGAAGAACATTGTCAAAATACACTGCAAAAATCACGTCCTTGAAGATCAATGATGGATAAAGATATCAGGAGCTAGTGATTGGTTGTGCTAATTTGAAGACCGATAACAACAAGGACCTTTCAGAGTTTAATAAACCAAACATGAGATCTTTGTTTAAACTCAAATGACCTTCCAAAAGTTTAAAAATTTTGTTATCCCCCTGAGAACATATTGGGAAGGTCGCTTCATATAAATTACTTCGAAGATATTAACATAGAAAAAAATATTGATAACACCCATTTGTGGTAAAGGCCAACTTTGATATATAGCCAAAGATAAAAAAAGGCGAACAAAAGTTTAATATAGTAATCAAGGAAAAAATGTCAAAATAATTAATGACATGATTAAATATGTGAATATCTTTTTGCCACCAATTGGGCTTTGTAGCAAGCAGTAATACCATCTCAAAGAAAATTGATAATGAAGACCCTGACATGAAATAGGCTTTACATTACCAGGGAAGATAACCCAATCCCAAGTGTGTCAAGGACATACCATATTTCAACATCCATTGCATATTTCAAGTTATGATAGAGAAATGCTTCTTCATATGTGTGGGGAAAAAAAGTAATGCAAAGGGACAACAAGATAAAACAATGAAAAGAGAATGCTAAAAGATCAAGGGATATAAAAGTGTGTATTGTGTTGTGGGCTCCGAAAATTCGGACCCGGCCTCCGCCCGCTTTTTCTTTTTATTCGGCGAGGGAGTTTTAACTGATTAGTTCCGGGGTAAATTTTGGAAGGCAGATGGGTTTGTAGATAAGACACTACCCAGCGATTTCGCCCTCATTTTGCGAGGACTTTATGATCTGAGTTCTGGTTTCCTATAGGCACAAGCCCCTATAGTTAATTACCCCTCCCGATCACGAGAGAGAACTTTCGATTAAGGCTAGTCATCAATCAGATACGTAGAATATACGTGTTATCTGGCATATAGTAGCAGCATAGGTTTGGATTTGAGAATTTGGGAAGTTTGGATATTTGGATATAGTTGATATTTAAAACAGAAATGGCACCATCTTGCACTTAAAGCGGATGGTGGGGGAATGGATAACAGACCCGATCAAGATCCCATGGTTCTGTCATCCCAGGCCATCGTGGTCCCTGGTCTACTTAGTCAGAGGGGGTAGTCGACCCAACCTGACAGAAGGATCCTTGTCGGCAGCCATGGGTTGCTTCGTCCAAGGGTACCTCGTAAACCGGGGGTGAATATTTGTCTAAGGGGACAAATTTGAATCCACCTTAGCTAACAGAGGGCTTTGTGCCCTATCGATCATATCCTATTGATTCATATCTCAAGGATTTGATGCCAATAAGGAGCGTATCGGCGCTGGCCATAACCGGTATTTCGTGGTGCCATTTGACGGCAAAACCACTCGGTTCAGAGGGCCCCAGGTCATAACTGTTTATCCTGCGGTGCCATTTGACGGCAAACCGCCAGTTAGAGGACACGAACCACGTCCTTACTGGCAGGAGACTTTTTGAGAATGGATCCTAGTAATATTTTCGACTAGGCATTTAGCTCTTTTGTGAGCTGAGGTAAATTTTGATTTGTCCACCCCAGCAAACTGTTGCGGAGGGTGGATAGATTCTGCTTTAAGTGATTGGATGGTTCTATTTCAATTTTAAATATTTTTTTGGATTTGAGATTTGTAGGGTTTTGGATTTTGTGGAGTTTTGGATTTTGGGTGGCATTTGAAAATATTTGGGAACCCCTCCGGTTGAGATCTGCATTCAACACGGCCATCATCGGGGCGGGGTTATTTCTCTTTTATTGATTGAATCTTGTCAACTCTATTGAATTATCGATAGAGGATCGGATTTCGTAGGCTTTTATGCCCTTAATAGTGAATTCTCATTGTTATAGACTTCTGAAAGCCTGATATGAATGTATTAAGACAAATATGACGGTCGCCACACAACCGTATATTTGTTTGTTGGTTCGAACCCTGTCGACTTCTATTGACCCGTGTAGAAGGATCGGTTTCGAACCTGAATTCACTTGTCAACCCGCGCAGCATCCCTAGACGTCACGTGTGTACCAATAACACGCTCGCCGGGGCCCATGCGGGTTTGGGGGCATTTCGTAATTGAACCCTGTCCACTCCTTTTATCCTCTTAGGAGGATCGGGTTCAAAATTTGATAACCCGCGCAGCATCCCTATACGTCACGTGTATTTCTATAACACGCTCGCCGGGGCCCATGCGGGTTTTATGATTGCTTTTACCCCTTTTAGTGTACCTATGTGTATACAAACTACTGTGTACGTGTGGGGGTACTTTGAAAGTATTTATAGACGCCTTCTGTCCGCTTGCATAGAAATTGCGGATTCGGTGGCGTGGCTTTGTAGTTTGTGGACGCCTTCTGTCTACTTGTACGAATGTTGCAGATTCGGTGGCGTGGCGTAGCAGCTACTGAGTTGAGTTATTCGCTGCTTTGTACAGGTAGACTGTCGTGCACTACTCGTTGCTTTCTGCGGGTGGATCGTAGTGCACTAACTAATCTTCTGCCTTAGGTCATAGGAGATTGCACTTGTCGTATTCTTTATGCATTTTGTTGTGGTATTTGATCTCATATAGTATATATCCTCCACTACTATAGATAGGTAGGTAGATGTACTCCATAGATTGAAATTGACTTCATGATACTGCACTTACTGAAGTCTTTTTACATCTACCCATCAGTGGCATGTGGCACATACATCTGTCTTCGTAGAGAGATCGTATATATTGCAGATCATTCTTACGACAACCTATGAATGTTTGTATTTGATGTGTATCGTCCTCCTTTACTTGAAATGGACTGGCATATTTGTTTACTATTGAATGATGGTCCTTTGTATTTTCTTGTCTCCTGATGCTAAATATATATATGTATTTGCAAGGGACCCATAATCCTTGTAATTTATTAATCGTCGTTGATTACAATTGGATAGCATCGTTCATATGCAAGCTGCATTGGTTTCACACACTTCAAATACATCTTGGTTGATAGTTCATCACTACTTTGATCCACGAGCCAATGGTTGTGTACATGAAGAGTCCTATATCATTGCATATAGGCACATTATCATACTCCTCGTTCAAATCTTTGCATGGATATCAACTTGATTGGAGAACTTGAGTTAGTTTAGTTTGATCACTCCTTGCCCTAATTGATGATTCTTATTGAACATACATCTTTCATTTGATCTCAATTGGGTAAGCATGAATGTAGATTGGTACTTGGATGATGATCGTTTGCTATTTGATTGCCTTTCCATTGAATTCTTGCTTGCATGTAGATTGATTTGCTTGAACGATTCGAGATAATTCCACTTCATAATTCCTTGATCATATATCTCTTGAATATTATCTCTTGGTGAAATCATTTTAATATTTATGACTTTCACTTCAAAATATTTAGACTTTAGGTTAAGATTTAGATCATTAATTCAAAGTCCAGTTCTAACTTGAGCCTAAGATCAAGTCCAAAATGAGTCTTCTTCATTATCATCTGAAGTGCAAGTCCTCTATTGTTCAAAAGTTTGCAAGTTAAAGTGTGAGTTCCTTGTGGTCGAGTCTTGTTCAAGTTTAATTGAAGTTAAAGTTTAAGTGCAGTTCTGTCTGAGTCCAAATCAAGTCATCTGTTGTTCTTCTAATTTGAGTTCAAGTTTGGTTTTGAGTTCACTTTAAGCCTTCTTGCACATTTTTTATTTGGTTTCAGATGTTTAATAAGTCATTTAGATCTTGTTCAAAAGTCCAGGTACAAGTCCTTCGTAGTCCTTCTGAGTTCAATCAAGTCCATGTTCCAAATTGTTCAAGTCATTGGATTTTCAATCCAAATTTCGGCAGCCTCCCGGCCGTCTCCCCCGTTAAGGGGAAAAAAACCAAGAGGCCGCCTACCCGCCAAGTCAACAAAGACGTGCACGGTTGGTGTTTGTGAGACACCGCGGCGGTGATTTTTTTATTTTCTCCCACCACGCCACCAAAGGCGTTTTAAAAAAGCATTTTTGAAAAAGCAGTTTGATTTCCCCCAGCTCGGGGTACTTATGAGCGATCTCGCCTCGCCGTAGGTGCCGCACCAGGGTCCCATCCCACCACGCGCACCAAAGGCGTGCTTGGGGCGGTTTTCCGGTTCGCCACGAACATTGAAACAGAGTTTTGAGTTTAGGAAATTATACCTTAGCGACCAGGGGGTCGGCACGTGGATCGAGGGGTCACTCGCCTTCCTCGTCATAGATGTCGCACCGGGGTCCCATCCCACCACGCGCACCAAAGACGTGCTTGGGGCAGTTTACCGGACCGACACGAACATCGAGGTAAGAGAGGGAGGGGAAGCAATTTTTTTTAATTATTAATTAAAATCAATTAATTACAACTAATTAAATAATTATTTTTAATTAATCATTCTTAATTAAATATAATTCATTAAAGTAATTAATTAAAATTATTGAAATTAATTAAGATAATAAGTTACAATTAATTTAAAATTAATTATAACTTAATATTAATTAATTCTAATAAAATGTAATTAATTAACAATAATTAATAATAATTAATTTATAAATTTGATTAATAAAAATAATAAAATTTAATTAATTATACTTAATTAATATAGAAATAATTAGAGTTATATATATATATATATATAATAAAATAAAATAAAAACAATCTTTCTGTTCAGCGGATTTGAGGGATTTGGCCGAAGTTGTGCGTGAAAGGGATCAAGTTACCTTCACAGCACGAGCTCTTGTTGTCTTCTAATCCTATAGAGAAGGGAATGCGGTCGAGTGAGCAAAGTCGGGCAGAGGAGGTGCCGGCCAGGTGGAGTTCTCCCTCTCTCTCACACACACTCTCTCTCGGCTTGGGTCGGCACAGGCAATCGGAGGAGGCAGGAGCTCAGTCGTTGGGTTCAGCAGGCTCTGGAGTTCGGCGGGATGTGGAGGTGGCTCGGGATGTGAGGCTTAGATCGGAGACTTGGGAAGGAAGAGGTATCGGGAGAGCTCTGTGCGTGGAAGGAACTCGTGGTTGCGGCTTGGTTCCGAGAGAGGGAAGAGCGACGGGGTTGAAGGCTCTATTCGCTTGGCTTTTAAAGACGTCGAAAAGCAACGATCGAGGCTCTGCGAACAGGAATCCCGGAACGGTGCCGAATGCACAGTGATTCGGCGGGATTTCGGGGATTTGGACGGCTTCTCGACGGATACGAGGATTCCAACCGGGATTTCAGCAGAAATTCTGGATCCGACGGTCAAGGTATGATTTCATTTTTGTTTCTTTTGTGTATTGTACAGAGGTCAACATGTGTGATGAGCGTGGTGTCTTATATTGTTCTAGAAAATAATTAGGGTTTAGAAATCTTAAGTTGCAAGCATAGAAGAATGCCCAGCCATAAAAGACGATATGGAAAAGATTTGTCAAGACAATGAGTATACATGATAAATGAATATTTTAAGATGGATGTGTGGCAAAATAAAGATGTATATGTATTAAGAAATGATTAAATGATTATATAAACGAGATAATGGGAGTAGCCTCTATTGAAAATATGGTAATGAAATTGAACATGTCAAACAAATTACAGAAAATACAATCATAAGCTAAATAAAATTAGTTTTGAAAGATAAGGGTAAAAAAAAAGGCAAAACAAAGGTGACATGGCTATAAATTACGCAAAACGATTTGCACAAAATTAGTTTAATACCTCAAACAACACATAACAGAAATGATCAAAGAGAACAAGGATTTATTAAGCTAGCCCCTAATTATTATAATGATGAATTAACAAGTAATTAGTAATGGCATTTAATTGAAGCTATGATATGGAGCCATCACTTTGGAGTTCATGCTAGTGATTTAAACATTTTTAAAAACTCCTAATTCAAAAAAAAAAAAAACTATCAAATATTTGACACATGGTTAGATACAAATAATCTAAAACTCCACCTCTAAAATGATGTCGTGGACATAGCATATAATTAAGCGAACATTAGCAATTGATTCCATCTCCAGAGAAATACTTAGCTGGTTCTAGAGCATTGTAGAGTAATTAACATGATCGCCATATCCAACTAATTAGGGTCTACTTTATGAATCACTCTGTATCATAGTAGTGCAGATTTGCCAATTAGATTGTTTAGCAGGAGCATACTTAAAAGACATTACAGAAATTCTACTACCCCTAACTTATAGCATCCAGTACTTTCAATTCAAAAGCAACATAAAAATCTCAAACTAATAAATAATAGCAAAATTAAATATGTTAAATTTGAGATTTTTTTTAGGAGGAAGCATGAAAGCATAATATCTTCAACTAGATTTGCTGCGCTGCATCACTCCAATGAGAGTAAATTTGCTCAAGGGATAGCTTACCATCTAGTGTTTGTGCATCAACCACAATGAAGTTCACTTTTCCAGCCGAGAAATGATAGTTTCTTGCTCCAAATTCCTTCTCATAACGGTCAATGACCTACAACAAAAATATCCAAAGAACTTATCTTTAACTAACGAAGTTCAGAGAAAAATAATAATAATGACAAGCCTCTATTGTTGCAAGTATGATTAACAGTTACATTAGTGCGAATCAGTAGTTGCCTATTCATATATTCACATCAATCAAGAGCAACGTATATTGAACAGGACCACAAGGCCTTCCTACTCACAATTACTGGTAATAATTAAGCCAAGCTTGAGCGAGCTCACAATCTACTCCTATTTTGCTCGTTCAAAATTTTGTTTATTCCAAATTGGCTTGTGTCCAAAATTGTTTTGATAATATGATGTTAGAGTTCGATTCAGCTTGTTTGTAACGAGCCCATTAGGCTCCTCTTGGCTCTAATTAGCTCAAACTTTTAAATAATGCATAATTTTTTTATAAATAAAGCTTAAAAAATGAATATATAATCTGTTTATTCAAAATCAAAACAATTAATCAAGTAAACAGGACAATCAAGCCAAATTTATTTTCTCATCAAGTACATTACCCATGAATTTTTAGCCCAAAATCATCCACACAAAAGGTCAGCCCTTCATCAAGCTTAGCATTGACAGCCTAATACACTTATTACAACAACAACAACAAAATGAAGCATGACTGGAAAGAAGGAGAGGGAAAGACCTGGTCACCTAACCGAATGACAATATGTGGTCACCAACGCATGTACCTAGGACAAGGAGGTTGACCCATCTTATGATTTGAACCCTAGATTCCCAATAAGGGATTTCATAGCCTTTACCCCCTTAAAGCTTAGTTTGGCAATGCAAACTTGGCTCCCACAGGTATACTAGGTTGTGTGAGAGATTCGAGGGTCAAGAAAGGCCAAAGGGCAAGGGCCAAGATAGACCTAGAGAGAGACGTGAGAGCTAAGAGAAAGTGCAGCGAGCCTACGAGCCCATAGGTGAGGATCACAAGAGTTTTAGATAAAAGAGTAAGAGAAAGCATGTAAAGAGGATTGCAGCCTTTAGGTTTTTATATACCTAGGGTTTTTAGGAATCCTAAATCTCGGCCATTTGATCTGATCCAATAGTTGAGATTCTAGATTTTTTCTCTATTCTTAAAGGCAAACTAATTATTAAGAAAGATTTTAATGATTTTTATAGTTCTACTAAAAAACTTACTACAACAACAACAACATCAAGCCTTTATCCCACTACGTGGGGTCGGCTATATGAATCCTTTTTCTCCATTGTGCCCTATTAAAAGTCAAATTCTCGTTTAAATCTAATAAAGAAAGGTCATTACTAATATTTTCTAACAAAGTCTTTTTAGGTCTACCCCTACCTTTCTTAACACAAGTCAAATCTAATACCTCTACTCTCCTTACCAGGTCATCGGAAGGCCGCCTTTTTATGTGACCAAACCATCTAAGGCGACTCTCTCTAATCTTATCTTCTACTAGAGCTACTCCAACCTTTTCATGTATATGCTCATTTCGTATCCTATCTCTAAGGGTAAAGCCACTCATCCACCTGAGCATCCTCATCTCTGCCACACTTAACTTATGCTTCTCTTTTAATGGCCAACATTCACATACTAAAAAAACTTACTAATCTAATAAAAATATAAAAACATATAAATGCATATACAAGTATGTCAATAGGCAAACGAATACGTGAATGTGTATGTGAACATGCAGATATGTCATAAACATCCACTTTATCACATGCATATACACCATATAAATGCATTATGTAAAAATGAGCTAAAAAAAAACACTTATCACATGGGCCCCGAAGAGCGTGACATATGCATACACATAAAGTCTGAGAATGCAGTGCAGTTCAAAAATAACAAATAAATTTTAAATATATCGCTCTAAAAACATCCAAACATAAGTACACTGAAAGGCATGCATGTTATTAAAAAAAATGAAATTTAAATCACCAGCATTTGCTCCGACAGGTGAGTTACACTCCCAAACCCTTGCCAGAGAATGTTGTGCAGGTCAAAAGTGAACATAAGTTCAAGTTCAATCCTCCTCTTTGAATGGACCAGAGTTAACACCACTTAAACCAATGAACAAATACACGGTCGTAGCATCAACAGAAGTATTTAATTTTACATGTTCACATTAGAACTTCAAGGCCTCTTATGAGAAAGGTTCACATATTAAATAAATAAACTCTCAGAGTTGACACTCATTGAATTTGTTGGAATATTTGGATTTTATACGTTCACATTAGGCCTTCAAGATCTTTTATGAAGAAAATTCATATATTAAAATACAGTCTCGGTTCAAATATTTATACAATAACTCCAAATATTAGGAGTTCACCCCAATTCTCTATTGGAAACCAAACAGGGTTAACAATATTCGACTAATAAAATGAAAAATCACTTCAGCTCACAAAGAACGAATATACAGTCAAGAATATCACTATGATTCATTCTCAAACCATCTCCTACCAAGAAGGACGGGGCGTGTCCTCTAATCGGTGGTTTTCGCAGCCAAATGACACCACAGGTAAATGGTTTTGATCAGAGCCCTTTGACCCGATGGTTTTACCGCCAAATGATACCACTAAATTATGGTCACGGCCAGAGCCCATATGTTCCTCAATGGCTCTAAATCCTTGAGTAATAAAGCAATAGGGTATAATCGATAGCGCACAAAACTTTTTCTTAGTTAAGGTAGACTCAAAACTATCCTCTTAAGCAAACATTCACCCCAAATCTACAAGGTACCTTTGTATGAAGCAAACCATGACAGCTGATAATGATCATTCAATCAGATTAGGTAGACAACCTCCTTTGATTAAGTAGACTATGAACCATGCTGGCCTGGGACAACAGTACCATAGGATCGTAATCAAGTTCATCATCATTCCCCCATCATCCGCTTTAAGTATGCAGTTTCAATTTTCAATACCTAATTCTGCTATTAATTTATGTTGTGCACTTAGTGTCTATCCAATGACCAGCCTTAATCAAAAGTGCTCTCTCATTATCGGGATGAGTAATTAACTATAATACTTTAGTTAATTACTGCATTATTTCAAACTCCTATTGCTTTTTGTTTAAAAATTATTTCTGATGAGTCATGGCTTTGGCATAGGAGACTTTGTCACACTAGCATGAAAAACCTTAGGAGGATTACCCAAAAGAACTTAGTGAGAGGTATACCAAAACTAGACTTTACTAAGGATCACCTTTGTGATGCATGAAATCAACACAAAGAAAGAAGATGATGATGAGATTCATGCAATCAACAGACAATATTCAAACTCCCAAAGACTCAGTCTCTCACAAAATTCTACACATTTTATACATAATTTTTCATGCTAGAGTGACAAAGTCTCCTATGCCAAAGACATGACTCATCAGAAATAGTTTTTAAACATCTTAAATCTTTTAGCAAAGGTATAATAATTGAATAATAAATAAATTTTACTAAATATGACCAAAATTGATATGCATTAATAATCACATTTCATGAAATTAAAAGGGCTTGTGATTTACTTGGTTGCTCTTTCAAATTATAAGTGTTCATCTAAAGGAGGAGGTAGTGGTGGTGGATGTGGCTGAAAGTAACTGGAAAGAGTCACAAACTGCTCCCCAAGCCAGGCTATATCCTGGTCATGCTGGTGCTGTGGTGAGCCATGTAGGAGTCAAAATGAGTAACGTCCTCAATATGTTGCTACTCCTGCGTAGCAACAAAGGTCTCGAATCATGTCTAAAGTGCATGTGTATGAGATAAGAGATGAGTGCCAATACGGTCTCAAGCATGTGTCTAAACTGCAAGGCTCCAGTTCGTAACATGCAGAGCAAGCCTGTAAATTAAAAGTCATAATAGTTCTATATAATAAATAAGAGGTTAAAAATTACTCAAAATAATGATTTTCAAATACATCAAATTTTCACTAGATTATAAATTCCAAATAAATTAAAATTTGTTGACTCCTACGCCATCGAATCTTCTGTTGTAACGAATCAATGGCTATGATTAAGCTGGACGGAGTAGATGGCCATACTTGACTCGGATAAGTGAAACTGCATCCACGGTTTCATTATTATCCAATAATTACCGGCGGCGTAATAATTGTGCCGCCACTCAATCATTACCCGTGTTTTGAACCCGTAAATCCCAGCCGACGCATGTCCGATCTGCCACCGTCGCTCCGATGATTTAATTATTATTAAATTTAAATAGTTTTTAATCTATTTTTAAACCATAATACTTTAAAAATTATTATAAAAACAATATAAATCTAAAAAAAATATTATAATATATCAAATTAATTGTATTTTAGTTCTTTGTAATTTAAAATTAAACTCATTTTAAAATGTTTAACATAATTTAAAATGCCCTATAAATATGAAAAACATCAGATGCTCGAAATAACTATATCTAACATCAATCTACTTCATTATTATTCTTTAAATGAATAGATTGGGTTGCACAATCTGTTATGTATGAGATAGCATCCGAGGCCCCATTAACAAACTTGGAAAAAATCAAAGGAATCCTCACACTATTTTCCAATTCCAACATGTGCATCCACTCATGGAGTCGATGTCTGTGAAACCAATCTATATGTCATGGTTTTTTATGCTAGAGTGACAAAGTCATTTCGAGCATCTGATGTTTTTCATATTTATGAATGCTAAATGCTCCAAAAAAAATTGAATATACAGATTGTAATTAACGAATATACATATTGTAATTAACATCAGATGCTCGAAATAATTGTATTTAACATCAATCTACTTCATTATTATTCTTTAAATGAATAGATTGGGTTGCACAATCTGTTATGTATGAGATCGCATCATAACATAACATCAGATGCTCGAAATGACTTTGTCACTCTAGCATGAAAAATCATGACATATAGATTGGTTTCACAGACATCTATAAATATGAAAAACATCAGATGCTCGAAATGACTTTGTCACTCTAGCATAAAAAAAACCATGACATATAGATTGGTTTCACAGACATCCATAACCAATCTATAAATATGAAAAACATCAGATGCTCAAAATAACTGTATCTAACATCAATCTACTTCATTATTATTCTTTAAAAGAATAGATTGGGTTGCACAATTTGTTATGTATGAGAAAGCATCAAAGGCCCCATTCCTCATGAAAAGAGGATGAAAACAAGGAAGAGAGAGAAATTAGAGCTCCCTTGCCACTTGAAGCAAAGGCGACGCATGGCGGAGATGAGAGCGTGAGAGGTGGCCTTCACGGGAATCGAGGCTTCGTGGGCAGCTCTGCGCACTGCAGTACAGGCGTATAGCAGGGTTAAACGGGTCAATACAGGTCATTTTTGGGTTTTTGTATATTTGGTGGAGGGCAAATATACAAAACCCTTACAAGTCAAAAGGTGATCAATTGGCAATAGATGCAAGTTCCTATGGGTTGTTGTAACAGATCCACTATCCACAAGTGCAACACAAATGGAAATAACAAGCAACAAGCAGTGCATTATGTATATCATATACACATATCATATATATATATATATATATATATATATATATATATATATATATATATATATATATATATATATATATATATATATATATATATATATGTTGGCATCTAAAGGAGGAGGTAGTGGTGGTGGATTTGGCTGAAAGTAACTGGAAAGAGAGAGGCAAATACCAAAGTAACTGGAAAGAGAGAGGCAAATACCACCTCCAATTGGCTAGAAGCTGATTGCTATCTTATTGGGGTTCTCGCTCGAGCTTTCTCTTGTTCCACTCTCTCTTATCTCATACACATGCACTATTCGGGATGAGTAATTAACTACCTTTGTTTAATTATCACTAGATTATGCATTCCCGAGTAGAAATTAGAGCTCTCTTATCTCATACACATGCGCTATTCGTGTCTATCCAATGACCAGCCTTAATCAAAAGTGCTCTCTCATTATTGGGATGAGTAATTAACTATCTTATTGGGGTTCTCGCTCGAGCTTTCACTTGTTCCACTCTCTCTTATCTCATACACATGCACTATTCGGGATGAGTAATTAACTACCTTTGTTTAATTATCACTAGATTATGCATTCCCGAGTAAAAATTAGAGCTCTCTTATCTCATACACATGCACTATTCGTGTCTATCCAATGACCAGCCTTAATCAAAAGTGCTCTCTCATTATCGGGATGAGTAATTAACTATAAATACTTGAGCTTATGGAAAACCAAACCTCATATCACGAAGTCCTCGCAAAATAAGGGTGAAATCTCTGGGTAGTGCTTATTTAAAATCAATCTGCCTTCTACAAATTTACCCCGGAACTTAAACTCGCTAAAACTCTCCTCGTCGACAAAAAGTAGCGAAGAGACCAGGTGCGAATTCCACACTATGATCAATGAAGTATCAGATTTTTAATTTTAAACACAACCCAACAGAAAGAGTTTCCCTGGTTTAATTTTCATTCAATTAATCAACTCTCGGTAAACAGAATGCAATGAATTTTCCATTTTTATATCAATGCAATCTAAATATATCAAATTAAACAACCCCTAAATTCATTCTCTAATTCAGTGACATGGAAACAATAGAAGAGCATCGAATAGTGCAAAATTTAATCTACCTACTGAATTAAACATATGTAAGGAAAGCTGGATACATTTGGGTGGGTCACTAGGATAATTTTTTAGCTATTTCATTTGGCTTCAAAGTTTTTAAAATTGAACTAACAAAAAAACTCTCAAATTCCTGATAGCAAATAGAGATAAGAGATGATGGCACTCCTCTGCTTCATATGCTATTCTCATAATGCTTTAAGCACTCTCAATAAATCAAAGATAGCACTGCATCAATGTTACACCAACATTTCATCCACAAAAAATAAGACCGGTCAAGAATTGTTAGAGCTCTATCATCCCATAAAATGAAGTATTTATACATCAATTTAGTGAAATTTAAAAATCATAGGTCGTCTTAAAATGACTTGACTTGATAATAAACTTGCTTGAATTGCCCACATTTGAAAGGCGCCTCAACGTGAAGAATATAACTTAGAACATGCAGAGTGAGAGCAAATAAACAAATTATACTATCAATAGCTAATACCAGACAGTTTAAGCAGCTCTAAGACAGATCTCAAGGCAATATTCATGTTGAAAAGGACGTCTGGATAAACTCGTGAAGATATTTCAGTGTTGGGAACCCAACAGCATGCGAGAAGCTATGGTTGACGCTAAATATGGCCTAAAAAAATCTGCTGGAAGTTATGAGGGAGTACACTTGATGTTAAACATATGCATGCGAAAGTGATTTGCTTAAAGAAGTTTGCACGTTTAGATTTAGAGGCAATAATAAAGCAAGATCTTATGCAGAATTGAACGATAAGTTAAATATTAAAGTGGTACCTAGCTTAGGTTATCTCACATGCATAGAATATAAGTTCAAAAGATAGCCAGCTTAATCCAACATTGCATATATGGATCGTTCCAACAATTGACTCCAATACTAACAATAAGATTAGTCTATGAAAGATCCCTCACACAACTCTTCTAATTACTAGGCTTTAGCGGAGAAGCATTAATATGATCTTCATGAAGATAATAAATTCACATTCAAGGATATAACTATGAAGATAGAGAGTCGGGTGTCGAAGTTACCCAAAGACAAGAGGGATACGCACTCCGGCAAGGTTATTTGAAAGTTGGGAACGAAGTGGACAGCAACCTGGTCTTCTTGGAACAGCAGTTTTGCAAGGTAATGGAGCTGGGATCTCAGGAAAAAGAGGCCTCAAACTTCTGGACAGCAACTAGAGATGTGTAACCAGCAGCAAATGAAGATCGGGACAGCAGTTTGGCACGTGAAATGCTTCAAATCGCAGATAGACAATATCCAGAAAATGTGACAGCAGTTCCCCAAGTCAGAGGGGTCTTGGATAGCAAGATAAGCCTCTCGGGAATCCAGGATAGCAGGGGGAGACTTGCTGTAGTTCATAGACAGCAGTTAGAGATTTTCCCAAAGAGGGAAATTCTGGAGTGCGGGGCCTTGGGAAGAAACGGTTATGGCTGCCAAGGGGTGCCGTTAAATGTAATCAATACCCAAAAGGGAAATGAGGTGGACGGTCTTGGGGAGATGGAGGTGAGAGCGAATACTTGATTTCAAATCTCAGATTTGAAATCTGAAATAAAACTGAAGTTACGTTTGAGAGGGGAGGTATTTGGGAGGTAATTAAGAGGTGATGAGGTGGCAATTAGAGAGAGAAGCAACGGGGGTGAGGTGGCCGGCCACATGGAGAGAGAGAGGGGGCTTGGTGTTAAGTAAAATGGGGCCCACATAGTCAACAAAAGATTTAATAAAAATTGAAATATATTTCAGGTTTTTAAATCAATGAAAGTTTCCTAGTATGAGGGTTATTAATTAAGATTAATTTGAATTTCAAATTCAAATTGAGATCTAATTAATTTGGAGACCTCAAATCAAAGAACTAAATTAGGAAGGTAGTAATGGGCTTCATGAAAGCTAAAATTTGAATCCAGAGTTCAAGGGGGAAGTCGGCGGGCTGGTGGGCTGGCCGGCGGCTGTTGGTCGGTGGACTGCTGGGCTGCAGGCCGGCGGGCTGGGCTGTCCAAGAGGGCCGGCGGCAGGGAGAGAAGGGGGAGGGAAGGTCGTAGATAGAATTCCTAGGGATTCCAAGGAATCGACTCCAATTCCCCACAAATAGCTTCAACTCGAATCTCCGCAACAACGACTTGAACAAAAAGAGAAGGAAAAGAAAAAAACCTAGAACTCACAAAGAGATCTAGCTTCTCCAACGAACTCACTAAGAGATCGAGGAGGATTGCACTCACAAAGAGAACATGAAATATAGAACTCACAAAGAGATCAAAGTAGAAATTTTTCATTTGACAATAATCATCATCCCCTCTCCAAGAGGAGGGAGAAGGCTTAAATAGCCAAATACATGAAGAAAAATAAAAAGACATAATTTCCCCTAGGCAAACATAAGACAAAAGCCCTCAAGTGAGGGTAGAAAGGAAAAAGTACAATAGCAAATCAAATACATAAAATATTTCAAAATAAATAGACGCGATCGTAGCCGTTGATCTTCGCTGTCCTCATCATTCTCCCCAGGTGGGAGAAAACTCGAGTCCGTCGAGTGGGTGTCTCAAGAACTCTTGTGTATCTAAATCGGTCAGTTGTATCTCCTTGCACTCTGACCACATATCCTCTGACTTTGGTTCACCTCTTCACCTAGTCAAGCATCTTCTTCGTCCACCCTCGTTTGTGGAAACAATATCATCACTAGGAATCATGTTCAACACTCTTCCATCTAGGCTGGATAACTCCTAAAGTACTGAGAAACTTCTTCATATGAATGACTAAACCAGTTTTGTTTGGCAGTAGGGTCATTCTTGTTTACTCTTGTTTACCAATTCACATGAAACTTCAGTGAAGAAGACAAGTTTATGTGATAGAGAACTGTCAATAAGCTAGAACAAGAATTGCTGTCAATAGCAAATCATGGTGTATGACTAATTCATTGATTTTATTCACCCATAGTTAACAATTAAGTAATGACTGGCTATAGAGCATTGATAGTGCCTTCTTCATCACTTCTAGCTTTTAGAGTAGTTTATTGCATCAAGTGGCAAATGACAAATGGTATCAAATCAAGTCATGGGTTTTGAATCTTTGGTGATAGAATTGGGAGCCTAACAGGGACAGAATGATAGATAATTGTCAACTATGGGGTGGTGTGGATTCATGGACTTGCAATTCACCCTAATTAACAGCTAACACATGGGGTGGTGTGGATTCACCAATTATGTGAGTTTATGGGTAGTTGGGCATTTATCTATAAAGCCTCGATTGCACATTCTCCATCAGTTTTAAACTTTAGAAGTAGTTGGTTGGGACAAGTAGTTCTATGAGTAAAAAACACTTGCATTCAAGCAAGGTTTCTAGTTTTTATGCCTTCTTGCAACCAATCTCATTGATTCTGGTATTAGAAACTAAGCCCATGCATGGTTTTGTAAGTTTTCACATGAATGACTGCAAAGGCAGAACAAAATATACAAACATAGCTAGGTTTGTTGCATCTCCAAGATGAAGGAGATCAACCACATGTTAATGCTTTCAGTAAGCCAAAACAAAATCCTAACCAATCAGTTATTGTGTTTAGCTTGGTTAACAGAAGAAATTGGATAATTTTGGTTAGGTTTGACCCAAATTATACAATCCAAATGCACATAACCCACCTGATAACATTAACCATCAACAACAATATGGTGTGCCCTTCTACAGCTAACAATGTAATCCTAAATGAAGGGGACGTTCTTTCATTAGATTTGCATGGAAACTTATAATATAACAAAAAGAATGCATATATATAACTGGAACCTGTTTACCTCGGGATGTTGTGCATGGAAACTTGAATAACCAACATCATGATTTCCACATAGATAATAAACCAAGATATCTGAATGTCTTCCATGTTCCTCGAAACCAAAAATATGCTTAAAAACGGCTACATGATTCCATCCACCTGGTCAAGTAAATAACAAGGAAGTATTGTGTGAAAGACCAAAATTAAGTTGATCAATGGATTTTAGATATGCATGTGTATGTACACGTTAAAGAATGTATTCACTTGCAGTATTCTTCTATACTGCATGTCTAACAAACTTTGCAAGTCTTTTCATATCATTATACCTGTATAATACCATATCTCACAATCTCCATGCTTCACAGACTATGATTGAAGAAAACTCTTATGATGCAAAATCTAAATATTGGCTGCATTCACAATCTCAACTGCTTTCAATATTTTACGAATTCTTTAATGATCCAGTTGCATTTAAAGGTTGACAAGAAAAACAAACACTAAGTTACAACTTACAAACATTAGACCTGACATTTCTTAGTGAGATGGAATTAAGGGTCACAAATGTCACGACCCAACCCGACTGGGACGGATCCCGCTCGCATCGGGTCGTGATCCAGACTCAAACTGACTGAACTGATTCCAGGATCTGGCTTTGGACTTTATTTCAGAACTTTCTTCCAAACATACAGACAGAAACAGACGCACAGAGCTACTATAAACATCAAAATACAGCGGAACAGATCATCTATCTTTTTCTTCCTCAAAAGAATCATATACAAATACAGCTCATGGCTTTTAGACAGAAAGAAAAATAGAACAGAAAAGCCATGACTGTACAAAAATCAAAAGTGCAAAATACCTATAACAGATCAGACTCTGAACTTCTACTCCAAGACTTCCTTCCCTTTCCCAGAACCTGAAAACCACGCAGAAAACAAGGATGAGCTACAACAGCTCAGCAAGACATCAAACCTCCAATCAAAATCCTCAGAATCCACATCAAACACATCAGACAAAATCCGTACAGAAATCAGATCAACAGAATCATATATCGAATCAGAACAGAACAGAAATCACAGAAATCATAATCAGAACAGAATCATACAGATCAGATCAAATCAGAACAGAACAGAATCATATCAGAATCAGATCAAATCATAACAGATATCAAAATCGTACAGATCAGATCAAAATCATATCACTTCAGAACATATCAAAAGTCAGAACAAATTCCCTGACCCTGACAGAATCTCAACGGATTCTGGCCCCTTATACCTCCCTTCACAGACACTGACATAATCTCTCGAATTCTGGCCCCTTATGCCTCCCTTTATGCTCATGGCACCAGAACAGATGTGCTTATAGCACCAGAACAGAACTTATCATCGGATCCGGAACAGAACTTGTTTTCAGATTTCAGAGCTCATTTCAGATTTCCCTGACACAGATAGGATCTCATAGGATCCTGACCCCTTATAATTCCCTTTTCATAGCACACAATCATATCATGTTATTTCAGAACAAATCCGGACAATTTTAGAAATCGTACGAAAATCCAGCGGCATAACGGTAGTATACGGAATTTACACAAAATTCACCGAATCAGAAATTTACTAAATTACCACAGAACATTCACAACAACATTATAATACTTTCATTCTACTGCCCATACAATTTCAGACATCATCAGAAATTACAGTCAAAAGAAAACACAACCAAATCAAAACTATCTGGACAAAATTCTCCAGAAAATAATCAAAATGTGCGCACTCGGCACCTCAGAAACATATCAAAAGTTACGCGGTAAAAACTGAACCAATCGGAAAATACGGACGAAATTCGCGAACAAAAATAAAATCTGGACAGAAAAATCGTTCAAACTTCACCATTCTGAAAATTGAGAAAGGCGGAATGTGTCTTACCTTGCGTACACCAATTTTTTGAACTATCTCGACTGACGAAAATGGCCCGACGTTGTCCAAAAATCAACTTTTCTTCTTTTCTTCTCGACCTTCTCTCTCCTCGAAAAGATATTTTTATAATTTTTTATTTTCTCTCTCTTCAAAATGAGCTGATTTCAGCTAAATAACCTTCTGATTGGCCCGGCCGATCGCACGATCGTCCTGGACGATCTGAACAAACTTGCATCGTCCTGGGACGATTTCTCAGGACGATAATTAATTTTCTTGGATGATAAAAACCCCTACTCTCTGACTTGTGCCATGCTCTGATCGTCCCGGGACGATCCCAGATCGGCCCGGACGATGCTTACAGGAAAACTTTCCTGTAACTTCTGTACAGATTCTGAAACAAATTTTATAAACTGATCGTCCCGGGACGATCCACGATCGGCCCGGACGATAGGAGCAAAATTGCCTGTTAAAATCTCCCCAACTTCAAAAAAAAAATGTCATCCTCGACATTGCCAATCAAAACTCAGTCAAAACAAATAACGGATACGACTTCCTCATGTCCGACTCTTTCTCCCAAGTCGCTTCTCGTGTAGTTCGGTGCTTCCCACTGCACATTAACCATCGAAATCTGTTTACTCCTCAACTTACGAACATCGTAAGCTTAGAATCAACTCGGGTTTTTCTTTATAGCTTCAGATTCTCCTGAATCTCAACCTCATCGGCAGACACTTTCCTTTCCATAGTCAGATATCCACTTTCTCAAAGTAGATACGTGAAACACATTAATTATGAACATCGGACATCTGATCAGATAATAACAGTCTGTAAGCAGACTTACCAATCTTTCAAGAATTTCAAACGGTCCAATATACCTTGAACTAAGCTTGCTCACTCTGCCAAATCTGCTCACAATACTTTCATCAGACTGACTTTGACTATACACAAAATCACCAACTTAAAATTCAACGAACGAACTGTGCTTCTGGATTGTAATATTTCCTGCTGTCGATCTTGTGCAGCCTTCAAAAACCTTCTTTAATCAAATTGATTTTCTTAACATTTCATCTTACAAAAGTGGCACCCATCTCCTGTCTAGCTCCCACCTCAGTTAGAGTCAAAGGAGTTTACACTTCCGGCCATACAGAGCTTCGATAAGGTGTCATATACCAATACTGGACTGAAAAATGTTATTGTAAGCAAACTCTATCAGAGGAATATAATCTTCCCAGTTTCCTCCAAAATTTAAAACACATAGCCTCAGCAGATCTTCAATACCTGAACTAGTCCTTTCAGACTGTCCGTCAGTCTGCGGATGAAAAGCTGTACTGAAATGTAACTTCGTACCCAAACCTTGCTGAATACCCTTCCAAAAGTCTGGAAGTAAACCGTTTCATCTCGATCAGAAAACAATCATCTTAGGGCACCCCGTGTAATCCTGACAATCTCTTTCACAAAACTTCCGGTAAATATCCAGCCATGCCTAAGAAACTACGTACCCCCACAAATACCGTCGTAGGCTTGGCCATCCCGTACAGCCTGAATCTTCTGGGGATCAACAGAAATACTTCAGCTAACCAATGCCCCAGAAATGAATGCTCTTCAGCCAGAATTCACACTTGGGAGAATTAGCATACAACTGATGCCGTCTTCAGAGTCTCAACACAATGTCCTAATGTCTGAACAAGATCATCCTCAGACGCAGAAATACACAGAATATCGCTCGTTAAAGACGATCAAAATGGTTCCAGATTACTCTTTGAACACTTCTGTTATCAGATCCTAAAAAATAGCAGGTGCATCGGTTACCCAAAAGCATAAACCAAGAAATTCGTAAGTGTACCGTACTGAGTACTGAACGTCGTCTTCACACATTCAGCTACCTTTCACTATCACCTGATAATATCCAGATCTCACATCAATCTTCG